>CM075984.1:51459043-51487220 GCA_038087875.1 Malacoraja senta
GTTGATTCACAGCTCAGACAGTCGTGACCTCTCCCTCCCCCATCTTGCAGAGCCTGAGCCACACCCACACTTCCGGGTTTTATAATCCCTTCCCCCTCCCACCGGAAGGGGCGTGGCCTTCATAGTGTGATTGACAGGCGAGAGATTCTCAACATTTTTAAAACACTAATAACACTTTTATTTTTCATTGATGGGAAAAATCATCTGCACCTGATGAGCGGGGGGGGGGGGGGGGGGCGGGGGGGGGGGGGGATTGAGTAAGATGGCCAAAAATCACAGCCGTAAGTGGTAACGTTTTATCTAAAATCAATATACAGTGCAAACAGGAAGTTGTCAAGTTTAGACTTTAAATCATTTGCCAGTTCAATAGCAACCACCACCAACAATTTGCTGTGCTTCAGTGTAATAGCAACCACCACCAACCATTTGTTGTGCTTCAGTTCAATAGCAACCACCACCAACCATTTGCTATGCTTTTTCAAACCAACCACATTTTCATTTTCAAACCACATTAAGGGCACTCAAGGTCAGTAAAACCACACTCACAGTTTAGTAGACATGTGTTCAGTGTTATTCACAGCTCAGACTGAGAGACGTGACCCTCTCGCTGCCCCATCTTGCAGAGACTGAGGCACTCAACACTTCTGGGTTTTATAGTCCCTCAGGAAGGGGCGTGGCCTTCAGGAGAGAGAATCTCAACATTTTTAAACACTAATAACTCTTTTATTTTTCATCGATGGGAAAAATCCGCAGTGGAGGGGGACTCTGAGTAAGATGGCGAAAAATCACAGCCTTAAGTGGCAGCGTTTTTTCTAAAATCAATATACAGAACAACAGGAAGTGGTCAAGATCAGACTTTTAGTAATATAGATAGAAAGATTGCACAATGCATGTTTACAATCGAGCCATCCAGTCATGTTTCATCCAGTGTAGAGATACATGATAAAGGGAATAATGTTTATTGCAAGATAAAGTCCAATAAAGTCTGATTAAAGATAGTTTGAGGTAGATAGTAGCACAGGACTGCTCTCTAGTTGGTAGGATGGTTCGGTTGCCTGATAACAGCTAACAGCAGAAATGGTGAGCATTAAGTAAATTGACTTTTCTAAATGGGAAAATATTTGTCAGATTTAGCAATTTAAAAAGTTTAAATTGATTTCCTTTTTGAAATGTAGCATGGAATACAACAGCAGAGAGTTTATGCCAGAACTCCATATAAGGCTTGTAATACCACAGCTTGAATACACCTTATAGTTCTGGTCAACACACTGCAGAAAGATGTGACCAGACTGGACATGAGATTCAGACATTTATAAGCGGTTTGCCAGGACTGGAATAATGTAGTTACGAGGAAAGATTGGATAAGCTAAAGGATTTTTGGAATAGACGAAACTGAAATGTAAAAAGATTGTGAAGGCTGTATAAAGAGTACATGAGAAGGCCCTATTTCCTTTAGCAATGGGATCAATCGTACAGGGCATGGATTAAAAGTATTTGGTGAAAGGATGAGAGTGGCAATGAGATAAAATGGTTGCAAACGAGACAGTGGTAGGGTTTCCTTGAGATCAGTCGCCGAAAGGGTGCCTGAGGCAAAAACACTTAAAATGTGATGAGGGTATTTGGATGTTTTCTGAAGTGCCTTTTATGGGCCTTGGACCTGGAGGCCGAGCACGTGGACCGCACACGACCTACAGCGGTGGAGCAGTGGTGGAGGACACCATGGTTACGCTTGGCCAGGCTCACCCTGCAATGCCGCCAGGACAACAGACCTTCATGGTCAGACCAAGATCCCTGCAGTTACAACAAGGAACTTGAAAATGGCACCAAAGTGGCGACTCTGTATACTGCCTCAGTGTACTACTGCTACACACTTGTACTGTATCTGAGATGCTTATCTGATATGTATCCAATTGCTTATGTATAGTGATACTTGTACGGAACTGTATACCAAAATGAATTTCACTGTACCTCAGTACATGTGGCAAATAAAGAACCATACCATGGTGCTGGATTCGAGTGGGTAGCTCTTCCACAACTGGCACAACATGGGGTCAGGAAAGAGCGTTCACGTCGCGGCCCTGTTCTCACCAATCTTTCCACCACCACGCACAAGAAGCGTAAGACAGACACCATTGTACGCAGATGCCGAGACGTGTGTTCAGCTCTGGCCGAACAACTTCTAATCTTGTGTGTGGACTCGATAAGAAGAAGAGGCACAACATAATGAGCCAAAGGCCGCCTTTGATGGCAGAACTACTTTATGACTCCACGATTATCTCCTTGGTCTCTTACCAGCCCCACCTCTTCTTTTACCACCCAGTTACAGTTCATATTCACGTCGAATATTTTTAAGTCCCTTTTGCTGCTCTAATCCATTATTCTTTCTTTGCCTGATTAGTTTTTCTTCCATTCCATTTCTCAGCTCAATATATTCAGCCTGAATTTCACTTTATTTATATACTTGGTATGCACCATACATTCATTCTCTTTTTAATGTTTTATTATACTCTCTATCTCTTCTGACATCCAAAGAGCTCTTGGTATGATCTCTTTACCTTTTAGCATTTTGGGAATGTCCCTAGCCTATGCTTGGAACTTCACCAATTAAGATGTTCCATGTTAGATTATCTCTCCATAAGCCATTCCCCATCATTTTAAGGATAAAGCACGCTGCTAATGTTTAGTTTAGTTTAGTTTTAGTTTAGTTTAAAGAAACAGCGTGAAAACAGGCCCTTTGGCCCACTGAGCGTGCTGACCAGCGATCACCCCGTACACTAGCACTATCCTACACACTAGGGACATTTTTTTTTACCAAAGCCAATTAACCTACAAACCTGTACGTCTTTGGAGTGTGGGAGGAAACTGGAGCAGCTGGAGAAAACTCATGCGGTCACGGGGAGAACGTACAAACTCCACCCACACAGCCCCCCTAGTCAGGATCAAATCCGGGTCTCTGGTGCTGTGTGGCAGTAACTCTACCGCTGTGCCACCGTGCCGCCCTTGTCTCGTATAAACAATTATCCCCATGTATTTGGAGAACAAACTTGAAAGAACTAACAGGTTATGCACACTCTTAGCAGTCAGAAATACGAGGCCATTTTAACATTTCGAAATGGTAATTATGCAAAAGTAAAATATTTAATATCATCCAATGGAAAGAGGCCATTCATCTAACGTGGCATTATGGTTGGCACAGACATTGTGGGCCGAATGGCCTGTTCCTGTGCTGTCCCTATATTGGCAATAGTCAGACAATTTATTTCTACTTGCATTCCAATGATCTTATTGTTATTAGTTCACACTATTATTTTGTTTAAAAATTGATTTAATATCATAAATGGTGGAAAATGTGATGAATAGAAAATAAAATGACCTGAATGTTTCAGAATTTGACTGGTGTATTTTGCTTCTGATCTAACAAGTTCTCACATGATCAAATTCCAAAATATAAATTTGCATGCCTCTCGATCATTTAGACCAAATTTATAGGTGACCTTTTTACACGTGACCAAGTTAGCTTCAAGAAATTTGGAACATACATTTGCAATTTAAACAATATGAATAAATTTGAATTTTATCGTTTCAAATAATTACAAACCCCCCCCCCCAAAATTTGTATCAAGGAATTAGTTATAGAAACGATGCAAATACGCTATAATATGCAAAATGTGCAGACACTCAATTTATCGTTGGCACATGGATGGAAAAGTGGAAACATGTTAGGATCAATGAGCATGATTACAGATATCAGAGTCTTAAACCAGAGTAAGGGAATCAAGAACCAGAGGACATAAGTTAAAGGTGAGAGGGGAAAGATTTAATGGGAACCTGAGGGGCAACTTTTTCAAACAGTGGGTGCTGGGTATATGGAACAAGCTTCCAGAGGAGGTAGTTGAGGCAGGTACTAGAAACAACATTTAAAAGACATCTGGACAGTTACAGAGATAGGAAAGGGTGCGGGGTATGGGGGCCAAATGGACGCAGGAGGGACTTGCGTAGATGGAGCATCTTGGTTGACATGGACAAGTTGGGCCGAGGATCTGTTTCTGTGCTGTATTTGTTATTGACTCTATCTCAGGGAGGTGGGGACTTTCCAAAGTTGAAATAATTTGCATAGATGGACATGTCATTGCACAAACGTTCTTTCTTACATTTTAATGATAACGTGAATGTACCTTTCCTGTTTTAATGCCACAAGCTTCTCCTCCGCTTGACCAAGGGCATCTTTTAGATTCATCATTTCACTCAGAGATTTTGAAGATTGGTTTTCCACTTCTGACTCCTTACAGACTTTCGCCTCCAGTTGCTCTTCTAAGCCTTTACACTTCTGTTCACCACGCAGCCATTTTTCCTCTTTTTCTTTTATTTCCTTGTAATGTCTGTAAAAAAAATAATAAAGACCAGGAATCAAAATTACTTTCTGGCTACATTACCACTAATACACAACTGTGAAGATAGACCCATCATTAGAGATTCCTTTATTTGTCATTCAGACCTTTCGGTCTGAACGAAATTTCGTTGCCTGCAGTCATACATATAATAATAAATAACAAAACACACAATAAACACAAATTAACATCCACCACAGTGAGTTCACCAGGCACCTCCTCACTGTGATGGAGGCAAACGTCTTAAAGTCTCTGTCTCTTCCCTCTTTGTTCTTCCTCTGCGCTGCGCTGAGGCGATCCAGGCTTCTGATGTTGTCACCCCGCCGGGTGATGGTAAGTCAGTCCCGCGGCTGAATCCGAGCTCCGCTCCGCGACGGGCCGGTTCAAACTCCGCTGCCGAAGCTGCCGCCCTCCAGTCCAGCGGACGCAGCTGTAGTTGCGGGAGCTCCAGAAAAACAGGTCACCCACCTGAGACCTGCGAGCTCCCGACGATGTCGTCCACCGGGCCCGCGGCCGAGCCTCCGGATTCAGGTCGCCACCAGTGTCCTCGGTCACCACCACCGGAACGCCACCGCAGCACCAAAGCCGGCCAGCCCCGCGCTGGTATGTCCTGGCTCTGCCTCCGGAGCCTCGAGGTCGGTCGGTCGCAGTTGGAGGCCGCCAGCTCCGCCATTAGGCCTCAGCGCAGACGGAGGCAGAGAAGGGGGTTACGACAAGAAAGTCGCATTCCCCCGAAGGAAGAGACAAAAATCATGTTTCACCCCCCCCCCCAACATACACAACCCAATAAACTAAAATTTAACTAAAACAGGACAAAAGACAACAACAAAAAAGTAAAAACAGACGGACTGCAGGCGAGCCGCTGTTGTTCAACAGCGCCGCCACTTCCTGTACCTGGATCGCTGTTCTTCATGTGCACACTCCAGTTTAGTTAGCCTTGATAGAAGATCTGCCACTTCTTTAGATTTATTCCTGTGATGGGGATAAAAGTCTTAGCATCAACTTTTCATTTTCAAAACCTTCATCTAAGAACGGGGCGGCACGGTAGAGCTGCTGTCTCACAGCGCCAGAGACCCGGGTTCGATCCTGACTAAGGGTGCTGTCTGTACGGAGTTTGTATGTTCTCCCTGTGATCCGCATGGGTTTTCTCCGGGTGCTCCGGTTTCCTCCCACATAATTGGCTTCGGTAAGATTGTAAATTGTCCCTAGTGTGTAGGATAGTTCTAGTGTACAGAGTGATTGCTGGTCGGTGTGGACTCGGTGGGTCGAAGAGCCTGTTTCCGCGCTGTATCGCTAAAGTCTAAACGTGGAACAGGACCGCCAGAATATAGAACATGGAACAGTGCAGCACAGAAACAGGCCCTTCGGCACACAATGTCTGTGCGAACCTAATGCCAAATTAAACTAATCTCCTCTGCTCTGCCCATGATCCATATCTCTGCATTCTCTGCATATGGATGTGCCTTATCTAAAAGCCTCTGAAATGCCACCATCGTATCTGCCTCCACCACCTCCCCAGGCAGCAAATTCCAGGCACCCACCACCCTCTGTGTAAAACAAACTTGCTCTGCACTGTCCTTTAAACTTTTCCCATCTCACCTTCAACCTATGTCCTCTAATCTTTGGCAATTCCACCCTGGGAAAAAGGGTTCTGACTGTCTACCCTATCTATGCCTGTCTTAATTTTATATTCCTAACACATGTCTCCTCAACCTCCGATGCTCCAAAGAAAATAATCCAATTTAGTCCAACTTCTCCTTATAGCTAATACCATCTGATCCAGGCAGCATTCTGCTTTCCCCAATTCTAAATGCCTGTGCAACCTCGCCACTCTTTGGTTGACTACATTGGCCTTGTCCTAACCATGTCCAATTCGTACAGTTAAGGAGGTTCCTCTCTGAACCTCTTTGTTTTTCCATTTACCTCTCATCTTTTAAACTGATATTTGGTTGCTTGTCTAACGTCTCATTGCATGTATTGTAGTTTCTTTGATTATGTTCCCGTGAAATTATATATGATATTTTACTATGATAACAATGCTATGTAAATGCATCCGTTTCTACCTTCAGAAAAGTTCTGATAACAGCCAGAATTAAAGTTCTAAGTCTAAAAATCTACAAGGGAGAATGTTAGGCAAATACAAAATACTATTGTTCCAGCATGTTGATATGAATAAATGAGTGCTGATTTGTTTAATGAGGGGAACAGGACTTGAATTATTTTAAAATGTTACAAGGAAGCAAATCATAACAATTGTTCTGCTGTTTCCAGAACCAAATAAGTTAATAAAAAGTTATTGATGCCAAATTAATTTTATTTCTATAGATGAGGTGTGGCATCAATAAGGGTTCACAGTGCATGTTGAATTTTAGAAACAAGAAATTGCACAAGCTGGTTTATAAAAAAAGGACACAAAGTGCTTAAGACAGGTGCAAACACTACAGAGTACTAATGAATGTATAGACGGCAAGAATGTCCAAAAGTTTTTTGCACAGTTTTTGTGTTGTATATATTTTTTAATCGGAATAAAGTCTATTTTTTTTAATAAAAAGACACAAAGGCCTGGATTAACTCAGCGCAGCAGACAGTATCCCCGAAGAACATGGATAGGTGACGATTTGGGTCAAGGTCCTTCTTCAGACTGAAGAAATGTTCCCAACCAAAATATCAAAGATGCAAGACAAAGCCTGGCGAGTGATAGGTCGATACTGGTGAGGAGGGGTTTTGAGGCAGATGGTTGAACAAAGGCCAGAGATGAAAAGAAACAAGGTGTGGTAGTAGAGGTGGGAATTGTGAAGCCAGATACTTATATCGATATTTATTAGTCATTGCTTTTGTGAGTTTAGTATGCAATTCTTGCCCAATTTGCAGCAACTTTGTAAAAAGCAGAGACTTTCGAGTATATTACTATTTTTACAAAGCTAAGGCATCATAAGGCAAGTTGACCAGGAAAACAAGGCTAAGTGTTCTGTCTGAGTCAGAACAATTTTCTAGAATTATTTGCTTTTATCAGTGGGAATGTAAGATTGGCATGAGGATAGGCACAATCATTGTAATTTTAAGAGCAAAGACAACTGAAGGAGAAAGGTTCTCTGTAGCACCTATTTTACTTACTTACTTATTTAACTTTTATTACTGACTCAAGGTCCAGATAAAAGACAAGACATTACATAGAATAAATTGCATACAAAGGCACAATAAATGACATACAAAAGCACAGTAAATTACTTACGAAAGCACAATAAATTACATACAAAAGCACAATACTTGGTTTAAGATCAAGAATTTAACAAAATCAGTGTCCTACAAGGAGACAACGATACCAATGACTCCACAGCTGGGATTGGTAGTGTGTAGTGCTAAACATTATGTTGGATCAGGCCAAGATGATTTCATCTTCAGAGTCATTAGCCCTTTAGCCCATTGAGTCCACAGTATGCACTTAGACACTGTTACACTGGAATCAATAACCCCAGGTTATGTTTTACAGCCTACACTCATGGAACATATTGTACTACTGATACAAGCAAAACACAGTCAAGGCAGAAGTCACAATATTTCTCCCACAAGCAGTTGAAGTAACTTAACTGTTGTAAGTTTCACTTTACACTTCTCAAGTTTTGGTAGTTCTATGCATACGCAATGTTTTCCGTTTTATTTTTGTAAATGTTCCTTTCTTTCTACCTGTTCCCTGTATCTTTGTGTGGAGCAGCATCAATAATGAAACCTTAACTTGCCACTTATTGCTGTAGCAATGCAGAAGATCTCAACTTCTGCATGGCAGATTCCTAATTATGCTTCAGAATTGCTCAGCAGAGGCATGTGAACTTCTGCATATTTTACGGCAACTTTGCTTCCCTCCAGATATGAGTTGTGATTGTTGCTTAGTTGAAGTTGGGAAGGTGGTAACATAATGCGGTAAACTTAAAACCCATGTGTGTTTCAGGTAAAGACATCTTTTTGACATTTAGTTTAAGAAAGAACTGGAGATGCTGGAAAAATCGAAGCTAGACATAAATGCTAGGGAAACTCAGCGGGTGAGGCAGCATCTATGGAGCGAAGGAATAGGTGGCGTTTCGGGTCGGGACCCTTCTTCAGACATTTTTGACATTTATGTTCTTTTGCTACGTTACAGATGAGGCAACACTGATTTTTTTTTATTTATTCTGAATCCATCTATGTTAATATCATTGAACTACTTTGGGTCTGAAGAAGGTTCTCGACCCGAAACGTCACCCATTCCTTCTCTCCAGAGATGCTGCCTGTCCTGCTGAGTTACTCCAGCTTTTTGTGTCTATCTTATGTTAATATCATTGATTGATTGACAGATACGGCATAGAAACAGGCCCTTTAGCTCAGTGAGCTCACACCAACCATCGATCACCCGTTCACACAGATTTTAAGTTATCCCACTTTCGCATCCACTCCCTACACACTTCGAGCGATTTACAGAGACCAAGTTTGTGTTTAGGATATGGAAAGAAACCGGAAGACCCAGAGGAACCCATGCCGTCAAAGGAAGAACATGCTAACTCCACACAGACAGCACCAGAGATCAGGATCGTACCCGGGTCTTTGGCGCTCTGAGACAGCAGCTCTACCAGCTGCACCACTGTACTGCCCACACTGTGCTGTTTTACCCCCTCACTGGTCAATGTAAACTATGTGCCGTTCTAAGTTAAACATTGGAAAATGGCAAATTTTACAATCTTTGGCAGTTCTGTGAGTTTGCTGGCCGCAGGGATGAATTGTCCCAGCTAGTTATACTATTGGTATGGAAAATAAATGGGAAAAGTATCCAGCAGCAGTCCAACCTTTGCTGGAAGCATACATGCTGACACAACATGCTGACTATGAGCTGGCTGTGGCCAGTGGTTCCAAGAGGAACCTCTGGTGTTCTGCTCTCTTCACAGAGCCAGGTCTTGGACTTTGCAGCCCCACAGTACGGCAGAGATTTAATAGTGGTAGGTGATGCTATCTATCACTCCACTCCCTACGGAGTCCAACAGCAGTGCCCAATCCTGCTGGGGTTATAAAATAGTGCACTGCGAATACAGCTCTCCAATTATACGCCTGTTAGACCTGCTTGTAAATTATATTTATTTCAATAGGGATTCTCTGCCTGGTAAAAGAGGAAGGAAAGTATCTCTTTTTTGTGGTACTTAAATGTTTTAATTGATTTGTGAGTGTTTTAACAGGTTAGATCTGACCTACTGCATGCCTTTATTCGCGCATTACAATGGTTGTGACCTCATGAGACCATATCAATGGAGTATAGCTATCTGCTTCCCTGGTGGGACCTGCAATGTATATAGACAATGGTGTGCACTGAAGACAACATGACTGGTATTTGACACAGTTTCCTTCCAGTAAGAGGTAATTGCCGACTAATGAAATCTGTCGGTGGTGTTCCTTAGCTGTGTACGTCTTTGGGATGGGGTATGATGTGAGGCGAATCCTTGAAGCTCTCTTCCACACAGCAAAGCACCTCAGTCGGGCAAAAGGACTAGACAATGCACTGGGGGCACTTAGGATATTTGGAAGGAAGGCAGTTAAAAAAATACTTAGGCCCTGAATCAATCTTGTTTTAATTGTTTCCCAAAATACCCTTGAGGGGTGAGCTGATTACTACTTACACCCGATCTCCCTTTACGGGGGGGGGGGGGGGGGGGGAGGGCTATTCCTAGAAAGGGTCCATGTCACAATTTGCCATAACAAAATCTTATTTCTCATTGAACCCCATGTTATAAGTGGAGATGCATTCCATGGGCTGTTTTTCTGCCAATGGTGATGATGAGTATTGTTGCGGGTTCATGGCAAGCCTAAGGGATTGCCTTGCAAGTTTCCTTATCAAATCTCTTCAGTGGTCCCCAGCTTTAAAGAAAACGTTAAAGAAATGGATTTGCAAATCATTGAGTGATAGACAGCATGGAAACTGGCCCTTCAGCCCACTTTTCCATGCCGACCTAGTTGGCATACTGGGCTAGATCCATTTGCCTGCATTTGGTCCATAGTCTTCTAAACCCTTCCTCTCCATGTATATGTCCATATATTTCCAGTGACAATAAGAAGTTGAAATCACACATTTCAATTGAAATTGAAATCATTTATTTTTGACTAAATTTGTTAGATGCATATTCTTCACTCACAGTAACAATTCCTTGCTGTGTTCCTTTTCCTTGGTAACTTTCTGGAAATTTAGCTGTTGAGTGTTAACTTGATTTTCCAGATCTATTGAAAAATATAAATGGCAGTGTTAACAACAGCTCTGTGACTTAGCTTGTGCAAAAGAACCTTCTCCAAGTTTACCGTGGCATATTTTGTAATGCTTATTTTTCTATTTCACCAATCAATTAAGACAAGCAAAATCACTAGCTGTTTTCTAATTCTAAAGATTGCAAATGTTGCAACAAATCAGTAAATTAGCATCAAAGAAGTGCTGTGGAATAAAATGACACAAATGGAAGTTGGATGACCTTTGCGCTTCTGTTGGCTCGGTTGAATAGTCTCACTTCCTCATAACCCAACAGAGTTTCCCCTTTCATTATCGATCCAATTCACCTTCCGTGGATGAACATGATGAGGTGCACGATGAAGTTCTCTTCTTCTCCCCTGGTTTCTCTATTGATTAGCTAAACGCTTTGACCTCAATCACCAGGGGGAAGAGTTTTCTCCTTATTTGCTCCATCAAAATTCCACCTGACAGTCAGAACCTTTTCCCCAATTGTGGGAATATCTAAGACTAGAGGGCATGCCATTAAGGTGAGAGGGGCAAAATTTAAACATGCAAATATTTTCTTTTACACAGAGGTAGTGGGTGCCTGGACCTTGCATATTGGGGTGGTGATGGAGGCAGAGACGATGGGGGTGTTTGAAGCTTTTAGATAGGCACATGGATATGCAGGGAATGGAGTAATATGGATCAAATGCAGGCAGAGGAGATGAATTGATCTTGGCATCATGTTCGGCACCAATGTTGCAGGCCGAAGGGCCTGTCCTAATGCTGTACTGTTCTCTATTTTATGTCATATGAAGTTTCTCATTTCTTCCATAGCCACCCCAGGGCCTTGACATTCTTCTGCCAATGTGTGGTGCCAGAAGCGGTTACCGAGAATTATCAGTCATTGTTTGGGTTTAATGAAAATTCAGTACGACTTCCTTTTAGATAGCGGGAACGAACAGCATTACCCAGAGATAAACAAGGACAAAGTAGGGTAGGAGAAATTAAAAATCTGAAAACCCAACACCAATCTGCTTGCAACTTCTGCTTTTAATAAAAATTGTATGGAGTGCCCAAGATTTTATCTCCATTCTAGTTGGCTCCATTTTCTGGACTCCAGAGTTGAAGGGAAGTGAGAATGACTGCAAGGAACAGATAAATGTTTCTGCATGAAGCTAAGCTGGATGGGTTTCTCCTGACCAACCACACTCACCTTCTGTAGCCGCTCTGAGCTGACTCCATACCCACTCAATTACAGTACTCTCCATTTCTAATAAAAAATGTTGATGATTTTCTCCAATTTCATAAACTTTCCTCCAATCCCCTGTTATTGATAGTGCCTACGCTACTATTTCTAAAGCCATGGGTCTTAAATATTACTGAGAGCCTCATTCACTTCACCTAACTCACTCATCCAGTATACAGCTACAGAGCATGGAAACAGACCCTTCGGCCCACCTTGTCTATGCAACCAAGTTGGCATACTGGACTTGTCTCTCTACATCCTTTCCTACACCCTGTCCATATATCTGTTCAAATGTCTTTTAAAAGGCATAATTGCATCTGCTTCAGTGAAATATTTGTGAATTTATTCCCCTCCATTTGTATAATTTGATCTACTCTAAGGAAATTGGGACGGGCAAGTGATTGAAGTGTGCGTGAGTGAGGCTTTTGAGAGCAGTGACCACTGTTCCATTATCAGTGACCACTGTCTATTACCAGTGATCACTGTCTATTAGCTTTAAAATAGTTATAGATAAAGACTGGAAAGGCCCACAAGTTAAAATTCTGAATTTAATGGTAATGTCCATGATAATTAGGGGCCTGGAACAGCACAAAGATATATTAAAGTAAGACACCACAGATATAGATGTAACAAATTATTTCCTTCCAGTCTCTGTCTCTACCACCACACTCCCCTCCCCTCACCTGGCTCCATTTGTCTGCTTCTGCTCCCATGATTTGTTTCTACCTAGGTAGACAAAAGTGCTGGAGAAACTCAGCGGGTGCAGCAGCATCTATGGAGCGAAGGAAATAGGCAACGTTTCGGACCGAAACCCTTCTTCAGACTGATTTGTTTCTACCTATTGTCCGCCATTCACTACCTCCCAACACTTCCCTCCTAGCTCGATCTATCTATCACCTTCCTCCTCACTTGGTTCACCTATACCCTAAGCTCCTGCCTTACCCCTCCCGCTCATCTCTTCATACTGGTTATCTCTCCTCCATACACTCGGTCCTGATGCAGGGTCTAGAGCTGAGAGGATGGCCACCTCTTTGCCTCCACAGATGCTGTTGGACCCACTATGTTTCTTCAGCAGGTTGTTTTTGCTCAAGATGCCAGAATGCGGTCTCTTGTATGTCCTAATCCCATATTCAACGTAAATTAAATCCAAGGAATCATGTAAACATCATCCCTCCACTCATTCCATTCTTCCCTTAAAGAATGTAAGACAATTTAAAGATACTATTTTAGTATAAACTATGGATACTAATATAGAAAGTGAAAATCAAAAACTGCAGATAGAACAAAGAACAATACACAACAAGAACAGGTCTTCAGCCAACAATATATGTGCTGAACATAACGCCAACACCAACTCTTAGTTGCCTGCATATAATCCATATTCTTCCATTTCCTGCGTGTTTATATGCCAATCCAAAAGTCAATGCTGGTAATAAAAACGGCAGAATCTGTGTAAAGAGAAACAGCAATAATATTTCAGGTCAATGATTCCCCCATTTGATGATGTACTGAGAAAGCAAGTTAATTTGAAGTTGCAGAAAGGGAGGGGGAAAGACAGTAAGGACAAAAAATGTTGATTGCGTGAGGCCAAGGTCGCTGTTTATGGAGCTGTCTGCTTGCAGATCAGAGCCGTTGCTGAAACTGGAACCCCAAGGGCAATGCTGGAAATGGCTTAGTTAAGTTTATTATCATTACTTCATTCCATCAAGTCTACTCAGCCCATCAAGTCTACTCAGCTATTCAATCATGGCTGATCTATCTTTCCCTCTCAATCACATTCTCCTGCCTCCCCCCCCCCCCCCCCCAAAACCTCTGACACCCGTATTAATCAAGATTGTTGTCATCATTATTGTCACGTGTACCGTGGTACAGTGAAAAGCTGTTTTGCTGCGTGCTATCCAGCCAGTGGAAAGACAACACATGATTGCAATCAAGCAGCACATCTGCAGTCTTTGTGGAGAAGGACTGCATTTCCCAGCGTTATATGGCCATTTGTTTGCTTTCTCTCTTTCTCTCACCACTCTCATTAATCTTATTACAGGACAGTACAGCTGCACCTCGACCTACGATAGGGGTTACGTTCCGATAAACCCATCGTAAATCGAAAATGTCGCAAGTCGAAAACGCATTTAATACAATGCGATCATGTGGCCGGAAGTGACGTGCGGCTCGCTGCCGTTGCCCAGTGTTTGCCGATCGTAAAGTCGAAATATCGTAAGTCGAAACATCGTAAATCGGGGAGCATCTGTACCATAAGCATGGAAATCTGTCTGGCAAACCTGGCCTTTTCCTCTCACAAATACTCTGCCGTAACCATCCCTCATCCACTCCCACTGCAATCTTTCACTTTCCAGGGTCTTCAACCCAAAATATTAGCTCTATTTCTCTTTCCACAGATGTTACCCAACCTGCTGATAGTAGCCAGCCTTTTGTTATTATTAAATTGCAGCGTAAATGAATATACTTGCAGTAAATACACAGCAAGTGTTTTTGCATGTTTTGTTTATCCTGCTTTAAAATGTATTTTACCTAGAAGTAAGCTAATAAGTATTACCTTAAAATATAATTGCTGCAGCCTGCATGTGGAGCTTATAAGTGATGGAAATTTGTTACCAAGACTACGTTGGCCTTGACCCTAAAACCAGTACTTGGATCAAATTCTTATTTGTAAATTCTGTGCACTAGATCCTAGTAGCAGGGAAGGTTGCCCTGGTCTGGCTGGCGCTTTCAATAATATTTTGCATAAAACACTGCCTGCTCTAAATGCCAAACAGCTGCGAGGACAGAGTCACTGGGTTGGGTCCAAGACCAGAAGCAACAATGCAGTGTTATGTGAATCCTATTATTACAAAGACCAGCTTAGAAGTAAATCAATTTCGCAGTAAAAAACAGCCAAACCGATAACCTTGGAGAATCATTTCCTATATTAAACAGCTGCTAACAAAACAACTTTTCATTAGTGTACGCCTTGTGCCTTGTTTAAGAACGAAACTATTTTTGAAGTTTGAACCAAAACATGAGCAGTTTGAGAAAGCAAAGCAAAGATTTGCACATAGCAAAGGTCACAGTTTTTCCACCTTACCATTATCTGAATGTATTTTGGAAATTGAATAACTGTTTACAAAAAAGTAGTCCTATAAATGGAATATTCGGTGGATTTCATGGACACATATGACTCCATTGGGCCAAATACAGGCAAATGGGGCTAGCTTAGATGGAGCATCTCGGTCAGCATGGACGATTTGGGCTGAAGGACCTGTTTCTGTGCTGTATTACCTATCACCCATCTGCCAATCAAAGCCCTCCTCACCTGTACCCACCTATTACCTGCCTGGCTTTGTCTCGCCCCCACCTCTCTTCCAGTTTTCATCCCTCCCCCCTCCCCCAATGCTGTTATCAGGCAACCGAATCATCCTCTCAACAAATAGAAAGCGGTCCTGAACTACCATCTACCTCATTGGAGACTCTTGGACTATCTGTAATCAGACTTCACCAGACTTTATTTTGCACTAAACGTTATTTCCTTTATCATGTATCTCGATGGCTCGATTGTAATCATGTATCGTCTTTCTGCTGACTGGTTAGCCTGCAACAAAAGCTTTTAACTGCACCTGTACAAGTTACAATAACCTAAACTACTGCAATCAGTCCAAAGAATGGTCCTAAGCTCAAAGTCACCTATCCACGTTCTCTAGAGATACTGCCTGACCCGCCGAGTTACTCCAGCACTTGGTGTCTTTTTTTGTAAACTTTTTTGAAGTTCCTTGTGTCTACATATAATTATTATACGGGGAGACTGGTGTCAGAAGATGATGATCATGCACCTTTTTGCTTCACATTGGCTTAGAGATGATAGCTGAACCTCTGTATATAAGCGGATCATTATACCTCATTTCCAAAATGTATGCACAAATGTCATTAAGGTGAGTCTGTAGACAGCCCTTGAGGTCACGTGGCACAGTCACAGTGGCACAGCGGTAGAGTTGCTGCCTTACAGCAGAATGCAGCACCGGAGACCTGGGTTCGATCCCGACTACAGGCGCTGTCTGTACGGAGTTTGTACCTGGTCTCCCCGTGACCTGTTTGATTTTTCTCCGAGATCTTCCATTTCCTCCCACATTCCCAAAACATACAGGTTTGTAGGTTAATTGGCTTGATAAATGTAAAAATTGTCCAGTATAAAATTGTCCAACTTCCAGTATAGTCCCTGGTGGACTCTTCAGAAGATACAAGGTACAAGGTGAACGGGCCTTCCTTCTTCATTGAGGTAGGTAACAAAATACGTCTCCGTTTAACTAGAGTTTGATCCATGCAAGTGATTCCTATGCTGCATAACACCACGATTCCAACATAATTCTGTCATTTCTTTTCCCCCCAACATGTAGGCACCGCAAATCAAAATGGAATTCTTTGTATGCTTAATTACACTAAATGTTTGCTGGTCACTATGACCACACAGCACTGGGACTTCAGCTTAAGCATGACGTTTAAAAAAAAAAATCAGATACATCTTACACGACAAAGTCAATATTCTTCACTGCATTTTCACTTACCGAGTGCATGCTCCTGCAACTCATGACATCTGATTTGAAGCACGGACTTCTTCTGTGCTAAGTCATTAATTTGTTGGGTTTGTGATACAACCGTACTTGTTGAAAGATGCAGCTCTTTTACTTGATGTTGAAGAGCATCAACCTCCTCGTTTGATTTCTTAACGCTTTCTTGCAATCCAAACATTTCTGAAAATATAGAAAAAACAGAATACTGTTATCAGAGCACCTTCCATTTTGCTCATCCTCAATCCTGCTTCAATGCGGTTTGATCTATCAGCTCGTACAAATCCAGGGAAGGTTCCATGAGTAGGAACCCCAACCCTACTCCTTGCAGAAATGATCAATTGGCAACTTGTGCAGTGGCTCACCTTTCTTGCTAAGAAAGAAGGTGCTAGAATAACGGTCTTTATTGGCAGGAAACAGAAGTAATTATTTACCATAGTTTCACGGTGTCTACTCACAATCCCTCCGATCAGATATCTAAGTATGTCGTGTTCTCCAATCCCTTTCATGAATTATGACAAGTATTCCTAATTAGTTTAGAGATACAGCATGGAGACAGGCCTTCCGCCCGTCCTGTCCATGCCGACCATCGGTCACTCGTACACACGACTTCTATGTAAACCCATTTTCGCATCCATGTCCTACACACTTGGGGCAATTTACAGAGGCCGATAAAACACAAACCCACATGTCTTTGGGATGTGGGAGGAAACCGGAGCACCCGGAGGAAACCCACGCTCAAGGGAAATCTACCCATGAAGGAGAACATGCAAACTCCACACAGACAGCACCAAGGTCAGAATCGAACCCGCTTCTCTGGCGCGGTGAGGCAGCAGCTCTACCGGCTGTGCCACTGTGCCGTTCTTAGTGTGGCATCTGGTTTGTAAAAAATAATTATACACAAAGAATATATGTGAAGAAACCATGATCATGACTCAGCTCGTGTGTTGATGTGTGGGGACACACGTATACAGGATTAGTGTAGATGGGCAAAGAGATCAGCATGGACAAGGGGCTCTGGGGCCTGTTTCTATGCTGTACAACTCTATAACACATGCAGGTGAAAGTACCGAAGAAGCGAAAACATTCAACTATATTTCCTATATAAAAGCTCCCAACATGTATCTGTACACCTGCCATGCAGACATTTTAGACAACGTTGCTCAAACAGATTCCAATGCTCGCAAAATTGTTTGACATTCTAGGTCGTATAAAAACGACAATGTTAATTAACTGTCAGGACTGCGAAAGTAAGCAATAGGAAGTTTGAGTGGAAACAGGATATTAAAATGTGCGTACTTCCTGTAATCTGAGCAAGGTGAAATAGAGAAGTATAAATTTGAATGTAGTATTCAAACTATTGTCATGTGCAGTCTTGTTTGAATGGGTACAATGCAAAAGTCTCACACTGGAAGAAGGCCAAATTTAGAGATCTTTGTTTCTTTAAGGTCATAAATCCCTCTAATCTACCTACTCATTTCCCATTTGTTTTCTCCTTTACATCACACGTTTTGTGCATGATGCACGAGATGAAGAATAAGTTGCCGCTGACTGCATCTTCCTCATCTCTTGCCACCGTGACTGGACTCAAGATTGTTGTCAAATCTGGACCTAATTCTTGTGGAAACGGAGTAACCATGCTGAGGAGAGTGTACTTGTTTTGAAAGCATAATTGTTGTGAAATTCTTATCATATAACGAGCTCTGGAACGTTTTTTTATTATGTGCCTTAAACGTGCAAAGTAGCGGAAAAAGATGGCCAGTTGAAATTCTACACAGACTTGAAAAAATGTATTTCAGTTATTAATATAAATTGAATTATGCTGACCAAGTGGAAATACCACATGGTGGATAAGAAATTAATTCATGCAGCCAGTGTTTATGGCCTAACAACAGAATATTTTTGAAAACCAACTCACATACTTTGACAACTATTGGCATGCTTCTGAAATTTTAATCCAGGTCTTACTAGTGTATGACATATATGCACAGTGAGGCCTTTGGATGTGGTGACAAATAATGGCATACAACATTTCTTTTGATGTTACAAGTGCAAACTTCTACCGTGCAAATAAGCCCTGTATATAATACATGGGTCCAATATGATCACAGTGAATGGCGGTGCTGGCTCGAAGGGCCGAATGGCCTACTCCTGCACTTATTGTCTATTGTCTATATCGAAGCACATCTTAACCAGGGCTGCCAACTCTCACGCCTTGGAGCAAATTCTCACGCCCTCACGCTCATGACCGAGTTCTCACGCTGAGTTCAGTCCCTGCACAGTTTGTCCCTTTGCGCCGCGTGCCAGGGATCTGCACGGTCTGGCGAAGCTTGTCGGTTGCCAGCTGTGAGTGACGTTGCGTCTCTTCTCTCTTGGTTGGATGTGCAGCCGCCGGGTGTCAGCAGCTCTATGTGCCGGCTGTGAGCGCTGCGCTGCCAGCCGCCGCTGCAGCCTCGCTCCCTCCCTCACTCCTGCCCTTCAACTCACACGGCAGCGCCAGCGCCGCCAATCCACGCTGAACCGTGCCCGCCAGACTCTCCATTGGGCGGCCGGGGAGAGAGAGGGAGGGGGGAAAGAGAGAGAGAGAGAGAGAGAGAGAGAGAAAGAAAAAAATGGAGGGATGGAGGCAAAGCGAGACAAGGGGAGGGAATGTAGAAAGGGGATGAAGGAAGGAAAGTAGAAAGAGGGAGGGGGAGGAAAGAGGGAAGGATGGGGCAGGAGGGAGGAAGGGATAGATGGAGGGAGGGGGAAGAAAAGGTGTGTGTGTGTGTGTGTGTGCTTGTGTGTCTGTCTCCCTATGTGTCTCCTTGTGTGTGTGTGTCTCCCTGTGTGTGTCTCACTGTGTGTATGTGTCTCCCTGTGTGTGTGTGTCTCCCTGTGTGTGTGTGTGTGTCTCCCTGTGTGTGTGTGTCTCCCTGTGTGTGTCTCCCTGTGTGTGTCTCCCTGTGTGTGTGTCTCCCAGTGTTTGTTGTTTGTCTCCCTGTGTGTGTGTGTGCGTGTCTGTGTGTCTCCCTGTGTGTGTGTGCGTGTCTGTGTGTCTCCCTGTGTGTGTGTGCGTGTCTGTGTGTCTCCCTGTGTGTGCGTGTGTGTGTGTCTCCCTGTGTGTGTGTGTCTCCCTGTGTGTGTGTGTCTCCCTGTGTGTGTGTGTCTCCCTGTGTGTGTGTGTCTCCCTGTGTGTGTGTGTCTCCGTGTGTGTGTGTGTGTGTGTGCGTGTGCGTGTGCGTGTGCGTGTGCGTGTGCGTGCGTGTGCGTGCGTGTGTGTTCCTTTGTGTATGTGTCTCCCTGTGTGTATGTTGTCACATCCTGGCCTTAGACAGGGCTGCCAACTCTCACGCTTTGAGCATGAGAGTCACGCATTTCAGCCAATGCTCACGCTGATGACAGAATTCTCACGCTGTCTTCAGTCCCTGCACAGTTTGCTCTTTTGCGCCACATCACAGCGATCTGTGCAGTCTGGGGAAGCGCGTCAGTTGGCGGCTGTGAGTGACGTCGCATCTCTTCTCTTCTTTTCTTTCTTGGTTGGATGTGCAGCCGCCGACAACATGAAGCAGCCGGAGATAGAACTAACCAGGTGAATTGGTTGTAAAACATGGGGGGACCACAATGAGGCCAAACATCTAGGACAGGGTTCGGCAACCTACGGCACACGGGCCGAATCCGGCCTGTAACCCGAAAAACCGCGGGGGGTTTTTCAATTCGTTTTCACGGGGTCGGGGCAGGCAAGCCGACCTGAGAACTGCAGCCAGTCCCTGGGACGCAAGCTGATCTGGGAACAGCAGCCAGTCCCTGGGCACGCAGAATGCCAACTTGATCATTATGGACAAATTGGGCCAGCCATGTACATGTTGTATAACTCTGACTCTATGCAGATCTGAATGGGCTTAGAATGACCATTTAAGCAAAATTTCCCCATTTTGATTCTTGAGATTAATATCCCTTTGCTCTGTTAACAGCGTTAAAGTACTTATGAGGTAGAGTCAGGAAAGGGAACATGTTATTTTCTTTTAGTTTGCTTTAATTTGTTAGTTGATTTTTTGTTGACTGCCATAATTTCTGAAATGGTCTTAATGTAACTTAACTGTTATAAAGCAGTAATAAGTGATTTTTGTCCAAACAATTGGAACTTGCATAAAATGTTTGCATTATTAGCAGGGCTGCCAACTCTCACGCATTGAGCGTGAGACTCACGCATTTCATAAAACTCTCATGCTCTCACGCTGATCACAAAATTATATAATGAGAATAGGACCTGTTCTGCTTAACAAATAGTGTAGGAAGGAATTGCAGATGCTGGTTTAAACTGAAGATAGACACTAAAAACTAGAAAAACTCAGCAAGACAGGCAGCATCTCTGGAGAGAAAGAATGGGTGATGTTTCGAGTCGAGACCTTCAGCCTGAAGAGGTTGAAAACCAGCCATAAAACACAATGACTGGACATGTGTGTCATCCAACTAAGGGCAGAAATCAGAATCATGTGTTCATCTTTATTCACGTGACACCATAATAAATATATTACAGAAAAAATAATGTAATGGGGTGGCACGGTGGCGCAGTGGTAGAGTTGCTGCCTTACTACCACATGGGTTTTCTCTGGATATTCCGGTTTCTCCCATAACCGAAAGAAGTGCAGGTTTGTAGGTTAATTGGCTTCTGTAAATTGTCCCTGGCGTGATGGATGAAATTGGTGTATGATAGATTGCTGGTCGGTGTGGACTTTGTGGGCGGAAGGGCCTGTTTCCATATATATTTTTACATATATATCTTAATTTCATTGAACCATATATGATTGAATATGTGGCATTATTTTCGTCTTATTTCTATATTCAAAGGGTAAGGTTGAAACCGTCTGAAGAAGGGTTTCGGCCCGAAACGTTGCCTATTTCCTTCGCTCCATAGATGCTGCCGCACCCGCTGAGTTTCTCCAGCAATTTTGTCTACCTTCGATTCTTCAGCATCTGTAGTTCCTTCTTGAACAAGGTTGATTGATTTATTTGTGCAGAACAGTGATGGAAGTCCGACTTTTGCTTTGTTTCTCTGAGTTTTTCTCTCTCTCTCTCTCTCTCTCTATATATATATATATATATATAGATACATATATATATATATATATATATATATATATATATATATATATATATACATAACAGCATGAATATAATCTGATTTCCATATATGAATACAGTCATTCATGTGCTGCACCTGTTGATCAGAGCCTGGCTCTATTGTGGAATGTAATTAGGAATGTAATTTAGCATAACCTTATTCATACCTAATCCAATTTAAAGCATAAATGTTGCATTCAAATGCAAGTTAAAAGACTCGCTACAGTATGCACCAGATTGCACAATTTCAAGCTGAAAAATGCAAAAGCTCCGTACCCCCCCGGTCACTACGCTCCCTCGCAATTTCTCACTCTCAACTCTCACCCAATGTTGGCAGCCCTGTCTTAACCAAAGAACATACTTTGGTTCACACATCGTCTGAAGAAGAGTCCCAACCCGAAATGTCACCTATCCATGTACACCAGTGACGCTGCCTGACCCGCCGAGTTACTCCAGTGCTTTGTGTCCTTTTGTGTAAACCAGCATCTGCAGTTCCTTGTTTCTACATTCGAGCATACATTCGTACCCCACTTAAAGGATACATTCCTTCTACAGATGCTCTCTGATCCGCTAAGTCAGATTTTGTCTAAGTCTGACCAGCTTGTTTGTATGTTTGTTCGTTCGTTCTGGTTAAGGTGCTGTGCATACGGCAGTCAGCCAACAGTCGCTTGTCTTTTTCTGTTTTTTCTCACTTTTCATTTAATTTTAATTTCAAGTTTTCGTGTACCTTGTTGTGTGTTGTGACTTGGCGGACCAATTTCCCTCCGGGGATGAATAAAGTTTTATCGTATCATAAGTTCCGCCAGTACTTTTTTTTTTTTTTTGCCACAACTCAGGTTGTTGATATCAGATTATTAATGCGCAGGATGACTTAACAAAGTGATAGCAACTTGTAAATCTGCATTACAAAAACTGAATATTAACTTTAGTAGCAGCCAGATATGAGGTTGCAAACCGCTGAGCTCTGCATGAACGAGTCTCTCTGGTTAACAAAATTGTTAAGGGCCTGTCCCACTTGGCCGTCATTTGCGCGCCATTTACGCAACCTCCAAAAATGTGGTTGTCACGTTGTGACACACGGGTAGCATGTGGGTAGCACGGGATGGGCGCATGGAGAGGCGTGGAGGAATGTGGAGTCGCACGCGTTATCGCGCGCCGCTCCAGGATTTTGTGCTGCACGAAATCCTCGCTCGCCACCTGCGTGACATTTCGCGTACGCATGCTGACGCATTGGCGTCGCACGCTGGCGTCCCGACGTCTCACGTGTATCGCGTGGTGACACATGGTTACGTCGCGCGCCCCAGGGTATTCTAATGATGTCGTGCGCACCAGACGGCATGATGACGCGTGATTTGCGCGCGGCGTCGCTCGTAACGACGGGTCAACCTATTTTACATATGACGCGTAAATGAGGCGCAAATGACGGCCAAGTGGGACAGGCCCTTTAGGTTCTGGAGACCTGTTCATTATACAAAAATTCAATTAGCAAGAGGTGCAGTTAAACCCTTAACTTTCACAGGGAATATCAGTTGCTACCAAAGTTCATAAGTGATAGAAGCAGAATTAGGCAACTTAGTCCGTCATGTCTACTCTGCCATTCAATCTTGGCTGATTTATCTCTCCCACTCAACCCCATTCTCCTGACTTCTCCCCATAACCCCTGAAAGCTAGTCAATGCTCTCCCAGTAAGGATGCAGTAATGCAAAAAGCAAACCACACTTAATTTAACAAGTTGCGCATTCAAGCTGAAACTTACAAATCATTCATCCAACACAAAAACAGAAAATGCTGGAAATACTCAGCAGGTCAGGCCAAATCTGTGGGAAGAAAAACAAGTCACTCATTCAATGAGATTTTCTTTCACTTTAAATAGCTGAGTTATTTCTTTCACAACTCTTTCACATTAACCTGATCAGAAAGACTGTTAAATGTACCAGTTTTCATGCACCTTGGACCCGTTTGTGACATTCAGTTGCCAATGTTTTCCTTCATTATAGAGAACAACATTTTGGCAAATTAAGTTAAACTTTTTTTCCCATCGCAAAGATTCTTGGAGTGAATATTTTCCATTTCTGAGAAACCTGTCATTTGTTAGCTATATTACAATTACTAGTCAGTACACCTAGCTTACACAACATAGAATATAGAACAATACAGCACCCTACAATGTCTGTGCCGAACATGCTGCCATGATAAACCTATTTTATCTCCCTGCGTGATTCACATCCCTCCATTACCTGCATATCCATGTACCTATCTCAAAACCTCTTACATGCCACTATCGTATCTGCCTCCACCACCAGTCCTGGCAGTGCTTTCTAGGCCCCCACCTCGGCATAAATAAAAACTTGTGCCGTACATCTCCTTTAAACTTTGCCCCTCTCGCCTTAAAGCTATGTCCGCTTTTTTAAACATTTCCACCATGGGAAAAAGATTCTGACTGTCTACCCTATCTATGCCGTTTATAATTTTATACACTTCTTCTAGACCTCCATTCAACCTCCGGGGTTCCAGAAAAAACAATCCAAGTTTGTCCAATCTCCCCTTGTCACTAATACCACCCATCCAGGTAGCATTAAGATAAACCTCTTCAGGGCTCTCCACACATTCTTCCTGTAATGGGGTGACCAGAGCTGTGTGCAATACTCCAAATGTGGCCTACCCAAAGACTCTATAGAGTTGCAACAGTTCTTCATCTTGAAAACTGCAGTTGATTAATCTGTTGTACGTGGAGCAGAGGCATTAGCTTTTGGAGTATTTAGGCAACAAAATATCTCTCGAGTAGCAGCAGCAGCATCACTATTGGTATTGATGTGGATAGAGAACTGGCTGGCAAACAGGAAGCAAAGAGTAGGAGTAAACGGGTCCTTTTCACAATGGCAGGCAGTGAATAGTGGGGTACCGCAAGGCTCAGTGCTGAGACCCCAGCTATTTACAATATATATTAATGATCTGGATGAGGGAATTGAAGGCAATATCTCCAAGTTTGCGGATGACACTAAGCTGGGGGGCAGTGTTAGCTGTGAGGAGGATGCTAGGAGACTGCAAGGTGACTTGGATAGGCTGGGTGAGTGGGCAAATGTTTGGCAGATGCAGTATAATGTGGATAAATGTGAGGTTATCCATTTTGGTGGCAAAAACAGGAAAGCAGACTATTATCTAAATGGTGTCCGACGAGGAAAAGGGGAGATGCAGCGAGACCTGGGTGTCATGGTACACCAGTCATTGAAAGTAGGCATGCAGGTGCAGCAGGCAGTTCAGAAAGCGAATGGTATGTTAGCTTTCATAGCAAAAGGATTTGAGTATAGGAGCAGGGAGGTTCTACTGCAGTTGTACAGGGTCTTGGTGAGACCACACCTGGAGTATTGCGAACAGTTTTGGTCTCCAAATCTGAGGAAGGACATTATTGCCATAGAGGGAGTGCAGAGAAGGTTCACCAGACTGATTCCTGGTATGTCAGGACTGTCTTATGAAGAAAGACTGGATAGACTTGGTTTATACTCTCTAGAATTTAGGAGATTGAGAGGGGATCTTATAGAACTTACAAAATTCTTAAGGGGTTGGACAGGCTAGATGCAGGAAGATTGCTCCCGATGTTGGGGAGTCCAGGACAAGGGGTCACAGCTTAAGGATAAGGAGGAAATCCTTTAAACCGAGATGAGAAGAACTTTTTTCACACAGAGAGTGGTGAATCTCTGGAACTCTCTGCCACAGAGGGTAGTCGAGGCCAGTTCATTGGCTATATTTAAGAGGGAGTTAGATGTGGCCCTTGTGGCTAAAGGGATCAGAGGGTATGGAGAGAAGGCAGGTACGGGATACTGAGTTGGTTGATCAGCCATGATCATATTGAATGGCGGTTCAGGCTCGAAGGGCAAATGGCCTACTCCTGCACCTAATTTCTATGTTTCTATGTTTCTACTATCATTTGAAGGCTTGGTTCGGACAAATGACAACCAAAGCTACCACATATGTTTCCTGAAGAAGGGTCTCGACCTGAAATGCCACCTATTCCTTTTCTCCAGAGATGCTGCCTGAACCTGCTGAGTTACTCCAGCATTTTGTGTCTAACTTCAGTGATCTGCAAGTACCTTCCTACTCATATTTTGCTCAATTTATGTTGCTTGGTGGCACTGTTAGCTCCACCTGTAATTTGTTAGTCTTAGTTTGTAACTTGCTCACATTCTCTATTGATATGGATAAACTCTTTGCCAAGTATAAAAATGTTGCAGAGGATGTATAAAGGTTTCTGATTTCCAGAGGGCTGGTATGGACATTGTGGGCTGAATGGATTCTTGGGCTGGCAGCTCAGTCACTCAGGCCTGGTGGGCTGGCAGCTCAGTCACTCAGGCCTGGTGGGCTGGCAGCTCAGTCACTCATGCCTGGTGGGCTGGCAGCTCAGTCACTCAGGCCTGGTGGGCTGGCAGCTCAGAAACTGCCAGAAGTTCTGCCCAAAACAGGTGAGAGACTCTGTGAGAGAGAAGGGGGAGAGGGTGGAGAATCAATTTTAGACATTCTTCATATTTTTTGCAGATCACAGCAATGAAGGAGGAAAGTCTATTCTGGCCTGGATCTCACACGGAGCCAATGAAGGGAGAGAGAAAAAAACTGGGCTAATACGGGCATTTTGGGCAAAAGGGACTGGTTTCTCGGCTAATAATGGTTGGCCGAAATTAGTGGTTTCAGGCAGGCCAAACAACTCATTTCATTTCCATTTCATTTCAAGCACAGGGCAGGCCAAACAGCTCATTGCATTTTCATTTCATTTCCAATTCCATTGCAGTTTCAAGCACAGGGCAGGCTGAATAGCTCATTGCATTTTCATTTCATTTCCATTGCCATTGAAGTTTCAAGCACACGGCAGGCCGAACAGCTCATTGCATTTTCACTTCACTTCCAGTGGCATTGCAGTTTAAAGCACAGGGCAGGCCGAACAGCTCATTGCATTTTCATTTCACTTCCATTGCCATTGCAGTTTCAAGCACAGGGCAGGCCGAACAGCTGATTGCATTTTCATTTCACTTCCTTTGCCATTGCAGTTTCAAGCACAGGGCAGGCCGAACAGCTGATTGCATTTTCATTTCACTTATTGCAGTTTCAAGCATAGGGCAGGCCGAACAGCTGATTGCATTTTCATTTCACTTCCACTGCCATTGCAGTTTCAAGCACAGGGCAGGCTAAACAGCTGATTGCATTTTCATTTCACTTCCATTGCCATTGCAGTTTCAAGCATAGTGCAGGCCAAACAGCTGATTGCATTTTCATTTCACTTCCTATGCCATTGCAGTTTCAAGCACAGGGCAGGCCGAACATTTGATTGCATTTTCATTTCACTTCCATTGCCATTGCAGTTTCAAGCCCAAGGAATGCCAAACAGCTCATTGCATTTTCATTTCATTTCCATTGCAGTTTCAAGCACAGGGCAGGCCAAACAACTCATTTCATTTTCATTAAGGGCTAACAAATCATTTATCGCAAGTACATTGCAGACTCACAGTTCAGTTGATTCACAGCCTAGAATGAGAGTTGTGGCCTCTCTCGCAATCTTGCAGTGACTGAGTCATGTTCAGGCATCCGGGGTTTTATAGTCCTGCCCCCCCATCCCCGGAAGGGGCGTTACCTTCATCGCGGTGATTGACAGGCGAGAGGATCTCAAGGTTTATTAAACACATCTATCTATCTATTTTCTATCTATATTGAAAACTGTGTGTGTGTGTGTGTGTGTGTGTGTCTGCTTGACTTGTGCCAGACAGCCTTTGATACCTCGCTACGCCAACACCGCACGCAGAAACGCCGAGATTTTTCCCATTTCGGTAGAGATTTCAATTTTCTTTACGAGCAGCCACTCCTGATTAAATTTCGTCGTGTTTATATACACATTTTCAATAAAAATCATTCTCCCACCCCCCACCCTCCACCCCCAAAATTTCAAAATGTTAAAAAAAAAAACAGCTCTCACCCATAGAATGTTAGTGAAGGTTCCATCGTGTGATGCCTTTGCAGCAGCCCCAGCACCAGCCCCTTCCCCCCACCCCCGCAGCCTGTGTCGAAGCGCGTCATCGCTTGTGTGGGAATAGAGAAAAGAGGATTGGGGGTGATAGGGAATGGGCAACAGATGGACTGTCCCTACACCTCCCGCTTCCACTCTCCCTCCCCACTATTTCCCCTCTCCCCCTCCCTCCACACTCTTCCCTCTCCCTCCCCTACCCCATCTCCCTCCTCCCCTCTCTCACCCCCTCCCCCCCACCTCTCTCCCCCCTCCCCATCCCTCTCTCACCCTCCCCATCCCTCTCTCCCCCTCTCCCTCTCCTCTCCCTCTCCCTCTCCTCCCACACCCATCCCCCTCTCCCCCACCCCCTCCCTCTCCCCCTTCCCCCCCACCCACCCCCTTCCCTCTCTCCCCCACCCCCTTCCCCTCCCCACTCTTCCCCCTCCATCCACACTCTTCCCACTCTACCCCCTACCCCATCTCCCTCCTCGGCTCCCTCCACCCTCCCCCACACCTCTCTCCCCCTCCCCTCTCTCCTCCCTTACCCCTCTCTCCTCCATCTCCCTCTCCTCACCCCTCTCCTCCCCCTCCTCCTCCCATCCCCATCCCTCTCTCCCCCACCCCCCTTCCCTCTCTACCCCACCCCCTTCCCTCTCTCCCCCCGCCCCCTCCCCCCTA
>CM075984.1:51487420-51605588 GCA_038087875.1 Malacoraja senta
TTTTCAAAATCATCACTACACTGTATGCATCTCCTTAAACAAACCAATTTGTCTTATTGATAGATTACTTGCAGCCAGTCAGCAGAGCCAACAATGAGATATTTCCTTCTGAAATGGCCACCAGCATATGCTAAGGGTTTATACATTTCTCACCAACCCTCATATGCACAAAAACAATCGCTACACTCTCAGGAGAAAGAAAAGTTAGGAAGAAAGACCTGCAGATGCTAGTTTATACCAAAGAAAGACATAAAATGTTGGAGTAAGTTAGCGGGGCGTGAAACATCCCTGGAGAACATGGATAGGTTGCGCTTTGGTCAGGATCCCTCATCAGACGTCTGACCTGAACCATCACCTATCCATTTTACCCAGGGAAGCTGCCTGATGCTCTGAGTTACTCCAGCACTTTGTGCCTAGTCGAAATAAAGTTTTTTTTTTAACTGTTAGGCTTCTGAAAATTTATAATTCCTAAGATTTTTTAAATATATTAAATATTTCTTTAAAGTATTTGTGAACAAGATACTTACACCCACAAATTTCTCACTCAGGGATCTCTGCCACCTGCATGTTTCTGACATATGGACCACCCATTTCAGACGTGAGCACTGGAGAGATAGCCCCGTCTCCCACAAATGCCTCCAAATCCACTGCACAGGCAAGCAAGCAAGTCTAATGTCCTCACGCCCAGACCAAGCCAACATTGCCAGCATTGAAGACCTAATTGCATTCAAATAGCCCAAATACACAAATCGTGTCATTCTCATACCTGGTATGAACATAGAGCGTGGTCAGCACAGCACAGGAACAGGCCATTTGGCCCCTCAATGACTCCGCCAAACATGATGCCAAGTTAAAATAATCTCGTCTGCCTGTACATGATTCATATCTCTCATTTCCTGCTGATCCATGTGCCTATCTAAATAAGTTACAGAATGCAGTTCTGGTCACTACACTAAAGGAAATATGTGGTTGCACTGGAGAGAATGCAGAAGAGATTCACCAGATTGTTGCCTGGATTGGACGACTTTACTTATGGGGAAAGATTGGATTGAATAAGCTGCATTTGATTTCCCTGGATTGAAGGTGGTTAAGGAGCAACTTGATTTAGTATATAAAATGAGGCTAATTGATAGGGTAGATGATCAGAATTGTTATACGATGGCAGATGGTATCAAGAACAAGATAGCAAAGGCTTACATAGAAACATAGAAACATAGAAAATAGGTGCAGGAGTAGGCCATTCGGCCCTGCGAGCCTGCACCGCCATTCAATATGATCATGGCTGAACATCCAACTCAGTATCCTGTACCTGCCTTCTCTCCATACCCCCTGATCCCTTTAGCCACAAGGGCCACATCTAACTCCCTCTTAAATATAGCCAATGAACTGGCCTCAACTACCTTCTGTGGCAGAGAATTCCACAGATTCACCACTCTCTGTGTGAAAAATGTTTTTCTCATCTCGGTCCTAAAAGACTTCCCCCTTATCCTTAAACTGTGACCCCTTCTTACGGTTAGAGGAAGGAGCTTTAAAAGGGGTTGGAGGAGATAGGTTTAGTTTTTATACTTAGGGTGGGCAATAACTGGAATTCACTGCCAGAGGATGTGATAAGGCCAGATACTACATTTGAGAGACATTTAGACAGACACAAATAGGCAAAGCATAGAAGATGGATAAGATCCTAAACGGACTAGACCAGATAGAAGTTGAGTTGATTTCACAAGTTGGAGAATACCATCCAAGGGACTTAACTACAAGATTAGACCAATACGTAGACATTTTTTCTCACAGAGGGTGGTGTTTTCTGCAATTCGCTGCCCCAACGCGAGATGGAAGCTAGAATCTTTATAAATACTTACCATGGACTTGGGTAAATATTCAACAGATCGATGAGTAGAGGGGTATGGGGAAATGGCATATAACAGGAGTTGAGGCCAGCAATAATCAGCCATGATCATATTAAACGACGGAGACAATTTGAAGGGCCTGATGGCTTACTCCTGTTTCTGTTTTCTTATGTTCTTGTGATACTGACCTAATGCAAGCAAATGATGGACAAAAGTTTGGAATGGATGTAATGCGCTAAAAGGCCTGTTTCTGTGCTGTACAGGTCTATAACTCCAAATGTGTGCCAATATGCACAAATGATCAACAACTAACAGTTGATTGTAAGTCAGTAAATGAGTAGTGATTATATTACAATAATTAATTTTTTTCAAGTGAGGGAAATTTGTACACATTAACCACATAAAGAAATAAAACTGGAAAATGCTGGACGTATTCAAGAGGCCAAGCTGTATCATGGACAGAGAAACAAACAGTCAGTATTTCAGGTCAAGGGCTCTTCATTAAAATCCAAAAACAACAAGTATATTTTTAGTTGCAGAGAGGGGGAAAGTGGAGGGAACACTGGTAATGGTTGTTAAAGGGTACAGATCAGAGTTGTCAAGGTAATGAAACAAAAACCCAACAGGATGTAGGAACTCTGAAATAAAAACCAAAGTTGTTGGAACTTTTCGGATATTATCAGCAACCACAGTGGAGAGGCTGAAAACAGAAGTAAAAACAGAAAATTCTTCACAATATTCATAGTACATATTTAAAAGTGTATGAAAGGTCAGTTATCAAGGTTTATGTGCTATTATGAGAATATGTTGATCATACGCTCACACTATCAGTCTCCTCCAAATTATCCAAACCTATTATTCTGCATATTAATCTATGTCTACAGATTTAGAAGCACTCGTCTAAATTCAGGATTTCTACATTGATCCCCTTCACTCATTTTTAGACACCCGAACACTCTTTGGAGAAAGAATTCCTCAACTTTTCTCCAATCGCCTTTGTAATCAAACTATGTCTCCTAGTAATTTAAGTCTTCTGCTGAGGAAATTATGTCTGAAGAAGGGTTCTGACCCAAAACATCACCATATCCATGTTCTCCAGAGATGCTGCCTGACCAGCTGAGCTACTCCAGCATTTTGTGTTTCCATAATTATGTCCTTCCTGTTCGTTTCTTCTCGGCCTGTCATAATAACGTCCACTTTGATTAAATTTTCCCTTATTTTTTTACAAACAACACAACCTCAGCCACAACTATCTTTCCTAAGCTCTGGCATCATCATCATATATCTCATCTGTGCCTTCTGCAACAGTACTATTCTTCCAATAGTGTGGTGACCAGAATTGTACAGATAATTTTAGTTGTGATCTAACTATTGTTTTAAGGAATCGCACATTAATGTTCTTGCTTAAGAAGGAACTGCAGATGCTGGAAAATCAAAGGTAGACAAAAATGCTGGAGAAACTCAACGGGTGAGGCAGCATCTATGGAGCGAAGGAAATAGGCAATGTTTCGGGTCGAAACGTCTGAAGAAGGGTTTCGACCCGAAACTTTGCCTATTTCCTTCGCTCCATAGATGCTGCCTCACCCGCTGAGTTTCTCCAGAATTTTTGTCTACCTTTAATGTTCTTGCTCCTCACTTCTTATCATCTTTTTTAATCAAAACATATGAGTGGTCACAGGCCAGCTCGATATCTGTTGACTGAAACTCAACATTATGATTTTTTCAATCCATAACATAATATGTCGATGAAGGAACTGCAGATGCTGGTTTATACCGAAGATAGACACAAAATGTAGGAGTAACTCAAGGGGTCAGGCAGCATCTTTGGAGAAAAGGAATAGGTGACATTTCGGGTTGAGACCCTTCTTCAGACCCTAACTCTGAAGAGTCTGAAGAAGGGCCACAACCCAAACGTCGCCTATTCCTTGCAGCATTTTGTGTTAATCTACATAATATCATCACACAGCTGAAAGCATCTATTAGAGAAAGAGCTGGTACTTAAGACTATTGTCCATAGATGCTCTGTTGTAGATGGCATTGGAGCAGCCACACTGTCCACAGTGGCTATGATGTTTCTCCAAGTACTCAGGTATACTTGCACAGACATAGCTAGTTGGATTTTTTCCTTTGTTCACTACTTTTAACATTTTCAAATGCCTAAAATACATAGTTGATTTTCAAATGTCAGATCTGGTTTGCAATTTAGTCTAAAGATGACTTAATAACAATGATGTGATAAAATCAGACCGTTTAATGGATGAGAATCCCTTCAGCCAGTTATGGGCCTGTAATTTGTTTTTATAGTATGAGTTCCCAATGTGAGGGAGGGAGGGAGGGAAAGAAAGATACAGCATGGAAACAGGCCCTTCGGCCCACAACGTTCATACTGACCATCACTCACCCATTCACACTAGTTCAAACTTATCCAACTTTCTCACCCACTCTCTCAACACAGGAGGGGCAATTTACAGAGGCCAAATAACCTACAAACTCACACATCTTTGGGATGTGGGAAGTAAGCAGAACACCCTGGGGGAACTCATGCTGTCATCGGGAGAATGGGCAAACTCCACACAAACAGCACCCGAGGTCAGGATCTAACACAGGTCTCTGATGCTTTGAGACAACGGATCAACCAGCTACGCCACTGTGCCATCCATTACACATGACTTTGACAGTCCTGCTGAAGTTATCTCTAAAATATTCTCCACTAGCACCTCCAGTTGTTCCCACTTTTAATGAACAACAGCACGAACCTCCAGCAAAACCAAGCAAAGTGATAAAAATGGTATTGTCACCAGAATTATTACTTGTGATCCAATTTACAGTCCTGAACAGGGACCCTGCTTGTTTCCCACTGGCGCTCTGGTCACCAGGTCAAAGATCCGATCTGCAAATTCAGGCAGGCAGACACAAGCGACATGTTTCAAATCTGTTTGCATGATTAGCTCTACTGCTTCTCTACTTTTAGATGCAAACACGGCAGAGGGACCTGAAACCATCTTGATGTTGTGTAGCATTGACAACGTTTAGCAAGTTCAGATTTAAGTGAAAAATATCAATGGAACAAAAGTCGTAAGGAACAACATAACTTCATTTTGTGTAGGAAGGAACTGAAGATGCTGGGTTAAACTGCAGATAGACATAAAAAGCTGAGTGTGGACCACTATGAGACGACAAAAAGCGACGGTCTCAACCCGAAACGTCACCTATTCATTTTCTCCAGAGATGCTGTCTGACCCGTTGAGTTACTGAGTTTGGGCACCATATCTGAGGATGTGCTAGTTATGGAGGGTTTACAAGAATGATCCCAGGAATAAGTAGGTTAACCTACAATATGTTGTCACTGGGCCTCTACTCGCCCAGTTTAGAAAAATGAGGGGGACCTCATTGAAACATACAGAATAGTGAAAGGCTTGGATAGAGTGGATGTGGAGAGGATGTTTCCACTAATGGGAAAGTCTAGAACTAGAGGTCATAGCCTCAGAATTAAAGGACATTATTTTAGGAAGGAGATGAGGAGAAATGTCTTTAGTCAGAGGGTGGTGAATCTGTGGAATTCTTTGCCATATAAAGAATATTTTTAAGGCAGAGATAGATAGATTCTTGATTAGTACAGGTGTCAGAGGTTATGGGGAGAAGGCAGGAGAATGGGGTTAGGACAGAGATATAGATCAGCCATGATTGAATGGCAGAGTAGACTTGATGGGCTTAATGGTCTAATTCTACTCCTATCCCTTATGACCTTATGACTGCAGCTTTTTCTGTATGACTTCATATTAACTTTCTTTAAGCAAATACAAATGTAATTATAAATTCGGTGCAGGGTTTTCATCTCACAACATATTAGCTAATTTTGCAAGTTCAATACAAAAACATTCCCTGATTGAAGAAAAATTATTAAATCAGCACTTGCACAGGGAACTCTCAAGGGTATATTTTCGAAATTAAAATGATCAATTTTTGTTAAATTTATTTCACTAATAAAATATGGTGTATAAAAAAATGCTGACCGCTTTTTTCTGTTTTTGAACCAATAACAACATTGCACTCACCCAACTGTACAGAACTGTTTGTGACCTTCAGGCAGTGTGCCAGAGTCTTGCTGAAAGGGTCCCATATCGCCAAATTGCCCCTTACGTCTTCCTTAAGCTTAGCTAGCTCAATCCTTATTCCATGAAGGGAAGAGGCAGCTTGCTCCACTACGTGTCCTTGTCGCTTTGTTCTTTCCCTGCGAAATATGATATTGATTCAGATCAAAGGCGGATTCCTTTCTGTTAATTTACTTCGGCCAGATTTTAACTTGGTGCTAATTTAAACTCAATCGCACAAACGCGATGTTGTCAAATAGTCGACCCCTAAGGAATTTATCACTCCCACCTGAAGCAAACCTCAATCCCAGTTTGTTTAAAGTGAAAATATGGGCTGCGTTTATATTGCAAAAATAAATGTCCATGAACCCACACGATTACTTTGACTTCACTGAAGAAACTGCTGCTTTTAATTATTTGTGCTGATGCCATGAGCATGCAATGTGTCACCTGTTCTGTTTGATCCTCTTTATCCACTGTAAACCACAAGAATCTGCATGCTTGCTGGGACATTATAATTGTATGAAAGGTTCAAAACAGCCAAACAGTTGCGAACCATCTGCTGCCTTTTTCCTGTCATGCTATCCTGATTATTTATTCACATGCCATGGATTCTTCAGGCAACACAATGGTACCGTGGACTTCAGTCATGTTTTAATTTCCCATGTTTTAATAATTACATGCAGTTTTACAGATTTTATTACCTGAAAAGTTTTAGTTGGCTCTGTGCTTCTATTAGCTGGCCTGAAATGACCTCCGTTTTCAGAAGCGTGTCCTCCAGTTCTTTCTGTTTGGCCGTAAGTTGCCCACTCATGACGTTCAATCTGAAAAATGTAATAGTAAAACACCAGGAAAGATGGAGAAGGATGGAATATTCTGAACAAAATGCATGTGTATGTTTTAAAACCTAAACTTAAATATTACTTATACTAACTAATCCTCTACCCCCTCTTTCTAACACACATTTCTCCCACCATGCCCGTCACCTTGCTCCTTTCCCTCCTTCTCACACTTGTGTCCCATTCCTGAATACCCCATTTCCCATTTTATCCACTGTCTACCCATATCCTTCCCTCCACCTTGTCACTCTTCTTATCTAACACCCTTTTGTCTCCTTTTCACCTCTAGCTTTTATCGCGCACTGTCCGTCTTCCGATTAACCCCCCCTCACCCCTATCGAATTGTCATCTGCCCGGCTTTGTCCCACCCCCACCGCTCCTTTCCAGCTTTCTCCCCCTTACTCCAATGAATCTGAAAAAGGGTCCTAACCTGAAATGTCATCTGCCCATTCCCTCTACAGATGCTGCCTGACCTGATGACTTCCTCCAGAACTCTGTGTTTAAGAGGTTGGCCTTCAGTGGCCAACCTCTTAAAAGCACTGATTCACGCTATATCATACCACGTTGTGTGACAGGTAACGATAGCCTCCTAAATTGACTGCAATTTCATGTGTATCTGGAACTTTGGAGTCACAAAGTCACAGAGTCAAACAGCATAGAAACAGGACCTTCGGCACATCGTGTCCACATAGACTATCATTTACACTAATCCCATTTTATTCCTGCCAAATGTTGCCAATTACCAATACACAATGAACAATTTATAGTGGCCAATTAAACTTGGAAATCCACACATTTCTAGGACATGGGATGGAAGTGGACAACCTGGAGAATACCACAATGTCATAAAGATAATGTATAATCCAAACTGGAATTCAGGATTGAACATGGGTATACTGCCCTGTACATTATACTTTGTTAGCATGATTAAACTTTACTTCTGCAATACTCAATTTGATATAGATCATTGGATTTTTTTCTAATCAGAATAAAGGATGTACCTTTAGAAAGGAGATGAGGAAGAATTTATTTAGTCAGAGGTTGGTAATCTGTGGAATTTATCGCGGTGGAGGCCGTGTCAATGGATATTTTGAAGGCAGAAATTAACAATGTCATGATTAGTAAGGATGTCAGGAGTTGATTTGTAATTATGCATAGTCTTTCCACTGACTGGATAGCACACAGCAAAAAAGCCTTTCACTGTACCTCGGTACACTTGACAATAATGACGACAACAATCCGTGTCAAGGATTATGGGGAGAAGGCAGGAGAATGGGGTTGAGAGGGAAAGATAGATCAGCCATGATTGAATGGTGGAGTAGACTTGATGGGCTGGATAGCCTAATTCTGCTCCTAGAACATATGAATGTATGATCATGCCACTTTTGAAATATAACTGTATTTGTATGAAGTCTTTCAGTTTACAGCTTCAAGGACAATTATAAATATTTAGAAACCATTCATTTTAAATCAGGTAAAAGCCCTGTCCCACTGTACGAGTTCATTCAATTGCTCTCCCGAGTAAAAAAAACCAATCAAACTCATGGTAAGCACGTAGAATGAACGTAGCAGGTACTTCGGAGCTCGGGGACGTCTCTTAGCGGCTCGTAACGCTAAGCTCGGGAAGACTCGTGAAGATTTTTCAACATGTTGAAAAATGTCCACGAGAGCCCCGAACACTTACGAGCGGCCATACCATAAATCTCCGAGTTTGAATCAAGGCAAACTCGGGGAGAACTCTTGAATGAACTCGTACAGTGGGACAGGGCTTTTAGGCCAAGTTCAGTCATTTCTACAATTCATCTACGTTTCATATGGTGTCATCTATGTGAAAGTCCGCTCAATGGTTCTCTGCTGCAAGTTTGATTGATTTAAGGATTCGGAGAGAAAATTCATGGAATTTTTCCCTGTGTCTGGTTAAAATTTTCTTACTTTTCCTATCTTCTTAGAGAATCGATTATAACTCACAAGAATGGTGTCTATGGTTGAAGCATCCCAAAGATACAATGAGAATGGATGTGTCTGCTGGTATTTAAAACATTTATGTGTATATGTATATGTTCATGAGGAGATACAGTATCAAAACATTGCAGAATTTGGATCTGTACATATCTCCTGTGTTTATAAAATAAGCTCTCTTCTATGAGATCAACAATCCTATAAGAAAGGATCTTCAATCTCGTCAGATTATTAGAGTAAATTAATATTAATATTACCAAGTGAAAAAGATTCAAACATCAAAGATTAGAAGACTTAAATAAATTAATCCATATTCTTCATAGGAACAGAATTAGGCTATTCATATGACCATAAAGCGATAGGAACAGAATTAGGCTATTCGGCCCATCAAGTCTACTCTGCCATTCAATCATGGCTGATCAATCTCTCCCTCCTAAACCCATTCTCCTGCCTTCCCCCATTCAGCCCATTAGGTCAACTCCATCATTTAATCATGGCTGATCTATCATTCTCTCTGATCCCCATTCTCCTGCCTTCTCCCCATAACCTCTGACAACCTTACTAATCAAATATTCTTCCATATTTCTGAGATTAATGAGGACTTGAGTACACTTTCATGAAATTAAACACACTCCGTTTTACATGTAGCCCAACACATGCACCTGTATCTAAAATAGTAATCTAACATAACACCAACATTTGAAGTAAAGTACAGTCAAATGTAGAAAAAAACTAAGTTACTCCAGGGGGTAGAGCACACATGCATATAAAAGCATACAGAGGGATCTGAATAATAAATTGTATCTATGAGGAACCCATCTGGAATGGCAAAACAAGAATGTTTAACAGCACTTCATAATATGATCTTGCAATCCGAGACATGGTTGAAATAGGCAGGGCATGGGCGAGGCCTTCAATGAATAGGTCTCATCTGTATTGACCAAGGAGAAAGAAATGTAGATGTTAATCTCAGGGAGGGCGACGGGGATAGCCTAAACATTGAAAAGGATGTTTTGGCAGGCATATTAGATGGATTCATTCCCACATCCTGTAGCGATGCATCCTAATAGCGTCTGGGAGGTGAAATTAAAGATTACTGGGGCCCTGACAGATTTTTAAATCTTTGAATGAATGAATGATACTTTATTGTGGTGGCCACACATGAGGTGTGGAGGAGAACAAATGTGATACCATTGTTTAAGATGTGTAGCATGGATAAGTCAGGTCATTTCAGGCTGTTCATTCTAAAGTCAGCGGTACGGATGCTATGGGAAAACATTTGAATGAATGGATGAATCTGCACTTGCAAAGCTGGGTTGCCCAAGGTTAGTCAGCGTGACATTTTTGGTGGGACATCCCGTATGGCTAATTTAACTGAGTTTCCTGAAGAAATAACAAAATACTTGGAAGAGGGAAATAGAGGTGATGTCGTTTACATGGTCTTCAGAAAGACCTCACAAGGTCCCACACATAAAGCTAGTCAAACAGTGGAAGTTCTTGGGGTCCAAGGCAAGTTGGCAAATTGGATCTGAAGTTGGCTTGGCTATCAGAGAGAAAGGTTGATGGTGGAAGATTTCCATTGTAATTAGAAGCCTCTTCTAATTAGATTCTTGTGCCACAGCTACGCTGGTACCTTCACTGTTTATCACACATGTTAATAATTTGGAAATGAATGTAGAAAGTATGATCAGTAACTGCAGATGACATGAAAATTGATGGTGTTATTGATAGTGAGGAGGTTGATGTATTTATTTAGTCAGAGTAAAGTCTTACTAACTCACTGGTTATTTTATCCAAAATATTATCTGTTATCATTTAGAAATGCTTTGACCTATCTGGCTTTGTAACTACAGCGCTGTATATTTCTTCCCCAATAAATGCTTTTTTAAATGCAGTGCAAACTAATGGTTAAATATGACAAACGCAGAATTATGTTTGCCAGTTACCAAATACTTAGTAGAAATATAATAAAAATAATGAGAGTCAAAGGCATGATTTGTCTTTCCCAAATAAATTGCAGCATTGATGGCAATTATGATACAGAATAGAGAACACAAAGTGCTGGTGCAACTCAGTAGGTCAGGCAGCATCTCTAGAAGGTATAGATAGGCGATGTTTTGGCTCATCGCCCTTTTTTAGACTATAGTACGGCGAGAAATCTGGAGAAGAGATGGGGGGTGGGACAAAGCTTGGTAAGTGATAGGTGGATAGAGGCGAGGGAGGTTTGAATGGCAGATAGGTGGACAAAAGCTAGAGATGAAAAGGAGACAAAGGGGAGAGGAGAGAGAAGAGGAGCAAAATGTGAAGCCAGAGGAAGGGATGTTGGTGGAAGGGGACATGGGGGGAAGGGGAGTGCGAGGAATATATCTTTGTCTCCTTTTGTCCCCTTTTCATCTCTAGCCTCCATCCACACATCACCAATCTCAAATTCCCCTCACCTGTCTCGACCTGAAACGTCGCCTATCTGTGTACTCCAGAGATGCTGCCTAATCCGCTGAGTTACTCCAGCACTTTGTGTTCTGCATCAGATTCCAGCATCTGCAGTCTCTTGTGTCTCCATGGTACAGAATATATTCTAGGCAAGGGACAATGCACAACAGATTGCTGAAAGGGAAAAATTAAAACAATACAATTCTAATGTATTGATCATTAGAGCAGACATTTTTTTTAAATGTTAAAAGATAGTCGAAATGATATTAAATTATGAGAGGCATATATAGGGTGGACACTCAGAACCATTTTTCTTGCGTGGAAATGTCAAAAGACTAGAGAGCATAGCGTTAAGGAGGCAAAGTTTAAAGGGGATGTGCGGGGAAAGGTTTTTTTTAACAAAAAATTATTGTGGTGAATGCCTGGAGCATGCTGCCAGAGGTGGTGGTGGAGGCAAACATCATAGTGGCATTTAAGAGAGTTACATAGATATTTAAGGAATGATGGCATATGGATCACGTGCAGGCAGAGATTAGTTTAACTTGGCATCATGTTCGGCACAGATGATCTTTCCCAAAGGGCCTGTCCCGTGCTGTACTGTTCTACATTCTTTGTTTGAAACCATGGTGCAACATTTGTACCAACCGTTCGTTCTTCTCTCCGTTATCATTTTTCAGCTGTTCCACACACTGGTTTATTGAATAAAGCTCTCCTTGCAATTTCTTTTCCCGGACAACACTGTCACGGTAATATTCCAATTCTGCTTCCATTGCTTTTACTTTTTCTTCCATTAACTTAAATTCGTGATGTATCAGGTAACTAATTCCACAATATTTACAAACGGTCTCATTCTGGGGCATCTAAAGTAAGTAAAGAACAGTATAACACAAATTACCATCAGGATACACAAGTGGCACTGTTTACGTACATGCAGTTTTTCAATATATTTCCCACATAATGAACAAACTCTATTTATAACATTCCCTCAGAAAGTATTGGTGCACCTGTTAATAAACAAGCCTCTGTAACATTTACATTATAAGGTTCAGTAGCAGTCCAGTGGTTAAATTACTGGAGTAGCTGCCAGATTCCTGGACCTTTTATCTAGAGATTGGAGGTTAAACCACAGCCACTGCAGCTGGAGAATTCAAATAAAAATAAATTAAACTATCTGGTATTTTAAAGAAAGCTCATTTTTATAATGGTAGACATGAAACTACTACATTGCTGTCAAAACTTATCTGATTTGTTCTTGTCCTTCAGAGAAAAGAATCTGCTTCCTTTATTCACCCAGGGCTGTATGTGATTACTGGACCATCAATGTCTCTTAATTGGGACGATTTAGATAGACAATAATTGCCAGCAATGTGCTTGAAAAACTCCCTGCAGGAAACAGTCAAGTGTCTGCACTGTTTGCATAGAACAAGTCGGGGTCACCTCAATCTGACAAACTTTGCCGGCTGACTCTGCTAAAATATGTCACATACTGTAGGACAGTGCAGCTCAGTGCAGAGTCAAGAAAACTCAACCAGTGAGGTGGGGAACTTTTCTTTTTGACAAATGCAACTTTTGCATTCGTACTTGGAAGGAGCATTTAACTGCACACGATGCTTCTGAAATTGTGGGCACAATTATGCCCACCCTGGTGACTCAATGATAATTTGCTGTCACAAATGCCACCTGTTTCATCAGATAACATTCCTCTAGGCATATATTTCTTTATGACATTGTGATCAAGGCACATTTTGCTTTTTGTAGGATTTCTGCTGGTATTTCTGGTCACGTCATTACGAGCACCATCCTGAAACCACCCCGTGGAGGTGATGACTAGGGTGCTAATTTAAGTCAGGATACTTGTGGTTTGTCTTCGAGAGGGCTGTGTACCACTCTGCCTTTAACCTTTAAAGAACATTCCACTTCAGTTTTCAATGATATTAATAACTTTTCTTTCCGTCAGACAATGACTGTTATAAATTTGGTCACTCAATGTGGTTGAAAATGTTGCCAGAAACAGAGTTTGGACACTTTATCGCCATTTCGGTGAGCTGGATACCAATAAAAAAGCGCTGGGGTTCACAAATCATCTCACATAAAGTACAACCTTATTGGCAATAGCTCACATAGAAATAAGTGCAACATTGGGGCACGTTATCTCAATCCAAATATCATCTTCACAAAGCCTGTGTTTTGGGTGTTGTACGGACAAATTTCTTGGCCTATTTAAGTGGCACAATTCCTCAACAAACAGTATTGTGCCACCCCCGTATAACTTATGAAATTATCATGACATTTGATTTCTTCTTATGCTCTCATCTGCATTTGATTAGTTTGTCATGTTGTCCTCCACTAGCTCACTTCCTTTATCCAATTTCATGGCACTTCGTAATGCTATTGTTGGATATGGGACAGTCAGTTCATCTCCACCAGTATCTTCTTTTCATTCCATGCACGATGACCCCCCCTGAATGAAAAGAATATATATTTATGGGCCCTCCAGTTCCATATTTATATATTGCCACTTGGATGCCACCCAATGGGTTCAATATCCAAAAGTAAAAGCTGCAGAACTGGCAGTATTTATGAAGAAACATTTTTCTTTCAGGTCGATGGCCTTTTAAAAATTTTCATCCAGTGAATATTTTCAACATTTTCTATTATTATTTCACATATCCAGCAACCACAGTATTTTCACTTCAGCATTAGGTTTAAGTGCATGTGTGCCGATGAGATGCTGATTATTTCTATACCATTAGCCCTAAATCCACTACCAGCCACCTTTCCATGTACCATGTATATGAATCTACTCTTCCTTACCTAAAAATCTTGAATAATTACCCTCGTCTTCATAGCAATATCCCAATGAGTCTGGACAAAGATCCCGACCCAAAATGTTGCCTATCCTTTCCCTCCACAGATTTTGCCTGACCTGCTGAGTTACTCCAGCAGTTTGTTATTGTTATTGATGGAACCTCCAAGAGCCAGCGTACTCCTTAAAACCCCATCATTCAAAAAACCTCATTAAGCTTAGCACAAGCTGCATGTGGAATATCAAACTGCTTCTAGTCAAGGAAATTAATGGACCTATAGAAACATAGAAAGTAGGTGCGAGAGTAGACCACCAGGCCCATCGAGCCCGCACCGCCATTCGCTCATGGCTGAACACTAAACAGACACCCTTACCCACAAACAGTAGACACAAGACACAGAACACAAGACACTACCCTCCCCTTTATATCGCTATCACCCCTCTCCACCCCAAGAACCGCGTGATCTCCTGGGGGAGGCAAAAAACCGGATAAAAACCCAGGTCCAATTCGGGAAAAAAATCCGGGAAATTCCTCTCCGACCCCAATCCAGGCGATCGACACTTGTCCAGGAGATCACTCAGGTCTTACTATACTAACCATACCTAGGTCCATATCCCTGCCCTCTCCCCGTAGCCCCTTATCCCCTTGGCAGCTAAAAAACCATCTATTTTAGACTTAAATATATTTAATGTTTCTGCTTCCACTGCTCCCTGGGGCAGTGAATTCCATAAATTAACCACCCTCTGGGTGAAGAAGTTCTTCCTCATCTCAGTTTTAAAAGAGCCCCCTCTTATTCTACAACTATGTCCCCTAGTTCTAGTTTCCCCGATCATTGGGAACATCCTCGGTGCATCCACCCGATCAAGGCCCCTCACGATCTTATATGTTTCAATGAGATCGCCTCTCATTCTTCTAAACTCCAAAGAGTAGAGTTCCAGCCTACTTAACCTAGTTCCAGCCTACTTAACCTAGTTCCAGCCTACTATGTTTAAAAAAATGTTAATTTACTTGAAAATATTGATTCAATTTAGGTCGGATTTGTTCGGCTTTTAAGCATTCCCAAAGTAATTAGAAAACTGCTTGCCTTCAAAGGTCTGCTCAACCCCGGGGTCAGCCAAACACACATGCAGCACATTTTGCTTCCAGAAACTCTCTTGCAGCTCAGAGACCCATGAAGTAAATTTCTTCCTCGCACATCCATCAACACCTCCATCATGCAAAATATTATTGTTTTAATGTGAAGAGCCCCAACCAGTAAATCTGTTCTGGATAGTTCAGTACTTCGGCAAACTCAAAGTTAAAAAAATTGTTAAAAATCCTGCTCATTAGTACATTTTAATTCGCTTCCGTGACGATTGTCTTTTTTTTCCATTCGCCCACAGCCACATAATCTGATTGTAATTGCGTACACCACTCCCTGTTCAATCAGGAATCTTTGGCTGAGTGCAATGATAAATCGGCCGACACAGATGGATACATGGCATTCTTCAAGGAAACACGAGGAATGTTCCCAATGACCCAGCCAAAACACCCCTCTCAATCAATGACTTTGAAATAAACTATTTGGGCAAGTCTTTTGGTGTGGCTGTGGGACATTGATTTGTAGACTTTGACTGTTGTGCTTATCATTATCATTACAGTGATTATAATTCAACAGTATTTTACTGGCTGAGAAACCAATAGTGCTGCCTGATGCCACTGTTATATCTGGGGCTGTCAGTTCATCTCCACCAATATCTTCTCTGTTATTCCACGCACAGTCACCTGTGACGTCCGAATGACTCTTAATTGGGAGGATTTGGATAGACAATAATTGCCAGCAATGTGCGAGAAAAGCTCCCTGCAGGAAACAAGTCAAGTGCCTCCACTGCTTGCACAGAACAAGTCAGGGTCACCTCAATCTGAGAAACTTTTGCAGGCTGACTCTGCTAAAACATGCCACGTAAGGCACTGCAGCTCATTGCCGGATTGCAAAAAGACAAGAAATCTCAACCAGTGAGAAAATAAACCTTTTATTTCTTTTGACAAATATAACTTTTTCCATTCATACTTGGAAGGAGGATTTGACTGCACATACTGTGAGGCTTCTGAAATGCTGGCACTCATCTCCCCTCACCTCAATGGTAATTTCCTGCCACAAATGCCACCTGTTTTGCTGGTTGGCATTTCTTTAATTTTTTTTAAAGATCTGATGAACATGGCAACATTTTGCTATAGGAAAGATGCCACTGAACTGGAAAGAGTGCAGAAACGATTTATGAGGTTGTTGCCAGGACTAAAGTGCCTAACCTATAAAGAGAGAATGGGTAAGCTAGAACTTTATTGTTTGGAGTGCAGGAGGCTGAGGGGTGAATACAAAGGCGAATAAAATCATGAGAAATAAATAGGATGAATGCACAGAATCTATTTCCCAATGCAGGGATATCAAGAACTAGAGGGCATAGGTTTAAAGTGAGGAACAGAGGTTGGTGGGTAAATGGAACGAGCTGCCAGAAGTAGTGGAGGCAGGGACAATAACAACATTTAAAAGACATTGGGGCAGGTATATGGATAGGAAAGGTTTCCAGGGATATGGGCTAAATGCAGGCTAATGGGACTACCTTAGATGGAACGTCTTGGCCGGCATGGACAACTTGAACCAAAGAGTCTGTTTCCATGCTGTAAGACTCTATTTCTGGCTACTTCATTGTGAGAAACTTCCTGACATCACCCAGGGGCAGTGATGACCAGGATGCCAACTGAAGTCCGTCGACTTGTGGCTTGTTTTGCGGAGGGTTGTATAGAACTCTGCCTTTGACCTTTAAATAACATTCCATTTCAGTTTTCAGTGGTATTAATAACTTATTTTGCTGCGAGACACTGACAGTTAAGATTTACGTCCGCATGGTTGAAAATATTGCCAGAAACAGAGTTTGGACACCCTGTCACTAACACATCATTATTACCTTACCTTAAACCTGTGTCCTCTGGTTCTTGATTCCCCTACACTGGGTAAAAGACTCTGTAATGTTCCTGCCTTTTGTGAATCACAGACTAAGGCATTCGAGATCTTCAACATCTCACATCTGACGTAAACCTTTTGCTATTAATGAACAAAATATTACCACTGAACCATCTATATATTTTTTAGTTATTCTTGGAGGATAACATCTGATGTCGATAACACAACATTTTCTTCCCATGATGATAGTTGTGTTCAGAGACCTTGCTTACTTTAATGAATTAAATTAATTTTCAGCTAAATTATAAAATCTTTCAATAACACTGAGGAAATAAAGTCATGGTTCCAGAATAGTTAACATAACTGCACATATGGAATGAACCCAATTGCGCAGGTGCTACGATTGGCTTCCCACAACAAGTCACACAATCCCCTCACGATAAACAAAATCATTAAACTGAGCTGACGCATTAACTGAAAAAGGGGGAGGAAAGAAGCACAATATTAAAACTTCCCTCCCACCAAAACTACTTACTGAATACCCGAGAGTCCATAAATATAAAGCAAGACTTCTGTTTCAATATGTCACACGTAATGTATTGAGCTTGTACTGGCATTTTAGAAAAGAAGAAAATGTTCACTTCTTGACAACTGTCAACCGTCATCCTTCATTTTGATTAAAAGGATATTTCCAATGAAGAATTTACATTAAACATTGTGCTTGAATAGAACAAATTGCTGGAGGTGATTATTATTGCATGTCGTCAAAGGAAGGATTATTTCCAAGAATCTAATGGTATCTATTTGATATGCAGACTTTTTCTGGAAAATTGAGCATCTGGTCATCCTTAATTGTGGTTGCATTGGGCAATGAACAAGTGAACAATACTTGCCATATAGATTACACAATACTTGCAGTATAGATCACAGAATATTGAAGCACCTGCTCGAGGTGCTATCGGGAGAGGTTGAGTAGGCTGGGTCTCTGTTCCATGGAGTGCAGGAGGATCTTATAGAGGTATTATAAAATCATGAGAGGAATAGATCAGGTAGATGCACAGAGTCTCTTGCCCAGAGTAGGGGAATCGAGGACCAGAGGACATAGGTTCAAGGTGAAGGGGAAAGGATTTAATAAGAATCCGATGGGTAACTTTTTCACACAAAGGGTGGTGGGTGTATGGAGCAAGCTGCCAGAGGAGGTAGTTGAAGCTGGGACTATCCCATCGTTTAAGAAACAGTTAGACAGGTACATGGATAGGACAGGTTTGGAGGGATATGGACCAAGCGCAGGCAAGAGGGACTAGCTGGGATATTGTTAGCCGGTGTGGACGAGTTGGGCTAAAGGGCCTGTTTCCACACTGTATGACTCTAAGTGAAATGGAAATATTTCTCAAATATATTTATTCTAATTTTTTCTTTAACTAATTAATAAAAAATAAATTGTACTTTTTTTTAAACTTCCAGTTTATTAACAAATACTTAACAAGTTTGTTGGGTATCAGAGCAAATAAATAAGGCACATATTGGGCATAAATTGTTAAAATGGTACAATTTGAAGGTCATTAGTTTATGGAAAACATTATTATTTGATTACTTTTAACACTATTGCGACTCGGTCTCTGAGATAACAGCAAACAAAATGATGGTAAAGAATGTGACAAATTTATATAAAACACTGCAAAATCATAAGTTGGGTCTCTATTAATTAAGTTGTACAGAAAGATGGAATAATTCTTTAAAAATAATAATTAAATAATTGGAAGTGATTTTGGCGTTATCAGTGATACAGTGCGAGGTGATCTTTTTCAGTCTCATATATTTGGACGTGATCGTCAACAAGTTATTTTGAAAAAGATACAACAAATTTAAATTCTGAAGCTTTAGGGAAATAATGTCATAACCACAAGAGATCAGTGCAAACTCAATTGGAAGCCCAATCGTTCTAGAATCTAAAACTCCTGCTTGCCTTTAAACCAAGCTCTTTTTCTCAGCTTTGATTTTTTTATATGGAATGACTTAAAAAAATTGATTGAAAATTACAAACAGAAGTTGCAGAATATCAGAACCCCCTAGTACCTCTTGAATGACTTGAAAAATGGTAAGCAATTTTGATTTAATAGATTCATAAACCAACAATAATTTAAATCACTACCTTTAAAAACATGTATCTTCTGGGGCATTCTCGCTCTGGATCAAAGATGACTTGCTTTCACTGGTTTTGTGAGTTCCATAGGTGATTGATGAGGCTAAAGTTGGAAGTGCAGACGCTTCCACAAATGTGGCAGGAGCTGTCTGACAGGCAAAGCAGTGAGAGGTGTTAAAGAAGGAACTGCAGATGCTGGAAAATCGAAGATACACAAAAATGCTGGAGAAACTCAGCGGGTGCAGCAGCATCTATGGAGCGAAGGAAATAGGCAACATTTCGGGCCGAAACCCTTCTTCAGACTGAAGATCACCTCACACAGTATCAGTCTGAAGAAGGGTTTCGGCCCGAAACGTTGCCTATTTCCTTCGCTCCATAGATGCTGCTGCACCCGCTGAGTTTCTCCAGCATTTTTGTGTACCTTAAAGCAGTGAGAAGGTTGTGAGGTTGTGCAACCCTTCCCATTATTTATCCTGACCTCAATGTGTTCCTAATGCATTGAATTGAGATTCTGAATATCACCCTGAATGCTCCTTCTCTACTTTGAGCAGACATAGCCCAAAGATTCCCAGAGAGAGCATTTAGGCTGGGTTTGCTTTTCATGGAGCAGAGAAGGCTGAGAGGGGACATGATAGATGTGGTCAAAATTATAAGGATAGATACGGTGGATAGTGAGATACTTGGAGTGGCACAGTGGTGAGCTGATGCTTCATCCAGCAATCTGGATATAATGCTACATTTGATACGTCAATGGAGAGTTCTCATGTTCTCCTTGTGTGTCATGGTGACCCCTAATTTGAGATGGTGACGCTCGTTTCAGGCTACCCCTGGCAAAGGAAACATCATCCCGGCAACTAACCTGTATAATGAATTAACCTCTCACTATCTCAATGTAATGAACCTTTGCAGCACTCCCTACATATTAACCTTCAGTGATTCATGAGGTGCTCTCATTAGCGTATAGTGATCATTTACAAAAGCAAAACTTACAGTTTTGGGGTTTTCCTATTAATAACCACAGTGAAAGAAGTTAAAACTGAAGGACATTGCTTTAACCTCCAAAATTGATAAGTGTTAATATATAAAAGTTATCAAGTCCAGTCCGCTTAAAATGACACAGATGGAAATTCAGAAATTCACAAAAGCTGAAACTACTTTCATCAGACTTCAGATGGACATAAAATGGGGTGGGAGATTCTAACCTTCACGTGGTCCACCCTGTTTCGACGAATGCGATCAACCTGGCGTGCACAAACAGAAGATCACACAGAACAAGTTGTCTTACAACTTTAGGCTGTGCACGCCATACGCAAGAAGAAGACATAAAATGCTGGAGTAACTCAGCGGGACAGGCAGCATGTCTGGAGAGAAGGAATGAATGGGTGACATTTCGGCTCGAGACCCTTCTTCAGGCTTTATCTCTCCTCACAGTTTTAATACTGGGCAGTTGGGTGAGAAGCCCGATGGCTCCGGAACAGCAGCAGAGGTGATCTCCCCATGGCCCCCAAACAAATGTTTTTGTCACTCCTCCACTGGATCAATAATCCAATTCTCAAAGACTGCCAACTACTGCCAACTATCCCCTCATCTTTCCACGATCAACCCCACCCAATCCAAGATTAACCCCTGACTAATGAAACCACATTGCACCTACCGAAAACTACCACTCAGCTCCTGCTGCATCCTCTAGCATTCTACAACCCTAAAATAGCGGAGGCCTCAATAGGCCTGACTTTGGGTGAACTGGGGTTGGGGACTGGACATTGTGCCTTCCCCCACAGTGGTAATCATTGTGGGGGGATGATTTTTGTGTGCTGTGTCTTTGTTAGTCTGTGTTCAAGATGGCGGTCGGAGGGGAGAGTGGACGCTGGCGCGGTTTAGCTGCCGCTGCTCTCGCCTCAAATTGTGTTTCTGATTTTCTTTTTTGTGCCTTTAGAATGAATTCTGTCCTTAATTTGTGTATTGTGATGTTGTTGATGTCCCTACTATTTTTATTTTTTTAATTCTGCTTATATGTTTTGTAATCTGCTTATCTGCAAGGTGTCCTTGAGAGTCTTTGAAAGGCGCCCATAAGTGTAATGATAAATAAAAAATAAATAAAAACCCTACTCCTGCCTGTGATCTCTTCCAATGTGGTTCCCACTAAAGACAGAGCAAAGCCCACCAACCAGGCTGCCTTCCAAATGGGGAATGTGTTTCAAAAAACCTTAAAGTCCATAAATATTATAAATCCTCCTCTTGCCAATTGCAACCCCACGCCAGTAAACATCTAGAACATTGTATCTCAAAATGTTGTGTTATACATTATCAATCAGCACAATATTGGTCCAGAAATAATTCTTACAATTATCATTGCAATTCCTAACATTTACTTTTTTAAATGTCATTATTTGTCTTGTCTATTTATATTAAAAAATATTTATTCACTACAAATAGCGTTTGAAATCCCACTTTTCAAATTTTAAATTATGTGGGATTTCTATAAAATATTGATTTGCTATCAATTAATTATAAGAATCAAGACTCCATAGAAACGTTGATGGTATTCACAATCAAAAGTTACTGATTTATTATCATTATGAAACAGAACCTCTGTTTTATATTAAGAAATTCAAACCACAAACTGGATTTGCCCTTAGCCTTAATGTGCCATTGAACCTGAAAATTAATAATTGCCAACATTAAAAGAAAAACCAGTAATATACAATCTATTCTCATTAGGAAATGAACATTGAGAACCAAACATTTTAAATGTTATTACAATGTGTGCATCAGAGTAATTGTCCTCTTGACACAATATAAAATGTACAAGCTGGTCAAACTTGTAACATCCATTTGTAAATTCTCCAAATAACATTGATTTTGAGTTATTAGTCTACATGGCTCCAACTAACGCAGATTAAAGAGTACAAAAAATATCTGAAAATCCTCTCTCCCTTCCAGTCCTCAAAAGATACATTGTTCAGTGCCAGTGCAAAATATGGTTCCATGTGAGAGGGATCAATACATTTTTGAACCAGAAAAATATGGCATCATTTCAGCTAGCAACATACAAATTGAGTACAGCATATCAAATCACATCCATCAGTGCATATCCTATGCACAAAATGTCTGTGAGCTGCAGAATATCATAACCAGAAGTGCCAGATCAAATTTAATCTCACAAAGGCACGACAGGCATTGGCAGCATTGTAGGCTTTTCCAAATGGAGAAATTAAAAATATCAGATAATACAAAATAGAAGGAATTGGGCATTACATCCCTCATGCCCTTTCAGGCATTTGATAAGGTCACTGCTGATCCTCTACCTCACTACCATTCTCCGGGAAATACAGGAAATATGAACATTCTTTGTCTCCCACAATATCAAAACTCTGCCTTGAATATTGTTGTTGTTCATAATGTACCTCCATTGGTATCGGGTCCATATATAACCATATAACCATATAACCATAACAGCACGGAAACAGGCCATCTCGGCCCTTCAAGTCCGTGCCGAACATTTAAATTTTTTTTTTTAATTAAAAATAAATACTTCCCCCTAGTCCCATCTACCTGCACTCAGACCATAACCCTCCATTCCTTTCCCGTCCATATACCCATCCAATCTATTTTTAAAGGATAACATCGAACCTGCCTCCACCACTTCCACTGGAAGCTCATTCCACACAGCTACCACTCTCTGAGTAAAGAAGTTCCCCCTAATGTTCCCCCTAAACTTCTGTCCCTTAATTCTCAAGTCATGTCCCCTTGTTTGAATCTTCCCTACTCTCAATGGGAAAAGCTTATCCACGTCCACTCTGTCTAACCCGCTCATAATTTTAAAGACCTCTATCAAGTCCCCTCTTAACCTTCTGCGCTCCAAAGAATAAAGACCTAACTTGTTCAACCTTTCTCTGTAACTTAGTTGCTGAAACCCAGGCAACATTCTAGTAAATCTCCTCTGTACTCTCTCTATTTTGTTGACATCCTTCCTATAATTAGGCGACCAAAATTGTACTCCATACTCCAGAATTGGCCTCACCAATGCCTTGTACAATTTTAACATTACATCCCAACTTCTATATTCAATGCTCTGATTTATAAAGGCCAGCACACCAAAAGCTTTCTTTACCACCCTATCTACATGAGATTCCACCTTCAGGGAACTATGCACAGTTATTCCTAGATCCCTCTGTTCAACTGCATTCCTCAATTCGCTACCATTTACCGTGTACGTCCTATTTTGATTTGTCCTGCCGAGATGTAGCACCTCACATTTGTCAGCATTAAACTCCATCTGCCATCTTTCAGCCCACTCTTCCAAATGGCCTAAATCTCTCTGTAGACTTTGAAAATCTACTTCATTATCCACAACACCACCTATCTTAGTATCATCTGCATACTTACTAATCCAATTTTCCACACCTTCATCCAGATCATTGTCATTGTCATTCTTCTGTCATGTCCTGCCTACCTATTCTGTGACTCTTTCAACATTGTGTAAATGGTGGGGCAGTTTGTTTGGAACAGAATCTGTGTGTCTGGAACCTTGTCTTGCCACTTGATGTGAGGTATTCTGCACAGGCAGCTCATGTGGAAGTGGTTCAACTGTACACAGTCCATGTCTCATAGACATGCAGTTAAGTGGGTATGACAACAGCACAATACATTGTCAGCTTGTTCTTTAGGCTGATTCCTCTTTGTTCCCACACTTCTCAGTTTTCCAAAAGCAAAACTGGCTTTTGCCATCCTGTTGTTATCAATGTTGATTGATCTTGAGAGTGTACTGCCAAGGTATATGTACTTGTTCACTACTCAATTCCTCTGACCGCTCACAGGGATGTTTGGTTCAGAATGTGAGGTGTTTGGTGCATATCTTCTGTTTTCTTTGTGCTAATTATGAGGCCAAGATTGTCACAGATGCTGACAAATTTGTACAAGCTTTCCAGCATGTCAGCTTCTGAGCTTTCATTGACTGTACAGTCATCGGCAAAGAGGAATGACTTAATTATGAGGAATAAGGTGGTTTCTTGTATTTTGGTTTTGGCTGTGAGTCTCCTTAAGCTAAAATGAGCACCATCTGTCCTAAGGTTTAACAGGGTAGAGACATCAGACAACATTGCATGGAACATCATACTGAGAGCAATATGGGGGCAAGCTCACAGCTATTTTTCACACCATTATTATCAGGAAAGATGATTGGTAATCAGAACCGGGCTTTGAATATGTTCAGCAACTAAACATACACAAACCACTTAGATAAAATTCCAAAGATTCATTAACCTCCAAGTAAAAAAACCTTTTGTTTTAGTTTAGAGATACAGCATGGAAACAGGCCCTTCAGCCCAACGAATCTGTGCCGACCAGTGATCACCCGCTCACACTAGTTCTATCCTACACACCAGGGAAAATTTACAGAGGTTGTAGTCAGGATGGAACCCAGGTCTTTGGTGCTTTAAGGCAACAACTGCACTGCTACACCACTCTTCTCATATCTACTCATTTCAGTCGACCCCAATAACTCATGCCTTATTTTGAAGCTTTGTTTTAGATACGCCAGCCTGGACTATCTCTCATTCCTCTGAGCCCAAATGGGTATAAACACAATCTACTTAAACTTTCCTCATTGGACAACCACCCTTCACTGTCCCAAGAATCAATATGGTGCCGTTTTGTTGCACTTCCTCTATCACAAGTTTATCCTTCCTTAGGAAGAGAGGCCAGGTCAGTGTTTATATTCAAGGAAATGTCAGGTGGAAGATCATGTGGAAAATTAGGTCATCTAATTTGGTGGAAAAAAAGAAATGAGAAGTACTTTGTGAAATGTTGAGAGATAGATGTAGGTGTTTGGAGGAGCGTCAATATTATTTTCATGTTTTCTCACAACATATAAGGAGGCCATTCAGCTGGGCCCTATATAAATTCCAATGGGACATCGTTACTCTTGTACCTCTTGCATTAAGATTCACCATTCCATTTCCTTTCCTAATCACTTGATGTACCTGCATATTTAGTATCAGCCATTGATGCGCATAGACATCCAAGATGGTACAGTGGGTAGTGATGCTTGCTTACAACTCCAGTGCCTGGGTTACAGCGAAATACATGGGATTAATGAGATTGTTCCGTGAATCGACAAAGACTTGATGGGATCCTTGTATGTCATGAGAATTTTTTTTTTTTTAATTGTGGCCATTCTGAACAAACATCTATCAATCTTTTACCATTTCCATTTATTCCACCAAAATTGGATGACGTCACAATTGTCCACAATTTCTTCTTTCTTTGCCCACACATTTATCCTGTCAGGTCGGGGGAGGTCCCCCGCCAGTGGTACCATGTAATCCCGTGCTACCTGGTCCATGGTCGGATAGTCGGCGACTAAACCGTCTCCCCCACCTGATTTGCCCGGTGAGGAGGGGGCTGTGCACCCCCGGCAGGAACAAAAACAAGACCTGCAAAGGGCGGATGAGCTCCTAGCGAGCCAACGGCCATCCACACTTCAGTAGAAGTTACAATGCTGTCGTAAACAGCATTGTAAGGCACCGTGCCCATTGATGTTTTCAACGATGATGATGATGATATCCCTCTGAAGCCTCTGTGCATTCTCCTCACAGCCCACACTACCACAAGGTTTTGTATCATCATCATACTTGGCCACATTACAATGGACGCCCTCATCCATTTCACTGATACAGACGTTGAACAACTGCAATGCTAGCGCTGATCACTGTAACATGCCTCCAGTCACAGACTCCCAATCAAAAGACCCATTTATTTCTACTTTCTATTGTCAGTCCAGTAAACATTTCTCAAACTACAACAACATATTACCCCAATCACACATGCTATAACTGTGCTAACAATCTCTTCGTGAGACCTTATAAGGGCCTTTTGAAAGGTACACCAAATGGAATTTTTAATTTTAAAACGTCATAGTCATACAGTGTGGAAACAGGCCCTTTGGCCCAACTTTCCCAAGCCGAACAACATGCCCCCATCTGCACTATTCCTACCTGCCTGTGTTTGGCCCATATCCCTCTAAACCCATCCGATCCATGTACCTATCTAAATGCTTCTTAAAAATTGAGATACTCCCTGCCTCAGCTGTATTTATTTATTTACATTTTCACATCAAATTTTGTAAGAGCAAATTTGTACTTAGCATCCCAGATTCTCTGGTAGAGATGTGTGAATTCTCTAAAGCCAATATCTGTTCCATGAACTGCCAAAATGTGGGGATCATCTGTACTTCATTAATTATAGATTCTGGTGTTTTCCCAACTGCTGACATCAGGGTAACTGATCGGTAGTTTGTCCTTTTCTCACTCCCTCCATTTAAAGTAATGAGATTATATTTGCTGCATTCCTGTTTTACTGTGGGAACCAGTTTAGAATATTTGGGATATTTGGGAGTGCATCCATTATTTCCAAAGACATCTCTGTCCTAACTTTGAGATGTCAATCAGCAGATACTAGCAATTTTCACCTTTCAGTGCGATTAATTTCTCCAATACTTTTTCTTACTAAAGTTCATTTCTTTGAGCATTAATAGACTCCCCAGTAATCTCCATGAAGGCCACAGAGGGCTGTGGCCTTCATGCACAAGAACGTGCCCCCTGTCGGCATTGTTCATGCACTTGCCACCCAGGTTAAACTGACTACTGGGAAAAACTCCCCCACCCTTTCTCCCATTGTTTGTTCAGGAGCAGCATTCCAATAGCTGGGAGAGTCTTTCTGGTATCATACGGTAGGCTCCCTAATGAAATGAAAGCTGACAGCTACAAGAACTTGCAACACATCAATATGAATTCTCACACCGAAATGTTAGTTTCAGCACAGCGAACCTTAACAATATTTTTCTGTAAACTTCATAATTAGAGATCTCAAACTGCATTTGATTTTCACAAGCAGCATTAGGATGACCTATAATCTTGCTGCAACTGTATTAAAAGAAAGAATCCAATTTCTAGCCTATAATGTATATTGTGTCTGACATTCGAAGGAAACAAATAATGATTCACGGAATAGTAGTTACCAAGGTAAGACAAGAAAAGAAACAATATTTGGAAAAAAGAATGGCACTACTACAAATTTCCAAATGTCTAATTTCCACCTACTAAGTAGGTTGGGAAAGTGCAGGCACTTTTGGCACCAGTTTCTAATGCTTTCCTAATTCAAAAATAATCCCATTAAATTGGAAAATTTCAAATGCCACTTCATTTTTGAACAAAATTGAATGTAATAGGCCTGTCCCACGGTGCGAGTTCATTCCAAGAGCTCTCCCGAGTTAAAAAAAAAATCAAACTCGTGGCAAGCACGGAGAATGAACGTAGCGGGTACATCGGAGCTCGAGGACGTCTCTTAGTGCTAACGGCAGGTACTCTGGAAGACTCGCTAACGGCAGGTAAGCACGGGAAGACTCGTGAAGATTTTTCAACATGATGAAAAATGTCATCATGTCGAGTACCGACGAGTGGCCATTACCGTAAATCTCCGAGTTCGAATCAGGGCAAACTCGGGAGAACTCTTGGAATGAACTCGTACCGTGGGACAGGGGTTTAACCAGTTTGTCACATTGAGGTGAATTTAATGGAATCCATATTTATAAGAAAAGTGACTGAAGATTCAGGGGAATTTGAAGTGATTAGAAAGAATTAACGCAGAACTATAAAAATGTAGATCATGCCCAAAAAACTATTGAATTTTTGAGGATATGACTAAGGTTTGTTAAGGAACGTGTATAGGAAAAATAGCTAGATCCAAATTTTGTTGTATATAAAAACATAATTATAAAAAAGGACAAGAATATAAAGGGGAGAGAACTGTCACTGCAAGACAAAACCCATGTTAGTCACATCCACTTTGCACTACAACAGACGTGACCTTGGAAAGGGCATTGGCAGAGATTCACCAGATTGTTACCAAGACTTCAAGGGTTAATTTATGAAGAGAGATGATAAAAACCAGGGGGGTTACTTCTGGAACATAGAAGGAGAGAAGGGATTTGATTAAGGCATTGATATTTCAATATGGAATTGAAACCATAGTTAGCACCATTTTGAGCTGTCTGGAAAATCCAGCACTGTGAGAAATTGCCATCAATTGGATTAAGTTTATTCAAGAAATAAGTTGGGAAATATCAACGTGGGAGAAGCATGGAACTCTCTCCCTTAAAATGTAGAAAATTAAGAATAAATTAATAATTTTAAATGTGTGACCTGGTTCTTTCTTTCCTATCTAGGGATACTAAGGAATCTGAAGTCAAGGTCAGTAAATTAAGTTGAGGTATATATAAACACTTTAAAAGTTGAAGAAGCTCAAGAGGCTAAAAGGCAACTTCTCATATGTTATTTTTGACAATATAAAATCCTTCTATTTTCTTTTCCAGATCTGACAAATCAGGAAGATACAGTCAACTCATTCCCAAACTTACAAAATGCCCAAATCACAAATATATACTCATGAACACTGGGGCAATTGGTTGAATGTTTACATTTGGCCTCTTTGTGGCACCTCTTTACAGAAATGAAATAGGAAAATCAAGATGCAGAAAAATGAAGAGAGATACTGGCTTAACATTGATCTAGTCCACTTCCATTTAAGGATTTAAATGATGGTATTTCCAAATGTAAAACGCATCAATCTCCCGGCCAAGCGGCCACAATTTATGAAAGCAACCTTCCTAGAAACCTAACCCAACCATATCTTGATAGATTTTCCCTTGTATCATCCAAAGATTGTTTTTCTGAAATTATACCATTTCATGCTACAAAAAAAGAGAACGTCAAGTGATTTTATTCTGTGAATAAAAATCTGCGAATAAAAATCAAGTACAAGGGACAACTTAAACCAGGCTGATGATGAAAAGAACACTCTGTTCTTACAAGCTGTCACTCCTTTTCTTTCTGAACAAACAAGCTTAGATGTTGTACATACTGGCTCCCAAAACTGCTGTCTAGAAGCAACCAACCAACCTTTCACAACTAAAGTACTTCAGCCAAAATTCTTTTTAACTTCTATTCCAAATATACAGATCTGATGGTTAACACTTCAGTATCATGGGTCTAGATTCATAGATACATAGACAATAGGTGCAGTTGTAGGCCAGTCGGCCCTTCAAGCCAGCACTGCCATTTAATGTGATCATGGCTGATCATCCGCAACCAGTTCCTGCCTTTTCCCCATATCCCTTGATTCTGCTAGCCCTAAGAGCTCTATCTAACTCTCTTTTGAATGCATCCAGTGAATCGGCCTCCACTGCCTTCTGAGGCAGAGAATTCCACAAATTCACAACTGTCTGTGTGCAAAGGTTTTTCCTCATCTTAGTTCTAAATGGCCTACCCCTTATTCTTAAACTGTGGCCCCTGCTTCTGGACTCCCCCAACATCAGGAACATGTTTCCTGCATCTAGCGTGTCCAATCCCTTAATATTTTTATATGTGTCTATAAGATTCCCTCCCATCCTTCTAAATTCCAGTGAACAAGCCCAGTCGTTCCATTCTTTCATCATATGACAGTCCCACCATCCTGGGAATTAACCTCATGAATCTACGCTGCACTCCCCCAATAGCAAGAATGTCCGTCCTCAAATTAGGAGACCAAAACTGCACACATTACTCCAGGTTTGGTCTCACCAGGGCCCTGTACAACTGCAGAAGGACCTCTTTGCACCTAACTTCTCAATTGTTGCAAACTGTTAAATCTCTTTAAAAAAAAAACATTTTGTAGATAAGAAAGAAGCAACAGAAAATGCAGATATAATCTTTCTTGGCAAGAATAGATTAGGGCCTGGACATTCTTTTACATTTTAAAAAAAACACAAAGGTGTTGTACAAAAGACCCATGCCAATCTGTTCAGCATTGCTCACATAAAATATTAATTAATACACATTGTACAAACTGTTAAGAGGCACAAATGTTTTTTTTTTGCATTGCACACACTAACTGAAAATAATTTCAAGAGTCCTATATACAAGCTGAAACTATCCTTACAATACAATACAATAAACTTTATTTTTCCGTTAGGAACTTTGGTTTCTGCAGCCATACTACAAAAATAAACAATTTTACAAGACACACAACCAACTCAATACACACAGACATCCATCACAGTGAATCCCCTCCTCACTGTGATGGAAGGCAAAGTCTTGTCTCTCCCCTGCTCCTTTGGCAATATACTTCATTTTTGTGAATCTAATGGAGAGATGATACTTGACTACAGCCTCTGCTGGAACTCATTGCAGGTAGCCTATTAAGAATCAAAAGGATAGACAGGGCTGAGCTCAACATCCTTGCAAAGAGGTGGCCACTCGAAAACATGTGCTGCATGACCAAAAAGAACCAATACTAGAATAATTGGCAGAAAGTGGCCAGAATTGTCATAGACAATAGGTGCAGTTGTAGGCCAGTCGGCCCTTCAAGCCAGCACTGCCATTTAATGTGATCATGGCTGATCATCCGCAACCAGTTCCTGCCTTTTCCCCATATCCCTTGATTCTGCTAGCCCTAAGAGCTCTATCTAACTCTCTTTTGAATGCATCCAGTGAATCGGCCTCCACTGCCTTCTGAGGCAGAGAATTCCACAAATTCACAACTGTCTGTGTGCAAAGGTTTTTCCTCATCTTAGTTCTAAATGGCCTACCCCTTATTCTTAAACTGTGGCCCCTGCTTCTGGACTCCCCCAACATCAGGAACATGTTTCCTGCATCTAGCGTGTCCAATCCCTTAATATTTTTATATGTGTCTATAAGATTCCCTCCCATCCTTCTAAATTCCAGTGAACAAGCCCAGTCGTTCCATTCTTTCATCATATGACAGTCCCACCATCCTGGGAATTAACCTCATGAATCTACGCTGCACTCCCCCAATAGCAAGAATGTCCGTCCTCAAATTAGGAGACCAAAACTGCACACAATACTCCAGGTTTGGTCTCACCAGGGCCCTGTACAACTGCAGAAGGACCTCTTTGCACCTAACTTCTCAATTGTTGCAAACTGTTAAATCTCTTTAAAAAAAAAACATTTTGTAGATAAGAAAGAAGCAACAGAAAATGCAGATATAATCTTTCTTGGCAAGAATAGATTAGGGCCTGGACATTCTTTTACATTTAAAAAAAAACACAAAGGTGTTGTACAAAAGACCCATGCCAATCTGTTCAGCATTGCTCACATAAAATATTAATTAATACACATTGTACAAACTGTTAAGAGGCACAAATGTTTTTTTTTTGCATTGCACACACTAACTGAAAATAATTTCAAGAGTCCTATATACAAGCTGAAACTATCCTTACAATACAATACAATAAACTTTATTTTTCCGTTAGGAACTTTGGTTTCTGCAGCCATACTACAAAAATAAACAATTTTACAAGACACACAACCAACTCAATACACACAGACATCCATCACAGTGAATCCCCTCCTCACTGTGATGGAAGGCAAAGTCTTGTCTCTCCCCTGCTCCTTTGGCAATATACTTCATTTTTGTGAATCTAATGGAGAGATGATACTTGACTACAGCCTCTGCTGGAACTCATTGGAGGTAGCCTATTAAGAATCAAAAGGATAGACAGGGCTGAGCTCAACATCCTTCCAAAGAGGTGGCCACTCGAAAACATGTGCTGCATGACCAAAAAGAACCAATACTAGAATAATTGGCAGAAAGTGGCCAGAATTGTCAATCTACAGTGATTAATATGTGTACTTAATGATCGTATGACCCATTATGTACTTGTATATTTAGGACAACTGCAATATTCACAGATTCACCTCACGCCTTATATACACTACATACAAAGAAATGGGGATAGCATCACTGTATGTACCTGTTAAGCATTTCACTTTTTTAATTAAGAACTGCAGATGCTGGAAAAATTGAAGGTAGACAAAAATGCTGGAGAAACTCAGCAGGTGAGGCAGCATCTATGGAGCGAAGGAATAGGTGATGTTTCGGGTTGAGACTGAAGAAGGGTCTCGACCTGAAATGTCACCTATTCCTTCGCTCCATAGATGCTGCCTCACCCGCTGAGTTTCTCCAGCATTTTTGTCTCCCTTCACTTTTTTAATTCCTTATCACTTTTGGATGGCCGGCGAGAACTACTGTGAAGTCGGCATCTTTTGCTCATCTCTATTTGCTCTTAATGATGATAAAGCATTACCTTCCTAACATAATATGCTACTTGTGGTGAGGGGATTTCAACCGTGTTGGCACGAAATCAAATTCAACATAGTAAATGTGTGCGCATGCAGGAAAGGGAATATATATTTCCCAAGTGGGAGGTTGGGTGACGTGATCACTCATTTAATTGATACAAAGGATGACAATATCAATTCTTGTTGGTATGGATAAAGCTTTGTCCACCTATTAGGAAGCGAACTGAGACAAGCTGCTTCTCGCTGGTTGGTATATGTCACGCGCTGTAGATATTGATTAATGCTGGACTGCAATGTAAGTTCAGTGGATAACAAGAATGGCAATGCAATGTGAACTGATAAATAACCTAAATATCCTTCATAGTATCTGAGTAGTTGTGGAGATTTTTTTCTAAGTTGATGTACTTCACAGAAGGTGGAGCAGCTGTCAGAAGTAAGTTGTCCATCATTTCAAAACACCTGGCTGTCAGCATGCCCTCACAGTCAGTGCAACCGAGCGCCACAAACAATATGCTGGAGGAGCTCAGTGGGTTGAGCAGAATCTGTGGAGGACAAGGAACTGACTTTTCAGGTTAAAACCTGTATCAAGAGTGAAGGTGGGCGATAACAGATCAGCGTTCAGTTGCTTTTATGCTGGATAATCGGAAACGAACGAAGATTAAAAACAGTAAAATTCATGAATGGAGGATTGAATTATCTGCATATAGTTATTCAATTGAGTACTGCCCTGGTAAGGATAATGTTGCTCCGGATACATTAACTCGATCATTTTGTGCCTCTGTTCATTCTTCTGCACGCACTGATCTTCACAATGGGCTGTGTCATCCTGGAGTCACTTGTTCGTTACACTATGTTCGTTCCAAAAACTTACCTTTCTCTACTGAAGATGTGAAGATGACGTGTGCTTCATGTAGAATCTGTGCTGAATTAAAACCAAGGTTCTTCCGTCCTGAAGAACCAAGATTGATCAAAGCTACTCAACCTATGGAACATTTGAGTATTGACTTCAAAGGGCCTTTACCATCCTCCTCTCGAAATGTTTATATACTTACCTTAGTTGATGAATATTCGAGGTTTCCGTTTGCTTTTCCTTGTCCAAATAAGTCATCTGCTACGGTTATCAAATGTTTAGATCAACTGTTTTCATTCTGTGGATTTCCAAGTTACGTACATTCTGATAGGGGCACCTCATTCATGTCAAAAGATTTAAAAGACTACCCTTCTAATGGAGGAATTGCAACAAGTAAAACAACACCATATCATCCTATTGGAAATGGTCAGGTTGAGAGGTATAACGGAATCATTTGGAAAGCAGTGAAACTGGCTTTAAAGTCAAATGACATACCAGATCAGCAGTGGGAATGTGTTCTACCAGATGCATTACACTCCATCAGATCTCTACTGTCAACTGCTACCAATACTACTCCACATGAGCGGTTCTTTAACTTCAAACGGCGTTCTTCTAGCGGTACTTCTCTGCCATCATGGTTGACTAGCCCTGGGCCTGTGTTGCTTCGTCGTTATGTCCGATCAAATAAGAATGAGCCTTTTGTTGATGAAGTTGAGCTGACTGATGTCAACCCTTCTTATGCAACTATCAAGTATCAGGATGGACATCAGTCAACTGTCTCACTTCGTGACCTTGCACCATGTCCGTCTTCTCCATCAGCTCCGTCACTTCTTGATAACATTAATCGAGAACTTCCTCCAACACTCCCATCACCCCTTATGGAAACTTCTATAAGAAATTCTAAAATTGTAAATCTAAATAACAATATGAGTGAAGTTGATGAACAAACAATATATGTACCACCAGCTATTGAAACACCATTATCTCCTGAAGCTCCAGTGCTGCGACGGTCATCAAGACATACTAAACCTCCTGACCGTCTCAACTTATAAATAGGAGGGGAGAATGAAGTGGGCGGGGCTTTTCCAGAGTGCGCGCATGTGCGGAGATTTCGGGCGAGAAAGGCCTGCGGAATCAGCCATATTTGCCAGACGTTTCTGAGTTTATGTATTAAAGAAATAAGTTGCTTAAAGCTTAAAGCTTAAATAAAGTTAAGTAAATTACGAGTAGTGTAAAGTTTCATTTGCTTCAGTAGCCAGCATAAAGAGTAGAGGGACAATGGTGAGACAGGAACCAGGTGCTCCAGATTTCAGCATCTGGAGACTCTTGTGTCTGCACTGCAAGTCAGTGCCTGGTGCGACAATGGACAATTGTTATATTGTTTGTAATAGTGAGATATGCACAATGATGGTGGTCATCATTAGACTAGAGCCAATGTTACATTGCCCTTTTATGCTCCAAAGCAAGGTGTAGCTAGTACACTCTGCTTCTCTGTGTGAAGCCTGGTTGCAAGGAAATCAAACCTGTGCTTTGCCTGTGTCGGGACATAGAGAATAAGAGTCCAGAAGTCATGATGCAACTTGAAAGGTCTTTGGTGAAGCCACGTTTGGAAATATTGCGTACAGTTCCAGTCACCCCATTAAAGGAAGGATGTGGAGGCTTTGGAAAGGGTACAGAGGAGGTTTAGCAGAATGATGCCTGGATTCAAGGATATTAGCTACAGGGAGACGTTGGACAGACAAAGGAGTGTTTTCTCTGGAATGCCGGAGGTTGCAGGGAGACCTGATAGAAGTATATAACATTACGAGAGGCAGATATAGGGTAGACAGTTGGAACCTTTTTCTCAAGGGTAGAAAAATTACTTACTAGAGGGCATAGCTTTAAGGTGAGAGGGGCAAAGTTTAAAGGATATGTGTGGAGCAACTTACATTTAACCGAGAGGGTGGCGAGTACTTGGAACGTGCTGCTGAGGTTGGTGGTGAAGGCTAATACGATAGTGCCATTTAAGAGAATTTTGGACAGGCTTATGAATATGCAGGGAATGGAGGGAGATGGAATATGTACAGGAAGATAAGAAATGGTCTTGGCATAATGTTCAGCACACACATCGAGATCCTTCTTCAGACCCGAAACGTCACCTATTTTCTCTAAAGGTGCTGCCTGACCCGCTGAATTACTCTATCTTTTTGTGTCTGTCTTTGGTTTAACCAGCATCTGCAGTTCCTCCTTTCACCTCTACTAGCACAGGAGTTAAGGCCCAAAAGGCTGTTCACAGTTTTGGATGCAGAAGGCAAGATCTCTAGTGTAAGCAGCCTTTGAAATTTTTTTAGCTCAAGATACATTATTGCTGGGATAGGTAGCAATACTGTACAAACATCGAGTACAGAATGCTCTTGGGATAGGTCCTCCTGACATGATCTCTTCAGCTCCTACTCCTTCTATCTTCTTTGTTGCTGAGGCCTTGCATCGGTCTTCCCCCGACCCATGCTGGAGAATTAATGGACAAACGTGCATGTTCTCTTCTCAAGAAAATTAAAGATTTCATCTCCAAAGTGGTCTGAACTCTCCAGAGGTGTCGTAGTTCTAAATTCTATGTTGTTGATGCTGACAGGTTCTGCGCCAACTGATTCTCTAACAATCTTGCACGTACTTAATGATCCCTTTCAGTAGGGCAGGTGCAGGTCTTGTTCCTGCTCTTCTGAATTGATTTATTGTCTTTGGCATGCAAGGTATATTTGTTACAGTTTCACAATGAGGTATTAAATGGGAATTACATCATGACTAATGTCCCCTCTGCATGCTTGAGGCAAGTGCGCATTGCATGCACATAAGAGAATGATCAAACCTTTCATTATGCGTGAGGCTGCAATAAAGTAGCTATAATGATTCACAACCAATTTTACACCGCAGTGCAATCGTGAAATTCTTAAAAACTTGGATCATGAAACCCTTAACCCAAAATCCCAAGTTGATTTATTTTGTCAGATAACATTGTCGACTTACTGTAATTTCGTATTATCTACACAAATATAAAATGCTTTGCAGAGCCCCAAGATAAAACCCTTTGCTCTATAATACTTCTTTAAAAGATCCCCACGACCCTGGAGATCTCAAGGAAAATTCATAAAATGTTATCGACACATGACATTATCCTGAATAAAAACAAATCCTGAAAATCTTCATAATGTATTTTTGTTAACAGAAAAGAAAATTGTGCACAGAATTTGCCCAACAATGGACAACGAATGAAAGTTTTGTAAAGGGCCTGTCCCTCTTACGCAACTTTTTCGGCGACTGCCGGCACCCGTCATAGGTCTCCGAAAATTTTCAACGTGTTGAAAATTCAGCGGCGACCAGAAAGACGCTACGACTCTTTGGAGACCTCTCACGACCATAGGAGACCTCTCACGACCATAGGAGACCTCTCACGACCATACAGGCTGTACAGACAGGATAGCGGGACTGTCATATGCTGAGAGAATGAAGCAGCTGGGCTTGTACACTCTGGAGTTTAGAAGGATGAGAGGGAATCTTATTGAAACATATAAGATTGTTAAGGGTTTGGACACGCTGGAGGCAGGAAACGTGTTCCTGATGTTGGGGGAGTCCAGAACCAGGGGCCACAGTTTAAGAATAAGGGGTAAGCCATTTAGAACGGAGACGAGGAAACACTTTTTCTCACAGAGAGTTGTGAGTATGTGGAATCGTCTGCCTCAGAGGGCGGTGGAGGCAGGTTCTCTGGATGCTTTCAAGAGAGAGCTGGATAGGGCTCTTAAAGATAGCGGAGTCAGGGGATATGAGGAAAAGGCAGGAACGGGGTACTGATTGGGGATGATCAGCCATGATCACATTGAATGGCGGTGCTGGCTCGAAGGGACGAATGGTCTACTCCTGCACCCATTGTCTATTGTCTATAATGGTCGTGAGTGGTCACCCGTGGTACATATAGGTACCAATGACATAGGTAAAAAAAGAGAAGAGGTCCTGAAAGGAGAATTTAGGGAGTTAGGAGGGGAGTTAAAGAGAAGGATAGCAAAGGTAACAATCTCGGGATTATTGCCTGTGCCACGCGACAGTGAGAGTAGGAATGGAGCGAGGTGGAGGATAAATGCGTGGCTGAAGGACTGGTGCAGAAGGCAGGGATTCAAATTTCTGGATCATTGGAACCTCTTTTGTGGAAGGTTCGACCTGTACAAAAAGGATGGGTTGCACTTGAACCTGAGGGGAACCGATATCCTGGCAGGGAGATCTGCAAAGGCTACTGGGGAGACTTTAAACTAGAATGGTTGGGGGGAGGGACTCAAATAGAGAATGCTATTAGACAGTGTGTGAGGCAGGAGGCAGAGAAGGAAAGCACTCAGACCCAACATGTAGGGGGGAAAGAAGAAAACAATAATAAACAGAGAATAAGAGGTGGTGGGGTTCTTAAATGGGTGAGCAGAGAAACAGAGGGGTGTAAAATGCGGGTGGAAGCAATAGGTAGCAAGGTGAAAAGTAAAAGTGGCAGGCAGACAAATCCAGGGCAAAAATCAAAAAGGGCCACTTTTCAACATAATTGTATATGGGGTAAGAGCGTTGTAAAAACAAGCCTGAAGGCTTTGTGTCTCAATGCAAGGAGCATTCGTAATAAGGTGGATGAGTTGAACGTGCAGATAGCAATTAATGATTATGATATAGATGGGATCACGGAGACATGGCTCCAGGGTGACCAAGGCTGGGAGCTGAACATCCAGGGATATTCAATATTCAGGAGGGATAGAGAGAAAGGAAAAGGAGGTGGGGTAGCGTTGCTGGTTAGAGGAGATTAACGCAGTGGAAAGGAAGGACATTAGCGTGGAGAATGTGGAATCGGTATGGGTAGAGCTGCAAAACACTAAGGGGCAGAAAACGCTGGTGGGTGTTGTGTACAGGCCACCTAGCAGTAGTAGTGAAGTTGGGGATGGCATCAAACAGGAAATTAGAAATGCGTGCAACAAAGGCAAAACAGTTATAATGGGTGACTTCAATCTACATATAGATTGGGTGAATCAAATTGGCAGGGGTGCTGAGGAAGAGGAATTCTTAGAATGTATGCGGGATAGTTATCTAAACCAACATGTAGAGGAACCAACGAGAGAGCAGGCTATTCTAGACTGGGTATTGAGTAATGAGGAAGGGTTAGTTAGCAGTCTTGTTGTACGTGCCCCCTTGGGCAAGAGTGACCATAATATGGTTGAGTTCTTCATTAGGATGGAGAGTGACATTGTTAATTCAGAAACAACGGTTCTGAACTTAAAGAAAGGTAACTTTGAGGGTATGAGACGTGAATTGGCCAAGATTGACTGGCAATTAGTTCTAAAAGGGTTGACGGTGGATATGCAATGGAAGGCATTTAAAGACTGCATGGATGAACTACAAAAATTGTTCATCCCAGTTTGGCAAAAGAATAAATCAGGGAAGGTAGTGCATCCGTGGATAACAAGGGAAATCAGGGATAGTATCAAAGCAAAGCAGAAAACGCTGGTGGGTGTTGTGTACAGGCCACCTAACAGTAGTAGTGAAGTTGGAGATGGTATCAAACAGGAAATTAGAAATGCGTGCGACAAAGGCAAAACAGTTATAATGGGTGACTTCAATCTACATATAGATTGGGTGAATCAAATTGGCAGGGGTGCTGAGGAAGAGGATTTCTTGGAATGTATGCGGGATAGTTATCTAAATCAACATGTAGAGGAACCAACGAGAGAGCAGGCTATTTTAGACTGGGTATTGAGTAATGAGGAAGGGTTAGTTAGCAGTCTTGTTGTACGTGCCCCCTTGGGCAAGAGTGACCATAATATGGTTGAGTTCTTCATTAGGATGGAGAGTAACATTGTTAATTCAGAAACAATGGTTCTGAACTTAAAGAAAGGTAACTTTGAGGGTATGAGACGTGAATTGGCCAAGATTGACTGGCAATTAATTCTAAAAGGGTTGACGGTGGACATGCAATGGAAGACATTTAAAGACTGCATGGATGAACTACAAAAATTGTTCATCCCAGTTTGGCAAAAGAATAAATCAGGGAAGGTAGTGCATCCGTGGATAACAAGGGAAATCAGGGATGGTATCAAAGCGAAGGATGATGCGTACAAATTAGCCAGAAAAAGCAGCATACCGGAGGACTGGGAGAAATTCAGAGACCAGCAGAGGAGGACAAAGGGCTTAATTAGGAAAGGAAAAATAGATTATGAAAGAAAACTGGCAGGGAACATAAAAACTGACTGCAAAAGTTTTCATAGATATGTAAAAAGAAAGAGATTAGTTAAAACAAATGTAGGTCCCTTGCAGTCAGAAACAGGTGAGTTGATCATGGGGAACAAGGATATGGCGGACCAATTGAATAACTACTTTGGTTCCGTCTTCACTAAGGAAGACATAAATAATCTGCCGGAAATAGCAGGGGACCGCGGGTCAAAGGAGTTGGAGGAATTGAGTGAAATCCAGGTTAGTCGGGAAGTGGTTTTGGGTAAATTGAATGGATTAAAGGCCGATAAATCCCCAGGGCCAGATAGGCTGCATCCCAGAGTACTTAAGGAAGTAGCTCCAGAAATAGTGGATGCATTAGTAATAATCTTTCAAAACTCTTTAGATTCTGGAGTAGTTCCTGAAGATTGGCAGGGTAGCAAACGTAACCCCTCTTTTTAAGAAGGGAGGGAGAGAGAAAACAGGGAATTACAGACCAGTTAGTCTAACATCGGTAGTGGGGAAACTGCTAGAGTCAGTTATTAAAGATGGGATAGCAGCACATTTGGAAAGTGGTGAAATCATTGGACAAAGTCAGCATGGATTTACGAAAGGTAAATCATGTCTGACGAATCTTATGGAATTTTTCGAGGATGTACCTAGTAGCGTGGATAGGGGCGAACCAGTGGATGTGGTGTATCTGGACTTCCAGAAGGCTTTCGACAAGGTCCCACATAAGAGATTAGTATACAAACTTAAAGCACATGGCATTGGGGGTTCATTATTGATGTGGATAGAGAACTGGCTGGCAAACAGGAAGCAAAGAGTAGGAGTAAACGGGTCCTTTTCATAATGGCAGGCAGTGACTAGTGGGGTACCGCAAGGCTCAGTGCTGGGACCCCAGCTATTTACAATATATATTAATGATCTGGATGAGGGAATTGAAGGCAATATCTCCAAGTTTGCGGATGACACTAAGCTGGGGGGCAGTGTTAGCTGTGAGGAGGATGCTAGGAGACTGCAAGGTGACTTGGATAGGCTGGGTGAGTGGGCAAATGTTTGGCAGATGCAGTATAATGTGGATAAATGTGAGGTTATCCATTTTGGTGGCAAAAACAGGAAAGCAGACTATTATCTAAATGGTGGCCGACTAGGAAAAGGGGAGATGCAGCGAGACCTGGGTGTCATGGTACACCAGTCATTGAAAGTAGGCATGCAGGTGCAGCAGGCAGTGAAGAAAGCAAATGGTATGTTAGCTTTCATAGCAAAAGGATTTGAGTATAGGAGCAGGGAGGTTCTACTGCAGTTGTACAGGGTCTTGGTGAGACCACACCTGGAGTATTGCGTACAGTTTTGGTCTCCAAATCTGAGGAAGGACATTATTGCCATAGAGGGAGTGCAGAGAAGGTTCACCAGACTGATTCCTGGGATGTCAGGACTGTCTTATGAAGAAAGACTGGATAGACTTGATTTATACTCTCTAGAATTTAGGAGATTGAGAGGGGATCTTATAGAAACGTACAAAATTCTTAAGGGGTTGGACAGGCTAGATGCAGGAAGATTACTCCCGATGTTGGGGAAGTCCAGGACAAGGGGTCACAGCTTAAGGATAAGGGGGAAATCCTTTAAAACCGAGATGAGAATAACTTTTTTCACACAGAGAGTGGTGAATCTCTGGAACTCTCTGCCACAGAGGGTAGTCGAGGCCAGTTCATTGGCTATATTTAAGAGGGAGTTAGATGTGGCCCTTGTGGCTAAAGGGATCAGAGGGTATGGAGAGAAGGCAGGTACGGGATACTGAGTTGGATGATCAGCCATGATCATATTGAATGGCGGTGCAGGCTCGAATGGCCTACTCCTGCACCTAATTTCTATGTTTCTATGTTTCTATGATGCGTACAAATTATCCAGAAAAAGCAGCATACCAGAGGACTGGAAGAAATTCAGAGACCAGCAGAGGAGGACAAAGGGCTTAATTAGGAAAGGGAAAATAGATTATGAAAGGAAACTGGCAAGGAACATAAAAACTGACTGCAAACGTTTTTATAGATATGTGAAGAGAAAGAGATTAGTTAAAACAAATGTAGGTCCCTTGCAGTCAGAAACAGGTGAATTGATCATGGGGAACAAGGATATGGCGGACCAATTGAATAACTACTTTGGTTCCGTCTTCACTAAGGAAGACATAAATAATCTGCCGGAAATAGCAGGGGGCCGCGGGTCAAAGGAGATGGAGGAACTGAGTGAAATCCAGGTTAGTCGGGAAGTGGTGTTGGGTAAATTGAATGGATTAAAGGCCGATAAATCACCAGGGCCAGATAGGCTGCATCCCAGAGTACTTAAGGAAGTAGCTCCAGAAATAGTGGATGCATTAGTGATAATTTTTCAAAACTCTTTAGATTCTGGAGTAGTTCCTGAGGATTGGAGGGTAACAAACGTAACCCCACGTTTTAAGAAGGGAGGGAGAGAGAAAACGGGGAATTACAGACCAGTTAGTCTAACATCGGTAGTGGGGAAACTGCTGGAGTCAGTTATTAAAGATGGGATAGCAGCACATTTGGAAAGTGGTGAAATCATTGGACAAAGTCAGCATGGATTTACGAAAGGTAAATCGTGTCTGACGAATCTTATAGAATTTTTCGAGGATGTAACTAGTAGAGTGGATAGGGGAGAACCAGTGGATGTGTTGTATCTGGACTTTCAGAAGGCTTTCGACAAGGTACCACATAAGAGATTAGGATACAAACTTAAATCACACGGTATTGGAGGTTCAGTATTGATGTGGATAGAGAACTGGCTGGCAAACAGGAAGCAAAGAGTAGGAGTAAACGGGTCCTTTTCACAATGGCAGGCAGTGACTAGTGGGGTACCGCAAGGCTCAGTGCTGGGACCCCAGCTATTTACAATTTATATTAATGATCTGGACGAGGGAATTGAAAGCAACATCTCCAAGTTTGCGGATGACACTAAGCTGGGGGGCAGTGTTAGCTGTGAGGAGGATGCTAGGAGACTGCAAGGTGACTTGGATAGGCTGGGTGAGTGGGCAAATGTTTGGCAGATGCAGTATAATGTGGATAAATGTGAGGTTATCCACTTTGGTGGCAAAAACGGGAAGGCAGACTATTATCTAAATGGTGGCCGATTAGGAAATGGGGAGATGCAGTGAGACCTGGGTGTCATGGTACACCAGTCATTGAAAGTAGGCATGCAGGTGCAGCAGGCAGTGAAGAAAGCGAATGGTATGTTGGCCTTCATAGCAAGAGGATTTGAGTATAGGAGCAGGGAGGTTCTACTGCAGTTGTACAGGGTCTTGGTGAGACCACACCTGGAGTATTGCGTACAGTTTTGGTCTCCAAATCTGAGGAAGGACATTATAGCCACAGAGGGAGTGCAGAGAAGGTTCACCAGACTGATTCCTGGGATGTCAGGACTTTCATATGAAGAAAGACTGGATAGACTTGGCTTATACTCGCTAGAATTTAGGAGATTGAGAGGGGATCTTATAGAAACGTACAAAATTCTTATGGGGTTGGACAGGCTAGATGCAGGAAGATTGTTCCCGATGTTGGGGAAGTCCAGGACAAGGGGTCACAGCTTAAGGATAAGGGGGAAATCCTTTAAGACCGAGATGAGGAAAAACTTTTTCACACAGAGAGTGGTGAATCTCTGGAACTCTCTGCCACAGAGGGTAGTTGAGGCCAGTTCATTGGCTATATTTAAGATGGAATTAGATGTGGCCCTTGTGGCTAAGGGGATCAGGGGATATGGAGAGAAGGCAGGTACGGGATACTGAGTTGGATGATCAGCCATGATCATATTGAATGGCGGTGCAGGCTCGAAGGACCGAATGGCCTACTCCTGCACCTATTTTCTATGTTTCTATGTTTCTATGTTTCTATGTCGCCAGGGGTCGCCTGTATGGTCGTGAGAGGTCTCCTATGGTTGTGAGAGGTCTCCAAAGAGTCGTAGCGTATTTCTGGTCGCCGTTGAATTTTCAACATGTTGAAAATTTTACGGCGACCTATGACGGGTGCCGGCAGTCGCCGAAAAGGTCGCGTAAGTGTGACAGGGCCTTAAAGGTGCTCTCTGATAAGCATTGTAAGATGACTTGTAAACATGACGTCTCGATTATGTTCAGATGATCTGCTCTTGAATCTTTTTCTGAATGATCATGAGTCACAACACAAATTAAGAAAAAAACACAGAAAACATTGAAGGAATTTACATTTTGTATAAATGTTTTATGAAATCAAGAATCAAGGAAATGTTGTTCTATTTAGTCATTTTTTCAGATCACAGATATTTGCGTTCCTCTTGCCCTCACCTCCCCCAACATCCTTAATCGATGATTACGAAGGGGAAATCATGCTTGACTAATCTTCTGGAATTTTTTGAGGATGTAACTAGGAAAATGGACAAGGGAGAGCCAGTGGATGTAGTGTACCTGGACTTTCAGAAAGCCTTTGATAAGGTCCCACATAGGAGATTAGTGGGCAAAATTAGAGCACATGGTATTGGGGATAGGGTTCTGACATGGATAGAAAATTGGTTGGCAGACAGGAAACAAAGAGTAGGGATTAATGGGTCCCTTTCAGAATGGCAGGCAATGACTAGTGGAGTGCCACAAGGCTCAGTGCTGGGACCGCAGCTATTTACAATGTACATTAATGATTTAGATGAAGGGATTCAAAGTAACATTAGCAAATTTGCAGATGACACAAAGCTGGGTGGCAGTGTGAATGGTGAGGAGGATGCTACGAGGTTGCAGGGTGAATTGGACAGGTTGGGTGAGTGGGCAGATGCATGGCAGATGCAGTTTAATGTGGATAAATGTGAGGTTATCCAATTTGGTGGTAAGAACAGGAAGGCAGATTATTATCTGAATGGCGTCAAGTTAGGAAACGGGGAAGTACAATGAGATCTGGGTGTCCTTGTACATCTGTCACTGAAAGTAAGCATGCAGGTACAGCAGGCAGTGATGAAAGCTAATGGTATGTTGGCCTTCATAACAAGAGTAGTTGAGTATAGGAGCAAAGAGGTCCTTCTGCAGTCGTATAGGGCCCTGGTGAGACCACACCTGGTGTATTGTGTGCAGTTTTGGGCTCCAAATTTGAGGAAGGACATTCTTGCTATTGAGGGCGAGCAGCATAAGTTCACGAGGTTAATTCCCGGGATGGCGGGACTATCATATATTGAAAGAATGGAGCGACTGGGCTTGTATACGCTGGAATTTAGAAGGATGAGAGGGGACCTTATTGAAACGTAAGAATATTAAGGGATTTGACACGGTAGGGGCAGGAAACATGTTCCCGATGTTGGAGGAGTCCAGAACCAGGGGCCACAGTTAAAGAATAAGGGGTAGGCCATTTAGAACGGAGATGAGAAAAAACTTTTTCACCCAGAGAGTTGTGAATCTGTGGAATTTTCTGGCTCAGAAGGCAGTGGATGCCGATTCTCTGGATGCTTTCAAGAGAGTTAGGTAGAGTTCTTAAAGATAGCGAAGTCAAGGGATATGGGGAGAAGGCAGGAACGGGGTACTGATTGTGGATGATCAGCCATGATCACAGTGAATGGCGGTGCTGGCTCAAAGGGCCTACTCCTAACCTATTGTCTATAGCCCGAAACGTTGCCTATTTCCTTCGCTCCATAGATGCTGCCGCACCCGCTGAGTTTCTCCAGCACTTTTGTCTGCCTATAATAGCTCAGCAGTTTTTCATTGAACAAAATTCAGTACAATCATTAAAAGCTGATGTCCAGAGTAAGACCTGACACCTATCATCGTCCTGGGATGAGTTTGTTAACAAAGCATGTGAGTCGCTACTAGCCAGCACTATTAGTCAAGCTGAGAACAAATCATTTAAATTACACGTACTATTTTAGGATAATTATGGGTTTATAGGTTTTTTCTGAAGACAGAATGATGCCACATCATAGTGTGTGAGCATTAAATAAGAACTAGATAAGATAATTAGTCAAACTGATTATCTGGTAACCTACCACATTGCAATTTTGCCTAAGTGGTTCCCACATTTCCATCGATTCATACGCCATGCAAGTAAATCTATTGGCCCAACCCATCCATGCCAACCAAGATGCCCACCTATGCTTCCCATTTGCCTGCATTTGCCCCATATTCCTCTCAACCATTTATATCCATGAAGCTGTCTACATGTATTTTAAACATTGTAATTGTACCCGTCTCTACCACCTCATCTGGCTCCTCATACTATATACTCACTATCCTTTGTGTACAAAAATTTGCCACTCAGATCCATTTAAAATCTATCCTCTCTCATCCTAATCCTACATCCTCTAGTTTTCGATTCCCAGATCTGGAGAAAAAGACGGTGACTATCTACTCCGTTAATGCACTCCGAAATTTTATAAACCTGTACAAGATCACCCTTCAGTGTCATATACTCAAGGGAAACCAGTCAAAGCCCTTCCAGTCTCTCTTTATTACTCAAGCTTTTCAGTCCAGGCAACATTCCTGTGATTGAGGCCCTGGAAAATGTGAATCAGATTCCGTAATTCAGGAAATATGACTCAGGGAGAGCAAACATCAACAATCCAACACCATCTCCAGTGCACCAAAATAACTGCCTTTGGTTTCTTGACGAAAAGAGTTGCTGAAGGTCAATGTTTCCAACCTGCTACGAAGCTTGATCTTGTGAGCAGCCTTCTCTACCCTATGGAGACAGATAATTTGCAGTCGGGCATTGGAAGATGCACCACCAACGTAGCCTTTACAAAACCATCCAAATCAACTGGCAAGATATCCACACCACTATCAGTGCCCTCTCCCAGAACAAGTTCACCACAAGGCAGACGCAGGAAAATACAACTTGCATTTTGCAATAGGATTCTTGGTCGGCATACAGTCAGGCTGAGGGACCCCGCTTCCGTGCTGTAGAACTCTATGACTTCTCCGTGGATTGTCACCTTGTCGTGGTGGAGAAGCTTGTGTGGACCTGAGATCCTGAGAGCGATGCCGTCTCGAGCTATGCCCTTGGTAGGGCCACCCATGGCGGTAAAGGTCGAGGGGAAGTCTCTGACAAAGATCAATCCAACCAAGACCTCAACGGTGGACCAGGCGGAGGATGATGGCTGACCTTAGTGGAGCGTCACAACAGCTGGGGAGGCGGATGAAGGCTGCAGCAGAAAAAGGGCTCCAGTCGGCTTGGACTACATGTCACTGGATCCTGACCCAGATCTGTCAAGGCCTGTGGGGTGGCTGTCTGTGCACCAGGCTCCCCATGTTAAACAAAGTCACGCATAGGCGTCCCTCCATTTAGCACCCTGGAGGCACCCATGGTCAGCCGTGACCGAAGGGGGCCTAATAACTCTATGACTCTCTCCAGTTTTCTGTGAGTCACACTATTCACAGTCCTGACACAAACACATTACTCTGAACTCCATCGCTGCAAGCAATTTCAAGGAGGACAGAGAAAACTCTTCAAAGAATCCTCAAAGTCTTCTTGGATGAAAACAAAAGTTAAAAGAAATGTCAGGATTACTGGACCCAAAACTATGCAAGCTGTTGTAAAACCATCAATGAAGTCTCCAGGCACTTTGAGTTTTCTCATATAGCTGCATGTAATATGCACGGGGAAACAACAGATGAACAATCCAAACAAACCCATCCTGTCTGCCCCACTTCTGGCAGAGTCTGCAAATCCTGAAAATCTACCTGAGAATCTACACAACTTGAGCGGAAATGAATCATTCTTATTTCGAGGGAACTGACTAAGAATTAAAAGAACAAATTTTCCTACATTACAGGTTAACTAGAATTTAAAAATCATTATGATGGCTTTCATATGCTTTGAGACCTTAATGCCATAGCAAGGTTCTATATATAAATGCTGTGAATACTACATGATGTTTTTGAATATAAAACTGATTGTATGATGATGACATTTACAAGATACGTTGACCAGAGGGAAACTAGTAACAAGACCCATTGCAGAGGAGCTATTATTATTTCCCAGCTTTTATTTGTACCTCACATCATCTCTGCAAGGATAAGATAGATAGACAAAATACTGATATTCATTTAGTTTAACTTGGGTCCTCTTCATTCAAAATAATTGGAAATTCAAATGTCTCCCTCCACTCCAATAAATAATGAGTTGATTCACAAGATTTATTCATTCAGTGGATAATATATACGTTATTTTCCATACTGGGAGCAAAAAGGATTCATTCATAAGATAACATCTTACTAAAAACTAAGCATTCAAACATCAATTCTTCATTGGTCTCTTTGGTGTATACTCTGAATGGTTAAAAGCCAACCAGTAAATTTTACTGCTCTAACCCTACAAACATATATTAATGATAGACACAAAAATGCTGGAGTAAATTAGCATATCAGACAGCATCCCCTGGAAAACATGGATAGATGATGTTTCTGGTCAGGACCCTTCTTCAGACCAAATGTAATATTAATGTTATAGTCTTACAGCCGATCGTTTGTTATAAAAATGGTTTAAATAATTGTATTCTAAAAGAGTTAATATTCATACCAAAATTAGTAATTCTAAGATATAATTAAACGTATCTGTTTCTAATGAGTTAATTGTCTTTAATTTGTCAAAGTCCATGTCACAATAAACGTTGCTTTCAACTATCTGCTTGAAACAAGTAGTGCAATGTTACAAAGGATGAGGCCTCAATTAGATTTGAGGTTAATGCTCTCCTGCAGTTAAAAGCAAGACGCCTGCAACGCAGATTTTAAGTGCATTTGTAACAATGAGCGGAGTTTCGTTCGGAATACTCATAACAGCTGATGTGCTTGTGATGTATTTTTACTTCCGATTCATATTTTAACAAGGCAAGTTACTTTCAGTCGTAGTGACTCAAATATCCGATACTAACACACATTGGGCCAGTGTTAGCCGTTATAACAACCAAATCCACAAATTCCTTTTACTTACTTAGGGAAAAAAAAAATGTTTAACAAACAAAGCCAGGTTTAGTGAATGCACAATGTAATGTTTGATTTTATAAACCTAGAAAAAAATATTGTATATATTTAATCTTGACCGATGTCGGTAGCATTGCAGTTTGCATAAACGTATGATGAAGCATATAAAAATGGACTAATGCTGGGACTTACAACAATAAACACGAGAAAGAGACAGCAACTTTCATGCACCCAAAGAGATAATCCACAAAAATTCTAATTCTCATCTTGACATTTGCATTAACAATACAATTAAATAAAATCCTTATCTGTTTAAAGGAATGGGAGAAATTGTTGAATCATTTTAAATTTCAGTCGCTTGAAATATGCCAAGTTGGCCTGCAGTGGGGGCATCTGGTATAGTCCATAATCATAAGCTTTGTTCTGTACTTTCAGTTCTTGCAAAAACCTGGCTAAGCTGAATGTGCATACAATATGTGAACCAATCAATCCCACAAGCTGAATAGCCAGTTCTTTCAGAACATGGGTACTTGTGGTGCATTACTTTTGACTTAAAAAAGGCATGTCTGCTGAAACATAAACCTTTGTGTTTAAACATCTGTTATTAGCAATCGGCGATAACTAAGACAATACCATTTGCATTTACAAATTGGCCTAAATTCTGCACAGACCAATTAAATATTTGATGCATGCCAGAAATAGTTTTATGTGATAACAAGTAGGCAAGAGTGAAGGGCACTTATTTTTCATACAGTTTGCCAGGCTTTCAATATAAATGATAATGTCATTCAATTTTGAGATTGTTTTACCTGTTGGATATCTTCAGGTAAAAGGGTGAATTGGGATATGGTGTTCCATATTGATCTGTTTAGGCTGAAGTCCCAAACTGCTTGACATTACCATAAATCTACAGCTTCTCCTGTGACAATAAAGAAAGGTTTGTGTCAATACCCATTTTTCTTGACCACGGAATACCTGAAAATGCTTTACAACTAAGAGTACAAACTAAACTAAAACTATGTAATGTTGGAAAAAATAGAGTCATCGAGTGATACAGTGTGGAAACAGGCCCTTCGCCCAACTTGCCCACACCAGACAACATGACCCAGCTACACTAGTCCTACCTGACAGCATTTGGTCCATATCCCTCCAAACCTGACCTATCTATGTACCTGTCTAACTGTTTTCTTAAATGTTGGGAAAGTCCCTGCCTCAACTACCTCCTCTGACAGCTTGTTCCATACATCCACTGCCCTTTGTGTGAAAAAGATCTCCCTCAGATTCCTATTAAATCTTTTCCCCTTCACCTAAAACTTATGTCCTCTGGTCCACGATTCACCGACTCTGGGCAAGAGACTCTGTGCATCTACCCCATCTATTCCTCTCATGATCTTATACACCTCTATAAGATCACCCCTCATCCTCCTGCGCTTAATGAATAGAGTCCCAGCCTACTCAACCTCTCCCTATAGCGCAAGATGTTTAAGTAGGAACTGCAGATACTGGAAAATCGAAGTTAGACAAAAATGCTGGAGAAACTCAGCGGGTGAGGCAGCATCTATGGAGCGAAGGAAATAGGCAACGTTTCGGGTCGAGACCCTTCTTCAGACTGATGTGAGGGTGGGGGAGGGGCGCGAAGAAGGGAGGAAGAGGCGGAGACAGTGGGCTGAGGGAGTGCTGAGAAGGGGAGGAGAGAGCAGGGACTATCTGAAATTAGAGAAGTCAATGTTCTCTACGCTTGGTCTCACCGATGTAGAGCTGACATGTAGAGCAGTTTGGGGATAGGGCCCTGGTGCGCCTCAAACAAAGATTGTTCGACGTACCCTACAAAGAGGCAGGCATAGCTAGGGCCCATGCGCATGCCCAAAGGTACGCCTTGTATTTGGAGGAAATGGGAGGAGTCAAACGAAAAGTTGTTAAGGGTAAGGACTTCTCCCCAAAATTCGTCCCTTCCCACCCAATCCACCCCCTCTCCTGGCACTTTCCCTTCCAACCGCAGGAAATGCTACACTTGTCGCTTTACCTCCTTCCTTGACTCCATTCAAGGACCCAAGCAGTCTTTCCAGGTGCGGCAGAGGTTCACCTGCATCTCCTCCAACCTCATCTATTGCATTTGCTGCTCTAGGTGTCAGCTGCTCTACATCGGTGAGACCAAGCGTAGGCTTGGCGATCGCTTCGCCCAACACCTCTGCTCGGTTCGCATTAACCTACCTGATCTCCCAGTAGCTCAGCACTTCAACTCCCATTCCGAATCTGACATTTCTGTCCTGGGCCTCCTCCATGGCCAGAGTGAGGACCACCATAAATTGGAGGAGCAGCACCTCATATTTCACTTGGGCAGTTTACACCCCAGAGGTAATGAACATTGACTTCTCTAATTTCAGGTAGTCCCTGCTTTCTCCTCCCCTTCTCAGCTCTCCCTCAGCCCACTGTCTCTGCCTCTTCCTCTCTTCTTCCCGCTCCCCCCCCCCTCCACCCTCACATCAGTCTGAAGAAGGGTCTCGACCCAAAACGTTGCATATATCCATTGATGCTGCCTCACCACGCTGAAGTTTCTCCAGCATTTTTGTCTAAATCCCTATAGCTCAGACCTTCTAGTCGTGGCAACATTCTTGTAAATCTTCCATGTACCCTTTCGGCTTGACACCGTCAGACAAATGGCAACCAATTTAGCACAAAATTCCCCCAAAATCAATATAATAGTGACAAGATGTCATTGTTGTTCTAGTGAGTGGTAGTGGGAGATGGTCTGATTGAGGAATAAATATTGAGCAGGCTACCAACAATATCTCTCTAGATAGACACAAAATGCTGAAGTCACTCAGCAGGCCTGTCCCGTTGAGTTACTCCAGCATTTTGTGTCTATCTTCAGTGTAAACCAGCATCCGCAGTTCCTTCCTAAACAACTGTTCAACTTTAAAATAGCAGCACAGAATCATTTATGCTCACTTAAGAACACATTCAGGACCTCAGATTACTGCCTCAGATGACTGCAACCATCTGTGAAGCAGTCCTTCAGTACTAGCTTGAGATTAGTCAGCACACATTTTTTGTGTTTGGATCTCTAGAGCAGGATTTTAACACCACATCTGAATCACAGCTGACTCAAATATATGATAACAAAAATGTGTAAACAGCAAAATAAATTGCAGTTTTAAATTGCACTAAAGTCATCTGTGTCATCTTATGCTTGACTACATCATGGCTTGAGAGTAGCGCAGCTGTGAACTGAAAGTTCTTTGGCCAGACAATTGTGAATCACAGTGAAAAATAGCAATGTCTTAGACATTGCCACAGCTCCTGTGAAATATTCCAGACTTATATAAAATTCCTGTGTGACAACCGTTCACAGATAGTTTGAAAATTTACAGTGTACTTTAAACTTTAACAGTTTTACAAAGAAACTGCTACATTACATCATACACATTTTTGACAACCTTTGGAAAGCTAACAGGTACACTAATATCATTGTATATTACCCATCAGCTCAACATGAAAATAAGCAATGTATTGATGTTAGTAATTAAACTCCCATCCAAGCTCATCTCTAAACTCGTGGAAATTGAGTCAGCACTCACCTCTGCAACTGGTTCCTAACTAACAGACCACAAAGAGTGAGGATAAGTGACAAGTCATCCTCTACAACAACTCGACACAAGGATGCGTTCTCAGCCCTCTTCTGTGCTCCTAAATACCCATGACTGTGCAGCCCAAATACAATTTCAATTCCATTTACAAATTCACAGACAACACCGCACGAGATGGAGTACGCCTCTACTTTTTTAGAAGGCCTTGGAAGTTCAGCATATCCCCAACAACTCTCACCAACTTCTATAGATGCACCGTGGAAAGCATTTTACTGGGATGCATCACAGCATTGCTCAGGAACAATCCATCCAAGACAGCAAGATAATGCAGAGAATTGTGGACATAGTCCAAACCATTACGCAAATCAACCTCCCTTCCATTGACTCCAACTACACTTCACTCTGCCTCGACAAGGCCAGCAGCATAATCAAGGATCACCCTGGTCACTACCTCTTCTTGCCTCTCCCATCAGGCAAGAGTAACAGAAGTATGAAAACTGCACACCACTAGATTCAGGGATAGTTTCTTCCCAGCTGTTATCAGGCGAATGAACCATCTTATTGCCAACCAGAGTGCGGTCCTGACCTATCATCTACCTCAATGGAGGCCCTCGGATTATCTTTATTCTGACTTTACTGGACATTATCTTGCACTAAACTTTATTCCCTTTGTCCTGTATCTGTGCACTGTGGATGGCTTGATTGCAATCATGTAGAGACACAAAATGCTGGAGTAAATTCAACGGGTCAGGCAGCATCTTTGGAGAAAAAGGATAGTTGACGTTTTGGATTGGGACCCTTCTTCAGCCTGATTGCAGCGGGGAGGAACTGGAAGCAGGAGACAGATGACATCAGGCATGGTGGTTCCGATGGGCTGATTGTTGGCTCGGGATGGTGTGAAACTGTGATTATTATACATTATATATTATATATAGATTATATATTATTATGCATTGTAATAACGTATAGTGTTTTTACTGAATGGATAGCATCCAACAAAACAGCTTTTCACTGTACCTCGGTACACGTGACAATACTAAAGTAAAGTAAAAAATAATTTGTGCTGACCCAAAACATCGCCGATCCATGTCCTCCAGCGATGCTGCCTAACCCGCTGAATTACTCCAGCACATTTTGGAGGGGGTTTTGTGCACCAGAGTCTGGAGTTCTTTGTTTCTCCCTAATCTGGTTGTTAAACTAATCTTTGGATATTTATTGGCGAAAGTGACTGACTTTACACATTATTGACAAGCAATGAAAACGCTATGAACATTTTTATTTATCAGAACACTTTCTGGCATTTTCTCACTTGAGGTATCAAGATATCTTCAAATTGCTAAACTTTTCACAAAAAAAATATTTCCACTGCAGAGATAATCAATAATATCAATGAACATTATATATAAACTACCATTATTTCCCAAACTCTATTTGGGAAATGAAAGTACAAGTCAACCAGACCCTAAGGAATCATTGTAAAGAATGAAGCCACTCACAAACTGGAGGAACAGCACCTCATATCCCAGTTGGGTAGCTTACATCCCAACAGTATGAACACTGAGTTCTCCGGTTGTAACCAATACCCCAGTGTGGACCGTTTTACCCTCTATCCTGGCCCCTTTACCACCATTCAAATACCCCCCCCCCCTCCCCAATCCCTTACCTGTATCCACCTATCATTTGCCAGGCTTTGCCCTGGCCATATCTCTCTTTTCCGGCTTTCTCCACCCTATTACAATCAGTCTAAAGTAGGAACCCGACCAGAAATGTTGCCTATTCATTCCCTCTGGAGATGCTGTCTGGGCCGCTGATTTCTTCCAGCACTTTGTCTTTGCTGGAATGCAAATGAGTGTTAACAAGTTGTCGTGAGAAATGTAGTAAGAAGTTGCAGTGCTGAAATGTTGCAAGTGCTGAAATACTATAATCAGCTGCATGGAGATGACTGAAAAAAATCAGTCAAAAAACTGATCAAAATTACTATAGAATAAATCATCCCAGAAATTATTATGGAGAACATGCTCTCAGTTACAAAGAAAAACATTTAATTTTATCTGGTGAATATTATGCAAATCATTTCTGTATCCGTGTGTCTTCTTACATGTTAATATAAATAAATGCTACTTTCAATAGCTAAATTAGTAGCATGACAGCTTAATATGTATTGCATTAAAATTTATTGAAGTTATTGTTCACTAAACCGGGTGGTTTGCACTTGGGAGCACAAGGTTGCCACGACTGGCATCCAAAGATTAATGTGGTACAATTACCAACTAACAAGGTGTTTAAATCAAGTTCCTATCCAAAGGGTGGAGATTAACAGGCAGACACTAATTGTTGCATAGTTTATGGCAGATTAGGGAGTCGTTTAAGGGTCAATCCATCTTGGGTTTCGCTTTTGCCACCCATCTGTAACCAAAGTAAATGATTAACCAGCAGATCACTGTGGTTGGAGTAACTCTCTACATTTTCCCACAGTGAGAGTTAAGGTTGGGCAGTGTTGCTAACAGGTAGGTCAGGATAGTGATGACTACGCCTTGACTACACTCTGCCCCCAACTGATAGGGTTCCCAGCGGTCCGCCAAGGCCTGTCAGATCTCCTGATTGCAACCATTTTACAGTGCCCTCCATAATGTTTGAAACGAAGACCCATCATTTATTTATTTGCCTCTGTACTCCACAATTTGGGATTAGTAATAGAAAAAAAATCACGTGGTTAAAGAGCATATTGTCAAATTTTATTAAAGGCCATTTTTTATACATTTTGGTTTCACCATGTAGAAATGTCAAGTCAAGTCAAGAGAGTTTATTGTCCTATGTCCCAGATAGGACAATGAAATTCTTGCTTTGCAGCTGTGTTTATACATTGTCCCCCCATTTCAGGGCACCATAATGTTTTGGGACACATGGCTTCACAGGTAATTGCTCAGGTGTGTTTAATTGTCTCCTTCATGCAGGTATAAGAGAGCTCTCAGCACCTAGTCTTTCCATTACCTTTGGAAACATTTATTGCTGTAACATGAGGACCAAAGTTGTGCCAATGAAAGTCAAATAAGCCATTATGTGACTGAGAAACAAGAATAAAACTGTTAGAGACATCAGCCAAACCTTAGGCTTACCAAAATCAACTGTTTGTAACATCATTAAGAAGAAAGCGAGCACTGGTGAGCTTACTAATTGCAAAGGGACTGGCAGGCCAAGGAAGACCTCCACAGCTGATGACAGAAGAATTCTCTCTATAATAAAGGAAAAATCCCCAAACAATTGTCCGACAGATCAGAAACACTCTTCAGGAGTCAGGTGTGGATTTGTCAATGACCACTGTCTGCAGAATACTTCATGAACAGAAATACAGAGGCTACACTGCAAGATGCAAACCACTGGTTAGCCGCAAAATGTTGGCCAGGTTACAGTTTGCCAAGAAGTACTTGAAAGAGCAACCACAGTTCTGGAAAACAGTCTTGTGCTCAGATGAGACAAAGATTAACATATCAGAGTGATGGCTAGAGCAAAGTATGGAGGAGAGAAGGAACTGCCCAAGATCCAAAGCATACCACCTCATCTGTGAAACACGGTGGTGGGGGTGTTATGGCCTGGGCATATATGGCTGCTGAAGGTACTGGCTCACTTATCTTCATTGATGATCCAACTGCTGATGGTTGTAGCATAATGAATCCTGAAGTGTATAGTCACATCCTATCTGCTCAAGTTCAAACCAATCCTCAAAACCCTTTGGCCGGCGGTTCATTCTACAGCAGGACAATGATTTCAAACAGACTGCTAAAGCAACAAAGGTGTTTTTCAAAGCTAAAAATTGGTCAATTCTTGAGTGGCCAAGTCAATCACCTGATCTCAACCCAATTGAGCATGCCTTTTATATGCTGAAGAGAAAACTGAAGGGGACTAGCCCCCAAAACAAGCAAGGGCTAAAGAGCCTGCAATACAGGCCCGGCAGAGCATCACCAGAGAGGACACCGCAGATTTCAAGCAGTCATTGCATGCAAAGGATATGCAACAAAATACTAAACATGATACTTTCATTTACATGATATTGCTGTGTCCCAAACATTATGGTGCTCTGAAATGGGGGGGACTATGTAAAACATTGCCGTAATTTCTACCTGATGAAACCAAAATGTATAAAATGGCCTTTATTAAAATATGACAATGTGTACCTTAACCACATGTGATTTTTTTCTATTACAAATCTCAAATTGTGGAGTACAGAGGCAAATAAATAAATGATCGGTCTTTGTCCCAAACATTATGGAGGGCACTGTACATCCTCTTCTCAGTCTCATACCTACCTTTCGGGCCATTATGACCACAAATCATATTCCGTTTGGGTAGCTTACAACCCAATGGTATGAACATTCATTGGTAATTTTAGATAACTCGCTCCTTTTTTCTCCTCACACTATGATGAACTCCCACTATCCCACTCCCATCTCCTTCCACCCATAACCCCCCCCCCCCTTTAGCTTTACATTTCACTCATCTGACACTATTTTGTCTCCATTTCACCTCACTGCCAATCCCCTCCTCACCTGCATCCACCCAACACTTGTGTAGGAAGGAACTGCAGATGCTGATTTACACCAAAGATAAATACTTCTGTGTATCCAATCTGAGACCCTTCTTCAGTTTGTACCTTTTTCATACGTCTAGTTTCCCTCTCCCCTGATCCGAGTCTGAAGAAGGGTCTTGACCCAAAATGTCACCTATTCCTTTTCTCCAGAGATGCTGCCTGACCCACTGAGTTACTCAGCATTTTGAGTCTATCCACCCAACACTTTGCCAGGCTTTGTCCTGCCCCCACCTCTCCTTCACAGCACCTTCCCCCCATACTACAATCAGATTAGAAACACCACTTATCCATGTTCTCCCCTGACCTGCTGAGTTACTCTAGCACTTCATAGTCTAAACAGGAAGGCTCGCTGACAGAGTGCACACCACCCAGCAGTCACACCGTTCCTATATATCTTTTCAAAAAACAGCATCTGCAGTTCCTTCTCACACAGTTAAATTATATATATAATTTAACTGTTGAAGAAGGAACTGGTTTACACCGAAGATAGAAAGAAAGTGCTGAGTAACGCAGCAGGTCAGGCAGCATCTCTGGAGAAAAAGAATAAGAGACGTTTCGGGTCCAGACCCTTCTTCAGACTGAGAATCAGGGAAGGGGTAAGCGAGAGCTATCGACAGAGATATAGAGAGATATAGAACAAATGAATTAAAGATATGCAAAAAAGTAATGATGATAAAGGAAACGCCCCATTGTTGGCGAGGTGATAACCAGTTACAGACAATGAAATTCACTAGGGACGACAGTAAAACCCTCCGCTAACAATGAGCCATTCTACATTTCCTTATCATCGTCTGCTTTGATCAGTCTGAAGAAGGGTCTCGACACGAAACATCACCATTCCTTCTAACCAGAGATGCTGCCTGTCCTGCTGGAGTTACTCCAGCATTTTGTGATTACCTTCTGCTTCGATCTGACGTTTTCACACCTTACCCTTCCGTATCTCTACACTCCCCTCTCCCGACTCTCAGTCTGAGAAGGGGATCGACCCGAAACATCACCCATTCTTTCTCTACAGAGATGCTGCCTGTCCCGCTGTTACTCCAGCATTTTGTGTCTATCTTCAGTGAAACTAGTCCAACAACTGGGGGTGGAGAAGGGACAGAGTGAGAGGGGGATTGCTTGAAATTAGAGAAATCAATATTCACACCGAAGAGAGACACAAAATGTTGGGTTGTAAGCTACCCACTAATATAATATAACTATTTTGACTCGGGTCCCGGTGCTGGAGCTGGCGTTGCGGCACTCACTTTGTCACCGGTGCTGAGATAAAGCGAGCTTCCACCCGACCTCGGCGCGCCAGGCCGCTGGAGCGGTAACCATGGAGACGACGCGGCGGGCGGGGCCGGGCCGGGACATTTGGGCGACGTGCTGACGTTGAGCCGCGCTGTGAGTGGCCGGATGGCGTGATCGGCAGTTCGCCCCCTCTGCAACGTCATCGCGTCCCCTGGTCTACCGCCCCCACCCGCTGCGTCGTCTCCATGGTTACCTCCCGCCAGCGGCCTGGCCACCCACGTTGCTGGGCGACGCCAGGGAGAGGTATGCACCTTCCTTACCATAGCTGTCTCCAAGCTTTTAATTTAATAGAAGCATGTCTTTTAAATACATGGTGCAATGGCAATTCATGGTGCAGTGGCATCCTGCAAACCTGGGGGAAATGCGATTGTAAAGTTAGTACATTTACCATCTGTGGTGAATCTTTGGAATTCTTTGCCACATAAGCCTGTGGAGGCCAAGTCAAAGGATATATTTAAGGGAGAGATAGATAGATTCTTGATTAGTACGGGTGTCAGAGGTTATGGGGAGATGGCAGGGGAATGGGGTTAGGAGAGATAGACTTGATAGGCCGAATAGCCTAATTCTACTCCTATCACCTGTGATCTCATGATCTATGATCTTATGACCAAAGCAAGCAGGAGGCTGAGGGGTGATCTTACAGAGGTGTACAGTTTACAGTTTATTTTATTGTCATTGTGGTAGTATGATTAAGTTGCCAAATAACAGCTGGGAAGAAATTGTCCCCGAATTTGGAGGTGTGCGTTTTCGCACTTCTTTACCTTTTGCCTGATAGGAGAGGGGAGAAGAGCGAGTGGCCAGAGTGCAACTTGTCCTTGATTATGCTGCTGGCCTTGCCAAGGCAGCATATGGTATAAATGGAGTCAATAGATGGGAGGTTGGTTTGTGTGATGGTCTGGGATCGGTCCACAATTCACTGCAATTTCTTGCTGTTTTGGATGGAGCTGTTCCCAAACCAAGCTGTGAGATACATAGATACATAGAAAATAGGTGCAGGAGTAGGCCATTCGGCCCTTCGAGCCTGCACCGCCATTCAATATGATCATGGCTGATCATCCAACTCAGTATCCTGTACCTGCCTTCTCTCCATACCCCCTGATCCCTTTAGCCACAAGGGCCACATCTAACTCCCTCTTAAATATAGCCAATGAACTGGCCTCAACTACCCTCTGTGGCAGAGAGTTCCAGAGATTCACCACTCTCTGTGTGAAAAAGTTTTTCCTCATCTCGGTCTTAAAGGATTTCCCCCTTATCTTAAGCTGTGACCCCTTGTCCTGGACTTCCCCAACATCGGGAACAATCTTCCTGCATCTAGCCTGTCCAACCCCATAAGAATTTTGTACGTTTCTATAAGATCCCCTCTCAATCTCCTAAATTCTAGCGAGTATAAGCCAAGTCTATCCAGGCTTTCTTCATATGAAAGTCCTGACATCCCAGGAATCAGTCTGGTGAACCTTCTCTGCACTCCCTCTATGGCTATAATGTCGAGAACAGCTCCATCTTCTATAAAAATATATTTTGTATAAATTGTTGTATAAAATCATGTTTTATGGGACATATGACAATAAAATACTCTAGACTCTTGATGTAAATCAGAAGCATTGTGAATATCTTTTAATAGCAGTGTTTCAGTTATGGAAGTTTCTCGAGGTGCCTGTGCTATAGGGAGAGGTTGGGCAGGCTAGGGCTTTATTCCTTGAATTGCAGTAGGCTGAGGTAGATTTTATGAATATATGTCGATCATGAGAGGAATAGATAGGGTAAATGCACTGACTCTTTACGCAGAGTAGGGGAAATATGAACCAGTGGACAGGTTTAAGGTGAGAGGGGAAAGATTTAATAGGAACCTGAGCGGCAACCGTTTCATACAGAGGGTGGCGGGCAAATGGAATGAGCTGCCAGAGGAAGGCAGGTACTATAACAACATTTCAAAGATATTTGGACAGGTGCATGGATAGGAAAGGTTTCGAGAGTTACGTGTCAAAGGTGGTCAAATGTGACTAACTTAGATAGAGCATCTTGGTCAGCATGGACAAGTTGGGCCGAAGGGCCTGTTACCATGCTGCATGACTCTATGAAATTGCAAATGATAAAATATCAACCCAAAACCTGAGCTGTGTTCCTTACTCCAAGACGCTGCCCGATTTGCTGAGTGTTTTCAGAATTTTCCATTTATATTTCTAATCTGGAGCATTTTGTTTTAAATGAAAGCAAGTTATTCTGGATGCTTCATTGAAGTGGCTTTATTTCTCAGTAGGTATTTTGTTTGCTGACTCCAGACTCCTGTGACCTGTAATGTGTGCGAGTTTTCCTTCCTTGTCCCTACCAATTGTTATTTTAATTTGTCTTGCAGGTTAGACTGTCTTGTCATTCCACAATTTAGATCCATCAATTAATTTTTCCAAATTAATATTCCCAGCACATTATATGTAGGAAGGAACTGCAGATAAACCAAAGATAGGCACAAAATGCTGGAGTAACTCAGCGGGACTGGCAGCATCTCTGGAGAGAAACAAATGGGTGGCGTTTTGGGTCGAGACCTTTCTTCAGACTAATCAGGGGAAAGGGAAACAAGAGATATAGACAGTGATGTAGAGAGATATAGAACCCATGAATGAAAGATCTGCAAAAAAGTAATGATGATAAAGGAAACAGGCCCTTGTTAGCTGTTTGCTGGGTGAGAACAGGAACCTGGTGCGACGTGGGTGGGGGAGGGATGGAGCGAGAGGGAGTGCATGGGTTACTTGAAGTTAGAGAAATCAAAATCATACCACTGAGTTGTAAGCTGCCCACGTGAAATATGAGATGCTGTTCCTTCAATTTGCGACTAGCCTCACTCTGACAATGGAGGAGGCCTAGGACAGAAAGGTCAGTGTGGGAATTCAAACACATTAATTTTTTTCCATTCCTTCACACCTTAAAAGCCTTTTAAATTATGAAAGTATTATTATTTATCAGAGGTTAATAAGGCCTCAAATTGCTAAGTAGGTGTGCCACTTTTCCTGACTTGTATAATGAGCTCTTAAAATTTAACTGGAAAGGTAAAATTGTAACCAAATTTATTTGATTCGCTATATTCCAATTTTACAAAGAGCAGGCTGATTACATTTTTATTACAAAATCAGCGTCATAGTTTCGATGTGTCACAATATAGCTGTGGCTTTGCTTGTCCACATTGTGGCTGAGAGGAATGCAAAACCCTTTTCTGGACAACTTACTTTGCCTGTGCATACGCAAGAAAAGAGAACTGAACCAACCAACTATAGAAGCCACAAATGGTTGACATGCATGTACCATTTACCGTGGAGAGATTCTTCATATCGGCTAATGTTTTTCCAGTTTTACAAACTGAATTCTGCACTTCACCTGGCCACATAATTATAAACTATTACTTTAATATTTGGAGGAAATTATCTCCAGAGGAAGCTACCAGCATCGTTTTCCATAAATGTTTAATTGTTTAACTGGAGGTTGAGAAGGAAAGTGTTGCTAGGTACAATGGCTTTGATCCAGTACTTGAGAATCTTATCTGATATTTTTAGTCTTTTGCCACTCTGCAGCTGAGAGAAAAAATGATCCACTTTCAATCTCAGTGTCTGCAACTATTTCTAAAGGCCTGATAAAATTGTACTGATTCCTATTCCCATCCTCCATTTCCCAATATGCTGACTTAATTTATTTTAAGCTCTTTGTTTTGAGTGGTCAACATTTCAAGGGACTCTCTTGTGATCATTTCCTGAAAGTAAATTCCACACTCAGAACTTGTACCCACCTTACAGACCCATAAGCCGTATAGTCTGAAGGGTCTCAACACCAAATGTCACCCATTCCTTCTATCCAGAGATGCTGCTTGTCCCACTAAGTTACTCCAGCATTTTGTGTCTATCTTCAGTGTAAACCAGCATCTGCAGTTCCTTCTTACACATATAAGCAGTATATACCCATCATGCTCAATGTTTTAAACAATCTTAACATTGTTACATCACTCTATCCTAAATTTACGTCTTTCTTATCTTCATTACCTTATAACATTTTAGTAAATTTTTATTTACCCAACTAAATGTCTCAGTACGCTTTCTTTTGTTTAAACCCCTAAATAGCACATAATCATCTAAATGGTTTAAATAGGCTCATTGTTTTGTCTTGACCTTTATTTTCTTCTGACAAAACCTCAAATTCCAACTTTTTATGACTATCATCCAGAAATGCTGCCCTTAATGTTCTATAAACATATCCCAAATCTCTCAACTTGTCCTCATCATGAGATAAATTGTATCCAGTGCCATAATTATTGCTTTTTCAAACATCATGGATAATCTTACATTCTGAATTCCATTAATCAATTTTATCAGATTATTAATCCCTCCCAGTTTTCTTGCTATAATTACGGCATACTATAACATCTTTTAAATTCATTCATTATATCTAATTACATGTTGTATAGTTGTACATGTTTTCCCTCCATCAGTGACTCTGCTGATGGTAGTAGGAGAGTCAGACCACTGGGTGTTGGAGCCTGCAGTGTGATGGCTGTGGGCCTGGAGTTGGTAACCCAGGGCGTGCTGCTGGGCGGTGGAGAGGCGGGGGCTGACAGAGTCGCTGGTGGAGACTGGACTAAAGTTTTCCTCTCCCCTGACTCTCAGTCTGAAGAAGGGACTCGACCTGAAACATCACCTATTCCATTTCTCCAGAGATATAGCCTGACCCGCTGAGTTACTCCAGTAAAGCCATTATGTTCCCTCCTAAAAAGAATTGTCCGCTCATTACATTGAAACCCAAATAATTATAGTTTATGATATAGGGATCTTTAGTGAGGGGAAAAAAAATCTACAAAATATTTGTTGCATGGTAGTTTTAAAAATGACGTAGTACATGAGCTGAAGATAGACACAAAAAGCTGGAGTAACTCAGTGGGTCAGACGTTATCTGTAGAGAAAAGGAATAGATGACATTTCAGGTCGAGACCCTTCTTCAGACTGAGCTTGTTGTCTGAATTGAATCAGATGTCAAGTCCACAAGCATAAGCAAAGCGATGGAGTTAAATCAATGTGTGGTTTCCAAATGTGTGGACCTTGATCAAATACCTTTTTGGAGTCAAAGTACACATCATAGGAATTACCACAGTTGGCTTTGATTGTCACTTCCTCAAAGAAATCAAAGCAGTTGTTCGGAGAGTTATCAATAAAGATTGCAGTTTATTGAGTTGACATGTGGATAACCTTTAATACGTCCTGATCCATGTATCCGCATCATTACAGCAGATTATTTGGATTTTATTTCACTGCTATTTATGGGTATTGCAAATTGGCTCCCATATTTCCTGTATTAACCCAATGAAAATTACACTTAAGAAAGGCGTACTTAACTTTAAACTGTTTTGGGATGTCCTGAGATTTTGATTATGTCATTAGATTTGTTTATGTCGTGGGTATATGGAACGGGCTGCCAGAGGAGGTAGAAACATAGAAAAAATAGGTGCAGGAGTAGGCTATTCGGCCCTTTGAGCCAGCACTGCCATTCAATATGATCATGGCTGATCATCTAAAATCAGCTTTTTCCCCATATCCCTTGATTCCTTTAGCCCTTAGAGCTAAAAGAGGTAGTTGAGGAGGGTGCTATAACAACATTTAAAAGATGTTTGGACAAGTACATGGATAGGAAAGGTTTAAAGGGCTGTGGGCCAAATGTAGGCAGACGGAACTAGTGTAGATAGAACATCTTGTTTGGCATGGGTAAGATGGGCGGAAGGGTGTTTCCATGTTGTTTGGCTCTATTGAGGGCTGGTGGCCACTGTTACTGCTCCCGTTTTCATCTATGAAGGATGAATGGAACTTGATTCAAATGAACACACGAGGATGAAGTTTTAGATCTCAAGTTTAAGAAAATAGCCAGAAAACATTGGAATCATTGTATCTCAAGATAACGAATGTGACAATATTGGTTTTCAGCACCCAGTTGGACAGGACATGGACAAGGTGGGGCAAAACAACTGGGGTGGAAGTATAGAAACAAGGAACTGCAGATGCTAGTTTACAAAAAAGTGCTTGAGTGACATGGCAGGTCAGGCAGCATCTCAGGAGAACATGGATAGCTGACGTTTCAAGTCGGGACCTGTCTCCAGATTGAGGTGGAGGATGCATATCTGTGATGCAAAGGAAACAGGGTTAGAACAAAAAACAAAATGCTGGAGGAACTCAGCAGGTCAGGAAGTATCTGTGGGAAGACATCTGAAGAAGGGTCCCGACCCCAATGTCATCTGTCTCTTCCTTCCACAGATGCTGCCAGACCCGTTATGTTCCTCCAGCACTGCGTTCTGCTCAAGATTCCAGCATCTGTGGATTCTTATGTCTCCTGTTTATATTACATCGTGTCTTCACTGGCTATGTATAAAACCATTAGATTACTTATATGCAAACCTCTAAATGGTGACCAAAGAGTACTGACCTGTGTACAAAAATCAATTTCACTGTGCCTCAGTACATGTGACAAATAAGGTACCAAGTAATACCAAATAAGGCAAAATGTATTCTTGAGGATAAAAAAGATTTCAAACGCAACTTCCCCAGTAATGATGGGCTGTGATGTTCCCTTTACTTCAGAAAATGTGAGCCCTCATATGTTCTGTTATAAACAAAACAAAAAAAATCTGCAGTATTAAGCCCCACGTGTATAATTCTTGTTTTCGTTAACCACCTGGGGTGAAAACGTTGCTTGTTATAACCTTGATTGATACAAAAGAAACATTAGCATGTATTTGTAAATCAAATGCCGTGACATTTCTTTCGTGGGAAAAGCAAAATTTTGACCTATCTGCATGCAAAGCGGTTCCTCTCCTGCTCCCCACCAAGGCGACGTGCCGCGTTGATAAAGGAAGTGTGATCATACCAGCTGCACTGAACTGACCCTACGTGTCTGAAGTGAAACTGCTTTGTATGGAGACCTGGCTATTTAACCCCGCAAACTCCTGGGCACGATATCGACTACACACACACCAGCTACCGGAAATTATAGAGGTCACCAAGGCAAAGTTAAGCCTCATGCAAACTGCACGAAAGAATGAGTAATGTTTAGATAGGACACGGATGGCGTGCAATGGATCAAGGCTTGCACGCACCGCCGAGTAAATGCAAAGCCAAACTGAGGCGACTGCAGCAAAACGTAGTTCCCTGCGTGCTTGTGAGAGTTGGGTTGAGTAACGTGGGCATTCTGCTACATAATTTGTTAGAGTTTGATAAATGACACCGAAATAATGGGATCGCCCGTAAACAGTCTCTTGCGCGCATAATATACGAAATGACGAACTGGCGAGTGACCTCAAGATGTCGATGAGGCAGCTCCAGCGAGCATTACGTGCGTGGTGATCGTGACCAAAGATCAGAGATCTTAGATCGTGACTCCAGGATGAACCTCACGGACTTGCCTCTGCCGTAACCTCGCCACCTTTCCCCAGATCGTTGTCTCCAGTATCTCGCCTTGAGAAACCCATACCGCGGCCCAGTGCAAGGATCAGCTGAAAAACATTATTAGCACGCTACTGCATTTAATATCGTGACACTGCTCTGAGAAGCGCAGTTTAAAATAACCGCAGGCTACCAGTGATCAAACGCAGTCACGCAGCGCTGTGCAGCAGGAAGCCGGGCGGGGGCAGGAAGCGCCTCTGACTGAGGCAGTGCAGGTGCTCAACTGCGTGCAAGGGCAGCGCTTGCACACATGAATGTGCGACTAGGGAGTTGTTCCGTGCGCCTTAACATCGACTGCAGCCTCCCAGGTGGAAACTTGCAGACTTTGTACACTCAGATTTAACACAACTTACTCAGGCCTCCCAAGTGGAAACTTAAAGGCTTTTCAAGCACTTAGATTTAAAACAACTTATTGCAGTTAAATAAGAAACCCAAAACCATTCAGGGAACTAAAACAGGGGGGTCCCAACCTTTTGTTTAAGAAGGAACTGCAGATGCTGGAAAATCGAAAGGTAGACAAAAGTGCTGGAGAAACTCAGCGGGTGCAGCAGCATCTATGGAGCGAAGGGTCGTTTCCCCCCTGGCTACTTTTTTCCCCTTGGCAACTTTAATAGCACATAACAACGTTATTTCATTTATTTATGAACAATGATGAACAGACACTGGTATACCAGAACCAAACACAGTCAGTCAATGAGAAAAAAATATGTACACATCCAGAATCAAGAAATTTACCCCCTGGGTCGGCGAAATTTATCCCAGTTTTGGAACCCTTGCTCTAAAACTTAAAATAACACGTCCGGAAACAACCGGACTTGAAATGTCGCCTGTCCATTCACCCCCCCCCCCCCCCCCCCCGCGATGCTGACTGACCCGCTGAGTTTCTCCAGCAGTTTGTGTTTTGCTCTAGATTCCTGCACCTGCAGTTGCTTGTGTCGCCAAGAAATTGGATTGTGTCACGCCATGTTTTTGAGCATCAACAAAAAACAATGAGAAGTAAAATAGGGCCAGACGGCCGGTTACACAACGCTGATGATGTTGGTGCACCCGGCACAGATCACTAAAGCAGTGGTTTTCCCTGACACTCAGTCTGAAGAACGGTCTCGTCGCCTATTTCTTTTCTCCAGAGATGCTGTCTGACCCGCCGAGTTACTCCAGCTTTTTGTGTCAATCTTTGGTACTGAGAACAGATGCTCACACACTTGTGTTCAGGGTTATTCTGCCACTTTGACTCCAGGGTTAATGAACTTCCTTTTAAGCTCCAATTTTTCTTTCTCCAATATTCTAAGCCATCTTTTATACTTCCCCCCAGATCATTAAATATAACATGAAGGTTCAGCAAGCTAAAAAAGTAAATGATGAGTTTTATTGAAAGGAGATTTGAGTACAAGGGTGGAAAAATCTTGCTCTGATTATGCAAAGCCTACAACTGGAATACTAGGTTGATAAAAGGAACTGCAGATGCTGGTTTACAGAAAAAGACATGAGGTGCTGGCATAACTCTAAATTGATTTAATTCAAAACCACTTCAACTGCTGTTCCAAAAGTATAATCTGCAACTTTTCATGGCTCCAGTTGTGAATATGTCCAATCTATCAGTTACTCTATTCATTAGACCCCGAGGCAAAATTCTCAGCATGACTTGTTTAGACCTAATTTTGTCCTTCACTACCCATTCTTCCAAATGAAGCCATCTGTGGGAAGTTCAGCAGAGGACTTGTATTGTTCACCCTTAGAAAACATGTAACAATATTTAGTTGATTCTAAAACCAATATCCTCCATTTGTGTGTCTTTTGTCCCTAATGTTTTCATAACTACATTTTTATTCAAAAGAAAGTTTTTATTCATATGTAGGTTTTTATTACATAATTCTAATGTTATATTGGCATAATTTTACAAACATAACTAATTGAAACATGATTAGAAAATAGGAAAAGAAAGCAAGCTTTGAACTGTCAGATGCATACTGTTCCACCTTCACCAATGTAGCAACTTCAAAAGGCAGCTGGATCAGAAACTTAGCCCATCTTTTCACCTGCCCAGCTGACAATAAAATGTTTGCCAAAGATTGTAGGAGAAATTTGCAGGGAATTATCTCTTTAAAAAAGGGAAAACCTTGAGTTAAAAACAGCTTCAAGTTTGAAAGACTTAAAAAGTTTTTTTCTCTGGACCCAGTCCAGTTTACTTTGTGCATAAGCATGTTCATACCCATGTAACTGTGGGCTGACATTCCACAAAACTATTTCTTGAAGGATATTTCAAATGACTGAGGGGTAATAATCCCACTGCCATCCTGCCCCACCCCTATAGAATCATTGCTTTGGGTATATTGACTTCCTGCGCTTGATTATGAATCATTGGTGTAGCCTGAGTTTTGCCTTTTATGATTTGATAATTAAACAAGGGTGTTTCTTGTAAGATTGGAAGGCAATTTGTTTCTCAAAACATTGAGTTTAAATGATAATACTCTCATTATTGTAGGCAAAGCTGACCAGGTTTTACTGTATATACTGATCTCCTGGTTGCCAACTCCCCTTCTCATTCCCACACTGACCTTTCTGTCCTAGGCCTCCTCCACTGTCAGAGTGAGGCCAAATGCAAATTGGAGAAACAGCATCTATTATTTCGCTGGGCAGCTTACAACCCATGGCCCATTGGTATGAATATTAATTTCTCTAACTTCAAGTAACCCCTGCTTTCCCTCTCTCTCCATCCCTCCCCAACCCAAGTCACACCAGCTTTTCGTTCTCACCTAGCAAACACCTAACAATGGCCTGTTTCCTTTAACATTGTTACTTTTTTGCATATCTTTAATTCATTTGTTCTATATTTCTCCACATCATCGTCTTGTTTCCCTTGCCCGTGACTTTCAGAAGGGTCTCGACTTGAAACATCATCCACTCCTTCTCTCCAGTGATGCTGCCTGTCCTGCTGAGTTACTCCAGCATTTTGTGTCTACCTTTGGTTTAAACCAGCATCTGCAGTTCCTTCCTACACATATACTCTTTAATATTTGCTGGCATGCAGAAACAAAATTGTGTGTAGCCTTAAAGGGCAAACAGCTATCCTGAAATAAAAATAGAAAATGCTGGAGATACAGATCCAAAGTGGAGATAGTCAATAGCTTCAGTTCCTAGGTAGAAATATCAGCAACAATTTGTCCTGGTCTAACCACATTTATACTATGGCCAAGAAGGCACACCAACACAATACAATACATCAACACCTCTACTTCCTCAGAAGACTAAAGACAATTCAGCATATCTCCAATGACTCATCAATTTCTACAGATGCACCATAGAAAGGATCCTATCGGGATGCATCACAACTTGGTTTGGCAACTACTCTGTCCAAGACTGGGTGAACATGGACATAGCCCAGTGCAACATGGAAAGCCAGTCTCCCCCACCTTTGCCTCGGAGAAGCAGCCAACATTATTAAACATCATTCATACCCCAATCATTCTCTTTTCTCCCCACTCCTGCCTGACAGAAGATACAAAAGCTTAAAAGTACGTACCACCATCAGATTCAAGAGCAACTTCATCCCTGCTATTATCAGACTGTTGAATAGACCTTTCATGTGCTAAGGATGAATTTACGATCTTCCAATCGACTTCATTGCAGCCCTTGCACTTTTTTTCAATCTGTACTTTTCCATATAGTTGCAATTCCATTTCTGCACCATTTCCTTTGTATTTTTGAACCACCTGTTCTCATCTATTCCTTGACTGTACTAATGTTTGGTATGATTTGTCTGGATGGCATACAAAGCAAAGCCTTTCCTTGTATTGTACTGTATTGTATATGTGACCATAATATATCAATGAAGCATCCTTGGAGAGGGAAATAGGGATAATAACATTCCAGATCATTGACCCGTTTATATTTGGGTGTTTGTTCCGATGGAAGGTCAGTGAACTAAAAGTTAACTCGGTTTCCCTCTTCACAGATGGTGCTGACCTTCTGGATATTTCCAGCATTTCTATTGTAGTTCAGATTTCCAGTACCTACAGTTTAGTTGTGTTTTGAAGTAGCTATGCTTCTGACATATATCAGAATGCCCTGTCACCATAGACTGTTACAATGATAATGATTGTATGGATGAGGACAGCTTTTTAAACTTCCTAACTCCATGCATTTCTGATCCTTTAACACCACGTTGTGATCCTCACTTGCCTGCTCCTCTACTGCAACATCCATTTGTACAGAATATAGCGAGGCATGGAAACAATCCCTCTTGTCCAACTTGCCCGTACCAACCAAAATGTCCCATCTACACTAGTCCCACCTGCCTGCATTTGGCAGGTATCCCTCTAAACTTTTTCTAACCTTGCACTTGTCCAAATATGTCTTTTGAATGTTGTTACAGCATGGTGCGCATTCAAGTATCACCATTTGTATTAACAAGGCAAACATATTCTTTCTGACAAGCGTACTGTCTTTTTGATGAAATGTTGACCCAAGATTCTATCTCTTTAGTCTGACAGTCTCAAAATACATTTTGAAGTACATGGGAGTTCTCCTCCATCGATCTGGATCATATTCTTTCAATTACCCAAATGGAGAAGAATGTGACCTGATATGCTGCCTGCCCATTCCCTGCCAAGATGCTGACTGACCCACTGAGTTCCTCCAGCACTTAGAAACGCACGGATTAATAAGCAATGATCGACATAGATTGAGAAAATCATGGTGTTGGAGGAACGCATCAAGCAGCGTTTGTGTATGGAACGGACAACTTTTTGTGTCTAGACCCTTCTTCTATGTTTCTATGTTTCTATGTTTCTTCAGACTCTGAGACTGCAGGAGGGTCCCGGTCGCAATGTCATCTGTCCATTCGCTCCACAGATGCTGTCTGACTCTTTGAGTTTCTCCAGCACTCTGTGTTTGGCTCAAGATTTCAGAGTCTGCCGTCTTTTGTATCCGCAAATTGAGGTTACATCAGTAATAGAAATTGTCACGGAATTTGAATTGCATGCCATTCACAGGGCTCCCTTAAATAGCTTGTTCATCACTATCTTGCTGTTGCACCTTTGCTTATACAAAAGCCTGCACGAAATGTTCTGGCTTTGTTGTCTAAACAGCTGCAAGAACCATTTTAATTTAGCTTTAGGCATTGACCTCGTGCAAATAATCCAGGAGAAAGTCCACAATGCAGGCAGACGTTAACAGGGAATTTACAAGATTTGCAAATCTCAAATGACAGAGTCAGCCGTCGTGCAGTGATCCGGGATATACTCACAATTCTACATTTCACCCTGATTTTCACAGAAGCATTGAACACTATCTCCATTCCTCAGTAGCTCCAACAAGAAGGATATCAAAGTATCAAAAATGCAGAAGAACTTTCTGCATCACATTGTAATGGACAAAAATCGTCATCTCTCACTGTCTGTTTTATTTCATTCCATGTAACACAAAACATGAAACAAAATCGGCAATGCTTCTTTGTAAATGATTAGTTTGCAAGAAATTTGACTCATGTTGTTGGATCCTTAGGATGAAGTTACATTAACTCTAGAGCAAGTAATAATGTCACAGAAAACATAGCTTGTTTTAATATAAGTTAGCCTGGTAATACTCATCAATATTTTAGTCAACAGAAAAAGACATGAAATATGCAGATCATTTAACATGAATAAAGCAACAGTATACTATGATTATTGCTCAAAACCTCCATGCATACTAATAAACATCTTTTTTACAAAAGCATCTAATAGTTGTTCCAAAGAGATTGAATGGTTTCATTAAAACAAAATATCTATACAACTAGACAATAACAGCAATAGCATAATCAAGTACTATTCACTTCCTTGGAATCAATCATGCAAATGCAAAAATAGGAATGATTTTGAACTTGGACTGATTCCAGTTTAATATATCCTTGGTAAAATGAAATATATCTGAAGAAATTTCATTTGGTTTTTGCAGCAAGGTATTTTTGAATTACCTGACTACTAATGGAAAAATAAGATTTAATTCTTGCGTTAGGACCCTTCTTAAAACAACTTTGACAGGACAGCATTAATAAGTCACTTGGGAGGTACAATGGTGAAACATTCCTTTAGCAAAAGCAATAGGGAGTGGCAGTGATGAACATTTGTAAAACTCGACAGCAACCGTGAATTAAAGGAGGTTAGGATGATGATCTAATACTTGTATCTGTACCCATGTACAACACATAAGCTACAAATATACTGGCATCTACTGTGAAATATGTCAGTTGCAAAGATTGTGCATCTGTAAACATAAGACACATCTTCAGATCCAAAACTACCCAATAAAATTAACACTGGCAAACAAATGTGGGTGAACGTAGCTGTGGAAATTGAGCAATTCATATTGCAGACTAATTGCTACTTAAGGGAGACTCTACTGCTTCTGCTACTCGTGTTTTTGTATCTCTGTCTACTGTCTAACAATCCAGTTAATCACACATCTACCATGCCATCAAAGTCATAATTTCATAAGTTCCTGGAGCAGAATAAGGCTATTTGGCCCATCAAGGCAGCCCATGGGGCGGCACGGTGGCCAAGGGTAGAGTTGCTGCCTTACAGGACTTATAGTGCCAGAGATTCAGGTTCGATCCCGACTACGGGTGCTGTCTGTACGGAGTTTGTACGTTCTCCCCGTGACCTGCGTGGGTTTTCTCCGAGATCTTTGGTTTCTTCCCACACTCCAAAGCCGTACAGGTTTGTAGGTTAATCGGCTCGGTATAAATGTAAATTTTCCCTAGTGTGTGTAGGATAGTGTAAGTGTGCAGGGATCGCTGGTCAGCGCAGATTCGGTGGGCCGAAGGGCCTGTTTCCGCGCTGTATCTCTAAACTAAACTAAAGTCTACTCCACCATTCAATCATGGCTGAACTATCTTCATCCCATAACCCCTGACACCCTTTCTTATCATAGGATGTTCAGAGGACGGACATAAGAAAGTGCAACATAGAAGATAGAGCAAATAAATCTTTATTTGAAGTCTAATTTTAAAGAGAAAATGATTGGTAACATTATACATTTGTAACAAGTAAAGAAAATTCTATTTCAATGTGTTTTAATGATTATATTTCATTACTTAGTATTACGTAAATAAATCAATTTTTTAAGTCTTAAGTTGTTTCTAGGTCTGATAAGAATTATATTCTGGAGACAAGGAACTGCGGATGCTGGAATCTTGAGCAAAACACTTGGTGCTGGAGTAATTCAGTGGGTCAGGCAGCATCTGTGGAGGGAATGGATAGGTGACGTTGTGGGTTGGGTTCCGTACTTTGTGTTTAACTCAAGATTGTCTAGACATCGCGATACATTCCAGGAGCCCACATTGTGAAGGAAGAGTTCTCTAATGATGCATGAGTTCAATTAGGATTAAGTAGATATGGGGGGGAAAAAGGGTGGCGTTGAATAACAGGGGTTCACAAGTTTCAATGACAGATGTGTCTGGTGATGGTATTTTAATGGTGTTAATTGAACAATCAACATTGACAAATGGAGAAATGGCCCGACTCTTTTTGAATAAAGGGAGTAAAATGGTTTTAAAAAATGTTGTCAAATTAAGTAAATTTGCGCCGTGTAAGTTCTCATTGGTTGAAGTTCACTCATTTTGTTCACATCGACCAAATATATTAATCATTAACCACTAATGATTGTGTTTATCATCCAGACACTTCAACTGTAATGGAGCTAAATATTATGAAATATTCATTTGCTTCCTCGTGTAATATTTAATCCAGGTGTTTCATTCAAGTGAACATTCCACAAGAAATACTGTACTAACACTGCTTATCTTTATTAATGTCAGTTTATTATTGATTGCATTGTTCAGGTATACAACAGGCATGGAATTTCCTGAGATTAGCCAGTGCCCTAGTCTAACTGCTTCCCTCCCTGCCAGATCAATACTTGGTGGAAACAATCTTTCAGTGGCAGCTTGGTCCACAGAGCTGACTCCAGCTTGATTGATGAAGAATAGCAAGTTCTGCCCACAGAAATACTTTAACATCTGGTTAAGTCACACCCTCCCTCAATACCTCGCAACCCTCCAACCTTCAGTGAATGCCTCTCAAATTCATAGCCATGGAAAATCTATTAGATAATTCCATGCAAAACAATTTAAATTATTACAAATGTATACAGTTGTATGAATCAAAACATTAAAAAATACCTGGACATGTTGAAAACGTTTAAATATATTTAATTTGATTAATTCAAGAAAAGTAAATGACCTGGACTTATCTTTTCCTCACACTGTTTATCCTCTCTGTTGAAATGAATGGAGTCATTGAACCTGTCCCAGATTTACACTGGACCAGAGTCAGTGGAAAGATCCCCAAGTGTAATTGCAGAAAGTTGGCATTCCACCACCATGCTTGACTATCGCAAAGTTGCTCTGATACATCCTGTCTATTAAATGTAGAACACGCCAAACTTTTGCATTACCAGTTTATTGCCAATAATGAGCAGAGTGATGCCATTAGTAGTGCTATCAAGCAGTACCTATCATTTACAAGAGACTGCAGATGCTGGAATTTTGGAGCAAATCACAATGTGCTGAAGAAGGGTCCCGACCCGAAACATGGCCTCACTATTCCCATTCCCAGACGCTGCCTGACCTGCTGAGTTCCTCCAGCACGTTGCGTTTTCCCTACCATTATCCCACTCACCAGTGCTCAGTTTGCATTTCACCAAGACCACTTAGCGGCAGATACATGCAGTATCTTTGGCCCATTGATCTCCAACTGTTTCATCAAGAGCTGAATTTCGGAGGTGAGATGAGAACGAGCGACCTTGTTAACAGGAAAATCAACTGCAAATGCTGGAAATCTGAAATAACAACACAAAGACATCGTCAGCAGGTCAGGCAATATTAGTGGAAAGAGAAACAGAGTAAACATTTCAATTCAAAGACCCTTCATCAGGATTGGGAGCTAGAGATAAGAAAGTTGCATTTAAGTTAAAATGGATGTGGCAGGAGGGATGGATGACAGAAGGGATGGAGTGCAGGAGAGATGAAGGAAGGAGGGATGGTGCGCAGGAGGGCCTAACTGAGAGAATGAGGTTGTCCTGCGTTTAAGGGTCAGTCATTCACATGGTTTAATGCGAACAGTTAGAGGTAAAACCATAGACCAAAGTGTAGTATGTTGCAAGTAGCAAGGCTGTGGAACAATCCAGCAGGTCAGGCTGTACTCAGGGTGAGTGGGAAGCGGAGCCATTACCACAGATGGATAACTTGCAGCAGAAATAGTTTCTGATACAGTGAAATCATTTCCTGAAGTTGGAAATTTTGACATTAGGTCTGGAAAGCCTGACAGAAGATGAGGCAGGACCTACACAGTGAATGGTAGGGCTCTGTGGAGTGTTGTTGAGCAGAGGGATCTAGGAGTGCAGGTGCATGGTTCCTTGAAGGTAGAGTCGCACGTAGATCGGGTGGTCATAAAGGCTTTTAGCACATGGCCTTCATCAGCCAGCGTATTGAGTATAGAAGTTGGGAGGTCATGTTACAGTTGTAAAAGACGTTGGTGAAGCTGCATTTAGAGTATTGAGTTCAGTTCTGGGCACAAGTGCTATTGGAAATATGTTGTCAAGCTGGAAAGGGTACAGAGAAGATTTATGAGGTTGCCAGGACCAGATAGTCTGAGCTATAGGGAGAGGTTGAGTAGGCTGGGACTCTATTCTTTGGAGTGCTGGAGGATGAGGAGTGATCTTATAGGGGTGTATAAAATCATGAGAGGAATAGATCGGGTAGACGCATAGAGTCTCTTGCCCAGAGTAGGTGAATCGAGGACCAGAGGACATAGGTTTAAGGTGAAGGGGAAAAGATGAGGTAACTTTTTTACACAAAGGGTGGTGGGTGTATGGAACAAGCTGCCAGAGGAGGTAGTTGAGGCTGGGACTATCCCAACATTTAGGAAACAAGGATATGACAGATTTGGAGGGATATGGACCAAACGCGGGCAGGTGGAACTAGTGTAGCTGGGACATATTGACACTTGTGGGCAAGTTGGGCCGAAGGGCCTGCTTCCACACTGTATCACTCTATGACTCTATGAGGTGTTGTTCCTCTAGCTTGCAAGGGGGTATGTTTAATATTGCAGGAAGCCATAGATAATTCAGAGTGGGAATGGAATGAAGTATTATAGAGACAGTCAACAAGAAACTCTGGGTCACTCCTGCAGACGAGAAACGGGCAGTCTGGAAATCCACACTTGGTCTCTCCTCATTATGAGCACCGAATGCAGTATACTGTCTTTGAGGTGATAAGCCAACACAGAATTGCTTTTTATTAACCTAAAGGTCAATTCCGCAATTAACTTTGATGCATAAACATCTTGCCACTCTTTCCATTTTTAGTTTAGTTAAATTTAGTTTGTTGTCACGTGTATCGAGGTACAGTAAAAAGCAATGTTGTTGCGTGCTATCCAGTTAGCGTAAAGCCTATACATGATTACAATCGGGCCGTCCACAGGATAAAGGGAACAACATTTAGTGCAAGATAGAGTCCAGAAAAGTCTGATTAAAGATTGTCCAACGGTCTATAATGAGGTAGATGGTAACTCAGGACCGCTCTCTAGTTGGCAATCTTAGAATGAATTAAGAAACGGACATGAAATTTACTGATCAGGGAATGAGTTTGCTGATTTTATTGAACATTTTTATAATTGTCAATAAGAACAGTTGTCAAAAAGTACAGTTCTGCATCGCGTGGGGTACAATAATTAGAGTTCATTCTTCTGGAAGAGCTACAAAACTGACCATGACGTGTGTGATATTTACTTCAATACATAGTACAGGAAAATCACCTCTTGAAGCATTGTAGTCTCCTTAGAATGGAGAAAAAATATATCATTCATAGATGCTGATACAGGGATAGGTCAATTGGCCCAAAGTTCTGCTCTGCCATTCAATAAAATCATGTCTGATCCAATCCTGGTCTCAATTCCCCACCTTCCTGCTCTTGCCCCATATTCCTTGCAGTTTAAATGTCTGTCAACCTCTGCTTTGAATATACCGAATTACCTTGCCCCATAACTGTTTTCATAGAGACTTCCAGAGACTCCCTGAGAAAAGAGATTCCTCCTTACCTCCAAAGCAATGCCCTCTCGTCCTAGATACAAGGGGAAACGCTCTTGCACCCTACTCCCTGACAATTTCCCCTCGAGGGGTGTACGTTTCAATACGATCAAAGGATACAAAGAATACAAAGGACATTTATTATCACACAAAATGGTGTAGTGAAATTTGACTTGCCAATGCAGCACACGAATAAAGATAAGACACAACATTAAAGAATTTAACAATAAACATAAAAACATCCCCCCACAATGGTTCCCACTGTGAGGGAAGGCAGCAAAGTCCAGTCCCATCCCCTGTTCACCCATAGTCGGGCCTATTGTGGCCTCCGCAGCCAGTCCGCTGTTTTCAGGCCCTCTTGCCGGAAAGCTGGAACTCTGGCTTCGGGTGAACACTCCTCAGCGGTTTGGAAATGTCTGGAGCGGCCGCTCCCTCCCCGGAGACCGCGGCACCCGTAGTCCTCAGGCCGCGCTGGTTGGAGCTCCGACTCTGGCAATCTCGAATCCCAGGCTCCGCGGTGTTTTAAATCCAGCGCCGCCCGCTGCCGGACGCCCACAGCAACAGCTCCTCGGATGTTGAAGTTGGCGGTCACCGCACTCCGGAGCTTACCGCACGGCGACCCGGTAAGGCATCGCCTGCTCCGTGGTGGTGTCCCAGAGCTGTGCCGCCACCGAAGCTGTAGTCCCGGCCGGTCCCGACAGGAAAGGCCGCTCCAGTCCGATGGTAGGGGGGAGGAGGGGGGCGAAGAAGCAGCTCGGAGGGAAGCTGCCTCTCCGACCATACTTCAGTGCATATAACCCTCGCCTGCACAGCATATCTTCACACATGAACCCCTTTACCCCCAAAATCAACTAAGAGAACCTTCTCTGCACAGTGCACACTTTCACACCCAACTTTCTTTGAGTATGCAGGTCAACCCGAGTCTGATGAAGGGTCTCGACCCGAAACGTCACCTATTCCTTTTCTCCAGAGATATTGCATAACCCGCTGAGTTACTCCAGCATTTTGTGCCTATTTTCAGTCCAAACCTATACTCAACATTCTAAGTGTACTATAAAGTTGCAGCAAAACTTAGCGTTCTTAATTAATTATTGCATTTTCACACTCATTTTATGTGATTCATGGATTCGGGGTCCCTGATCCCTTTTGTAGCCTCACTCTTTTTGTAGCCTCACTCCATTTAAATAACAATTTGCTTTTTCATTCTTCCTTACAAAATTGACATTGTCCCAAAAAAGACTCCACCTGCCAATTTCTTGCCCATTCATGTATCCCTTCATGGCCTCTTTATTTCCTATTCACTGCTGGCTGGCCCATCTATTTTCGTGCTTCACTCTATTATTGGAGTTCTTATGACACCACCACTTGGCAGTAAATTTACAGGAGAAACTATTTCCGATATACGTTCACTGACCTGCAACATTAAAATCCTTCTCCACCTGTGCTACATGACCAGCTGAGTATTTCCAACACATTGTCGTTTTATTTCAGATTTCCAGCATCTGCAGTTTTTTGCTTTTTACAATTATTTTCCTATCTCTTCAATGGCTCAGTTTAGTTTATTTTCACGTGTGCTGAGGTACAGTGAAAAACTTTTGTTTCATGCTAACCAGTCAGCAGAAAGGCAATACATGATTACAATCGAGTCATCTACAGTGTACAGATACACGATAAGGGAATAAGAAATGTTTGTTGCATGATGCCGTACGAACGCATGGTCTGAAGGCCTATATATGTTGAAATGCATTTTTAACTTACTGTGTATCATCTAAGTTTGAGATTATGAAAGACCTGCAATGTTAAATGCCTAAAATATTGAATTATTACAATGGGGAAACTGCTCCAGTTTCATACAGGATTATGAGTGAAAATTTCAGTTATAATACGTATGATTGGCAGTTTTTTCTCAAATTTCGTTTACTCTTAAATAGCAGACAAAGAGAAGAATTTGGCACACACAGCCATGACAACATGCAATTGAAACATCCTACCTGCTGACTATTCTTCAAAACTGATTCAGACTGAAACTGCACTTGAGAATAAAACGTGTACAGATTTATCTCAAGTTTCCATCTCAATGTTGAATACAATTGAATTCATTCAACCAAGTACAGGATATGCATTTAGGATTCAAATCAGTCAAATGTCATGGTTCTCAGGGAAGTTCATGCAAATATAAATGAATTTTGAATTGTTATGTTCTATGTACTTTCCATTTGATCTTATTCATGGACTTCTGTAAGTGTCCATTATTGCATGCATTGTAGAAACCGTGCCGTGATCCATTGATAATAATTTATATTCTTTGATAATTGATCCTTATATTATTTTATTGATGACATGGGTATTTTGAGCCAACCAGGCAACAACTGTAACTACAGTGGCATGGAGAAATAAGGAACTGCAGATGCTGGTTTACAAAAAAGACAAAGTGCTGGAGTAACTCAGCGGGTCAGGCAGCATCTCGGGAGAACATTGACAGGTGACGTTTCAGGTCTGAACCCTCTTTTTTGGCAAGGGGTCCTCACCTCCCAGTGACGACCCCTTCTCGCATCTACAACGTTCCTCTTAGAGGTCTGAAGAATGTCCTGACCCGACCCGTGTTCTAAGAGATACTGCCTGACCCGTTGAGTTACTCCAGCACTTTGTGTCATTAACTGTAATTGTAAGCATCCCCAAAGAAAGAAAGAAATCAAAATGGCTAAACTTAATATCTACCAGAATGAGCGGGAGTATCATGATTAACCTGCGCTGGTTTGATTAGACAGCAACCTGAACAATGACTTCACTAGCGAATGTAAACATGACTTCAGCTCAATGAGTGACTATCATCCACTACAACTTGCCCACCCTGCTAAAGTAGGAGGTATTGGAAATGACTAGAGTTAGAGTCATACAGCACGGAAACAACCTGTCCTCGGACCCAACCTGCCCATGCACACCAAGATGCCCCACCTGAGCTAGTCCCATTAGTCTGTGTGTGGCCCATACCGCTCTAAACCTTTTCTATCCATGCACCTAAACCTACAGGTGAATCTGTCTTGTGAAGAATGGTCCTATGAGGTAGAAAGTGGGTTCACTGCAGATTCATTTGTCAATGCTAGTGGTCAGCCTCTGAAAACTAGACGCAGATAATGTAAAATACTTTTACATGTAGTGATCTTTCACACGTGGTCAAGTCATTTAAAAGTATCTTTAAATGCTATATCTATAAAAGGGTGGTGGGTGTATGGAACAAGCTGCCAGAGGAGGAAGTTGAGGCTGGGACTATCCCATCGTTTAAGAGACAGTTAGACAGGTACATGGATAGGACAGGTTTGGAGGGGTAGGGACCAAGCGCAAGCAAGTGGGACTAGTGTAGCTGAGACATTGTTGGCCGGTGTGGGCAAGTTGGGCCGAAGGGCCTATTTCCACACTGTATCACTCTATGACTCTATCTTATTAAGTGCACTATTCATTTCAGATCCAATTCATTGCACCACACTATTAAAGTTATTGTCATAGGGCACAGAAACAGGCCATTCAGCACAATGTCCATGCCGACCCAGATGCCCCATCTAAACTAGTCCCATTTGCCTTCATTTCATATCCATGTGCCTGGCCAAGTGTCTTTTAAGTGACTAATCTACCAACAATTTATTTCAAACAGTTTTGCTCCCTATATTCAAATGATGCACCACATCTGCATGCATGGAACTTAACAACAAGCCACATTACTCAGGGTGCAAACAATACCGGTTATTCAACTGTGACAGTCGTATCATGCAAACAGACCACACCGTACGCACACACATCTATCTCACCATGGAGGCAACATGGTGGGGAAGAGCAGTGCCAATATGTCTCAACCCTCATGGAAAAAGCAGGATTGGCCACCATTGGGACATCTATTGACACCTGTGGCCAGCAGCTTGGCTGAAGCTATTAGTTAATCCTCATTCCCACACTCTTCCTTGCCTTCATTATGGCACGGCGGCATAGCTGAGCGGCACGGTGGCGCAGTGGTAGAACTACTGCCTTACAGCACCAGAGACCCGGGTTCGATCCTGACTACAGGTGCTGTCTGTACAGAGTTTGCACGTTCTCCCCGTGACCTGCATGGGTTTTCTCCGAGATCTTCGGTTTCCACCCACACTCCAAAGACGTGCAGGTTTGTAGGTTAATTGATTTGGTATAAATGTAAAAAATTGTCCCTAGTGTGTGTAGTGTTAATGTGCGGGGATCACTGTTTGGCGCGGGCTCTGTGGGCTTAAGGGCCTGTTTCCGTGCTGTATCTCCAAACTCAACTAAACTTACTGCAAGTTACAAGCTGGTAATTGTGTGAGTATTCTAATCATCGAAGCCAAAGGGCCTGCTTCTGTACTGTAGAACTCCACGAGTCTCTCAGAATCTATGAATTAAATAAGCTGGGCTATTTTACCAGTGGCGATGAAGACTGAGAGGTGTCCTTATAGAGGCTTATAAAATGATGAGATGCGTTGATAGGGTGGATAGCCACAGTCTTTTATTCCCAGCGGAGGAAGTCTAAAACTAGAGGGCGTAGGTTTAAGGTGGGAGGTGAAAGATCTAAAGGGATCAGAAGGGCAAGTTTATTACACAGAGGATAGTGGGTGACATGGAACAAGCTGTCAGAGGAGGTTGTAGAGGTGGGTATAAGTGCAGCATTTACGAGACATTTGGACAGGTACACGGGTTGAAGGTTTAGAGAGATATTGACCAAGCACAAATGGGATTAATATAGATAGGCATCTTGGTTGACATGGATAATTGGGCCGGAGGGTCTGTTTCCATGCAGTATAACTCAATGAATATTCTTTCCAGTCTCTGCACTTCTACACCATAACTCGATTCTTGTACCTTGCTTGCTCAAAATACCCCCAGCATGCTCAGTGAAGGAGCAAATCACTGATGAAACATTCACCCATTATGATCCTCACAGCCACCAGCTCAACCAATGAACCACCTGTTTTCGAGGATGGAACAGAAATTCTTGATCATTTGGCATAGATGATCAGCAGCCAGGGTTGGTAGTAAGGTTGGTGCGAAGGTCAACTTGCATGGCAGTGAGATTACACACAATCTCCTTGAGAGGTCTTGTGTGAAACTTTCAGTGGGAGACTGCAGCAGAACAACAAAGTGCTTGGTGAATTGGGAAGCCTGAGGTCCATGTGAAGGAGCGTGGTGATATTGGCCACCAGTTTGGTGTGGGATGTAGCAGGCGACCAGGTGTCCAACCTTTCCACATGCAAATGGTGACCAACGCACTTCGTGCACTTGTGGTCCCACCAAGATGGAGTGCTCCACACCCTAGTCACAACTTCCATTGCCTATAAAAGCAGAAGCTAGCTACAGTCTGAGAGCTAGAAACAAGGAACTGCAGATGCTGGTTTACAAAAGAAGATGCAGAGTGCTGGGGTGGCTCAGCGGGTCAAGCAGCATCCCTGGTGACTATAGGTAGGTGAGGTCACTTATCCACGTTCTCCTGAGATGCTGCCTGACCCACTGAGCTATTCCAGCACTCAAGGTCTGAGGGCTGCTATTGTAGTTTATACTGGCTGTGGATGATGGTTTGTCCTGGAGGACCTGGCATACTCCAGAGAGCTATCTTCCAATGATTGCAGGGGTTGTTGAGTGGTGGTTGCCGGGGTTTTGTGGAATACAAACCAGTTGCCCTCTCACCCACTTCACTGTTGCCTGTACGTCAGCCCAGACGGCTGCCACTCGCATCTACACCTTCAAGGGCCGGACTTATTGATATCATCCTCCATTGTCATTGCCACTCTTCTCCACTTCTTCTTGTCGTGTCGCTACACTTTTCCAAGCCACTGCATAACGCAGGCTGTGGCACATGGGTTGAAGACCTTGAGATCTTCTGGTTTGCAGGGCTCTAGGAGGAGGGGGCAGGTAAATAAGTGCTCCATAGTTTGGGTTGCGTCCCTGCAGTCACATTTGGTTGGTCCATCATTGTTCCACTGCGAGTCAGGAACATTGCCCTGGTCAACTTGCATCCACTTGGTAATGACTGCATTGGGACTGCAGGGTAACTGCAAAGCATAGTGATCAGTAAAGTTTGCACCGAAGATAGACACAAAATGCTAGAGTAACTCGGTGGGTCAGGCAGCATCCCTGGAGAAAATAGGTGACGTTTCAGATCGAGACCTGACGTCATCTATTCCTTTTCTCCAGAGATGCTGCCTGACCCGCTGATTTACTCCAGCATTTTGTGTGTATCTTTCGTGCAGTTCCTTCCTACACAGCGAAGTGTGCGTGCAGTGTAACACAATTTGACATTTAAATTTGGTTTGGAACTTCTTTTAATAATGGGATTTATCTTGACAATGTGATCAAATGGATGCACTGATGGTCAATGGTGGAGAGAAGGCAAACTGGGAGCTGTTGAATAGCGAGTAGCCATTGCAGTCACATGTATTGTCAGACAAATTGGGCAGCTTCTTCTTTCACCTTTCTCCATATGTTCCTAGTTCTTAGCTCCTTGTTTTATAGTTAATAACAAGAGGTGGCCCCTCAAGAGGTGGTCCCCTAATTTGAGGAAGGACATTCTTGCTATTGAGGGAGTGCAGCATTGGTTTACAAGGTTAATTCCAGGGATGGCAGGACTATCATATGCTGAGAGAATGGAGCAGCTGGGCTTGTACACTCTGGAGTTTAGAAGGATGAGAGGGTATCTCATTGAAACATATAAGATTGTTAAGGGCTTGGACACGCTAGAGGCAGGAAACATGTTCCCGATGTTGGGGGAGTCCAGAACCAGGAGCCACAGTTTAAGAATAAGGAGTAAGCCATTTAGAACGGAGACGAGGAAACACTTTTTCTCACAGAGAGTGGTAAGTGTGGAATTCTCTGCCTCGGAGGGCGGTGGAGGCAGGTTCTCTGGATGCTTTCAAGAGAGAGCTAAATAGGGCTCTTAAAAATATCGGAATCAGGGGATATGGGGAGAAGGCAGGAACGGGGTACTGATTGGGGATGATCAGCCATGATCACATTGAATGGCTGTGCTGGCTCGAAGGGCCGAATGGCCTACTCCTGCACCTATTGTCTATTGTCAAGATGACGAGGCCATGCGCCATAGTTATGAGTTAGATCATGTCCTACTGCTTACCGACATCAACTGATCGCCCAATGCATTACTCTACTTTATTCTAGACTTCAGAGATATAGCGTGGGAACAGGCCCTTCAGCCCACCAAGTCCATGCTGACCAACAATCATCCAATACACTCACACTATCCTAGGGACAACTTCCAATTTTACAGGAACCAATTGTTCTACAAACCTGTATGTCTTTGGAGTGTGGGAGGAAACCAAGCACCCAGAGAAAACCCACGTGGTTACCATGGAGAATGTACACATTACCTTTGCAGTGACCTACTGACGGTGCACGATATGGTTTTTCCCAATGAAAGATCACCGTGAATCCTGATAATGAAACTGTAGGTTCAGTGCTAATGGTCTACTCGGCCACACTTAGTGCCCACCGTGGCTCTCACTCCATGGTAGCTGCTCACACCTTTCCCCATTACTCTCCTTTCATTTGCCATGGTCGCTCAGATGCAGCTGGGACAATGGACAGCGCAGAATGCTATCCTGACGGGCATTGAATCTGCATAGGTATGATCAAGAACCCAATGGATTTTAGTTTAGTTTAGAGATATTGCGTGGAAACAGGCCCTTCGGCCCACCGTCCATGATGCCAGTGATCGGCCCAAACACTAGTTCTATCCTACACGCCAGGGACAATTTACAGAAGGCAATCAACCTACTAACGTGCACGTCTTTGGAATGTGGGAGGATACCGGAGCACCTGAAGAAAACCCGGCATTCACTAGGAGAATGTGCAAAATATGTACAGACAGCACCCGTAGTCAGATCTCTGGTGCTGCAAGGCACCACTGCAACCCCCCCCCCCTATGGATTTAGGCTGTTATCAACACAATGCACAATTGAGTTTCCAGCAGCCAGGCAAAACTGATCTCTGACAAAGGGGTACAGAGCCTCTGTGACCAAATAAATGTAACAGTGCCACTGTGCGAATACCTTTGAATGAAATATCGAAGGAACTAAACCCAGAGAAGTTTGTTAGAATGGTCACCTTCACAATGGTTAGTGGTACCGATATTCTCTGGGAAATCTACACACACCTCCAGATTCAGGAACAGTTCCTTCCCAGCTGTTATCAGGCAACTGAACCATCCTACCACAACCAGAGAGCAGTCCTAAACTACCATCTACCTCATTGGAGACCCTCAGACTATCTTGGATTGGACTTTGCTGGCTTTACCTTGCACTAAACGTTATTCCCTTATCATGTATCTGTACACGGCTCGATTGTAATCATGTATTGTCTTTCCACTGCACAAAAGCTTTTCACTGTACCTCAGTACATGTTATCATAAACTTAGTTATCAATCCAATCCGATCAATGAGTTGGGATTATACAGCCCATGCTGCTCTGAGTTTACAGCCATGACTGCAAGTAGGTACAGATTTCTCAGAGAGTATCCGTATTGCATGGAAACTTCATACATTTCTATTTTGAGGTTTTTAATAAGACCTGCCCCTGAATACTGAGTCTGGGTATAACCACTTGTTGAAGGTCCCTCTAACTCTTTCTGTAAGCTTTTAGATAACACAGGGAATGGTGATCATGTGCAGGCAGAGGAGATTAGTTTAACTGGGCATCATGTTTGGCATGGACATTGTGGGCCGAATGGCCTGTTCCTGTGCTGCACAATTCTCTGCTCTTTTTTTGGGGTCATTATCTGAACTGGTTATCTGTGGTCTGCTTCAATTGCCTCCTGGATTGTATCCATTTTCCAAAGTTCACATTCGATGATTCTAGGATATGCGTGTAGAGAGCGCTGGCAGGCTAACAACACTATTTGTTTTATTATTTTAAAAACAACAGCTACTTAATGGCACTGTGACTTCCAAACATAAGCTATTTATGAAGTGAAATAATTAATGTGAGACAGAATAAAATTAGAAACAGGCAGATTCTATCAAAACTTGACTGCTGATAGTTTAGCCTTTTTGCTTGAAGATTTGGAAGCACATTATTTCCAGATGTCAGTGACGTGAATAGGTTAACTGGAGTGATCCCATTTGCTTCTCTCTTTACTGTGGCTTCCAATCTGCAATCCAATTATATTTTCCAAGGCTGTGTTTCAGTTACTGTAACAGACTTTCCTTTGGTTCTGGTTATCAAGGTAAGTAACATGGATTTTATTTGAATGAAAGGACAGTCAAGTTCCCAGTGTCAGGCCAAATGATTCTTGTGCTCAATTTCGTGCCCTTCATTTTACAGTGAAGCCTGAGAAACCCACAACATCATTGCAGGAGAGTCATTGTGATCTGAAGCATTGCACCATTTTCCCATCATTCTTTTACCACGCACAGCCACAGAAGAATTTGGAAGATTACCAATATAGAGTGATTGTGATTCCCTTTGTGAATATCACCAAAGAACTGCAGATGCTGGAATCTTCAGCAGAACACCGAGTGCTGGAGGAACTCAGATGCTGCCTGACCCCAGCACTTTGTTTAGTTTAGAGATACAGTGCAGAAAGCAGGCCCCATGAACACCATCCTACACACACTAGGGACAATTTACATTTATACCAAGCCAATTAACCTGCAAACCTGTACGTCTTTGGAATGTGGAAGGAAACAGAAGATCTCGGAGAAAACCCACACAGGTCAGGGGGAGAACGTACAAACTCCGTGCAGGCAGCACCCGTAGTCAGGATCGAACCTGGGTCTCCGGCGCTGTGAGGCAGTAACTCTACCGTGCCCTTTGCGTTTCAGGAAGGGAATGTTTAACTGTTTGATTGCTAAATAATGCAGAACAGGATTGATGTCGACACTTTCCTTTCTAGTTTTTAGTGGAGCATCCCTGTCTGCTCTGTGCTGGTTTCAGTTCTTTGGCAGAGGAGAAAGTGGACCAAGAAAGTCATCACAGTAAATTGACGAGCCAAAAAACAAAAAAAACAAAAAAAGACACTGAGATCAAAAACCAAATCGCCACAATTTACAGCTCTGGGAAAGCATCAAATGGGCCTTTCTCACGGTAAGGGCTTCCTTTCCTGTGGCAGATGAAAAGACTGCTGTGGTAGATCTTATCTCCTGCAAGTAAGGTAAGCAATACATCCGCCTTGTCCTCTGCATCTCTGGCAGTCGCTACATTTTACTGAAATCACCATCAACTTCTCGGCAAAAAAACTTTGGTTTAAAAAGTGCTCAACATTTAATTTCCACACTTCAGCTTCTGATAATTAAAAAATAAACTACTGTACTCAAGTCAAGTATACATTTCTCAAATACTTCAGAATTAATTAAAAATGGGCAACATTTTTTCTATATAAATACACTCATTCACAAACAAAGAGGCACATAAACATTTGAACAATGTTCAAGGCAATGTACTTAGTTATTTACACTTGTCAGGGTACTGCCAGTGCAGTATTCTTACAATGGTTGGTGGCCATGTCATTGAGTTTATCAGTAAGTTCCGTCTGCACATATCTCTGTCTATAGTGTATAGATAAGTTCATGGTAGCATCTCCAGTCTGTGACCATTCATCAAACAGTTACGGTACTTCCAACTTCTTCATATTGAATAATGAAGTAGGGGAAACTCTGGTCATCATTAAAGATGACAAAAATCTGAGGTTCTAGCCAGTTATCCACACACGAGTCGTACAAATCACTGGAAGGGTCAGCAGGAGATTGTGGCGGCGGTCTCCGCATGGTCGGCTTGCCCAAGGTGTACTTCCCAATCAGCACTTTGGCCAGGAACATGTAATGGACGCCTTCTTGGGACTTCTTGGAAAAGTTGTGAGAATAGCTCGCCTTTCTTGCAAAGTAACTGCCTTGTCCAAACATGGTGGCATGTTTCCCACACACCCTGGGATCAAAATTGTGTTTGCAGATGGCATCCACTGCGTCCTGTGAGGTCCCATGGAATAGATGCCTCTCGTTCAGGATCTTATCCATTTCAGACATCTTCCGTGACATGTAGTCCTTTTTCCTGGTGGACAATATAAATACGAAAAGGCTTATTAGACCATGCAGCAAATGTTATTTATGCAATTAAGTATTTATTTACGTATTCATATTATAGACTCTAGGTGGAAGAAGGAACTGCAGATGCTGGTTTACACCGAAGATAGACACAAAATGCTGGAGTAACTCAGCAGGACAGGCAGCATCTCTGGAGAAAATGAACAGGGTCGAAAACCTTCATCAGACTCTAGGTATTGCCAGCAAGGTCAGCACTTAATCCCAGCAAAAGTGATAGTGAGTCACTTTCTTGAACCGCTGAAATCTATCTGGTGAAGGCACTCCTACAAACGCTATTGGGGAGGGATTTCCAGAATCCACACCCCATGAGAATAAATCATCATCATCATCGTTGAAAACATCAACGGGCACGGTGCCTTACAATGCTGTGTACGACAGTGATCGCAACTTCTACTGAAGTGTGGATGGCCGTTGGCTCGCTAGGACTCATCCGCCCTTTGACAGGTCTTGTTTTTGGTCCTGCTGGGGGTCCACAGCAGGACCCCCGACCTGACCTAAAATTCCTGAGAATAACGGAACAGCAATATATTGCCAAGTCAGGATCCAAGGATGGAAATATCAAATACTAGCGGGCATAGCTTTAGGGCGAGAGGGGCAAAGATTAAAGGAGATGTGCGCGGCAAGTTTTTTATCTACATCGAGCGCGGCGAGTGCCTGGACCACGCTCCCAGGAGTGGTGGTGGAGGCAGATACGAAAGTGGCCTTTAGGAGACTTTAACGTGCACATGGATATGCAGGGAATGGAGGGGTATGGATTATGTGCACGCAGATATGTGCAGGTTGCTCATTGTAGGCTGACGGGGCTTTTCTTGAGCTGAACTGTTCTACGAGTAGGAATAGGAGAGGATTCTACACATGAGTGTTTTTGTATCCCTGCTGCCCTTATCCCTCCTGGAGACTGAAGTTACAGGTTTGACAAGTGCTGCCAGAGTAGCAAAGGTGAGTAACTGAGGTGTATTTGGTCACTGCCACATCCTGCAGCCACCATGCACCAGTGGTGGTGGGAATGAATGTTTAGGGTAGAAGGGAGTGGACTGCTTTGTCCTGGCAGTTCTCCAGCTACTTGAATGATACTGGCACTGCGTTGATCCAGGCCTGTAGACAGCATTTCCTCACACATTTGACTCGTCCCTTGTGGAAAAGCATTGGGGTATTAGAAGTAGAGTCAATTGCCTCAGGAAGCTCAGCCTCTGACTTGCTCTTGTAGCCACAGTATGTTTGTGGCTAGTCCAAATAGAGATCGTGGACTCCCAGTCTACTGGTGTTGGGGAACTCAGCAGTGGTAGTGCCACTGAATGTCATGAGCAGGTGATTGATCTCGATGGAGAAACACCCCTCCTCCCACACATCCAACAATCCATCTAATTATCCCATCAGTTCCGCCCAAATATTTTGAATCAAATCACCATTACCTTTTCAGTTCCAGGGAATACAATCATCACGTGCACTTTAAGCACTAGAGTCCACATTTTATTCTAATACATCTATCTAATGTTAGCCCCAAAGTTGTTTTAGCCTTCCTGCATTGCTGCACCTGGAACTATTGGTGTTTCTACATATAACTGGACCATTGTACAATTGCAACATAATTCCTAATCTTTTATATTCATGTCCTCTAGTCATAAAAGCCAAAATGCCATTAACCTTTTAAAAATTATTCTCTGCACCTCTCTTTAATATTTCTATGTAATTGGCACTGGATTCATGTCTTTTAATGTCTTTGGATTACCATGATTTCTTGCCCTTAACCGTTTAAAAAGTACTTTCATCAAGGCAACACACGTAATCTATTATGAAGATAGACACAAAATGCTGGAGTAACTCAGCGGGACAGGCAGCATCTATGGAGAGAAGGAATGGGTGACGTTTCGGGTCGAGTCTCTGTGGTGAGCTGGTGTGGTCTATTGTGAAATTCACAAGTCAGCAATCCGTGCCTTGAACAAATATGAGGGAACTGTAGTCAGCTGGCCAGTATTTCTCCAGCGATGCTGCCTGTCCCATTGAGTTACTCCAACTTTGTGTCTATCTTCGATTTAAACCAGCATCTGCAGTTCCTTCCTACACAAGAATAATCTCCTAGTGCTTCCAAACAGAAGGCCATGCCATATAGTTGACCCTGGCTGGTCCCAAGGAGGCTGCACTAACCATCTGCTGCCATGTACCACCATGTTATCAGAGCCTTTTACACTGCTTCCACATGTCCCCGATTGTCATAGTCAATAAAAAGGACCAAACAATTACATTTAACCATGATTAATTAAATGTAAACATGCAGTGACATAAATGTAAACTAACAAAAACATATCTTAAAATTATTTAAATGCAGGTTGATTTGCCAACCATGGATGGCATAAAACTGAGGGGCCAGATGTGAAGTGGTACATCCAAGGGTAGAGTGATGTCGTGCATCTAACCTTCTGTGCTGCAGTGAACAGGTGTGGAAGTCTGTCACACACATCCACGTAGCCAGCGGTTCTCAATAGAGCTGCTGGCTCACTGAAAATGTGTTCCAGCCCATTGTGTGTATAATTGTAACCTGACACCTGGCTTGATTCATCAGGGTAGATTTAGTTCAGTTTAGTTTACATATACAGCTCGGAAACAGGCCCTTCGGCCCACCGAGTCTGTGCCAACCAGTGATCCCTGCACATTAATACTACCCTGCACACACTCGGGACAAATGTACTTTTTAAAAAAATACCAAGCCAATTAACCTACAAAACCTGTACGTCTTTGGAGTGTGAAAGGAAACCGAAGATCTTGGAGAAAACCCACGTAGGTCCTGGGGAGAAAGTACAAACTCTGCACAGACAAGCACCCGTAGTCGGGATCGAACCCGGGTCTCTGGCGCTGTAAGGCAACAACTCTACCGCTACACCACCGTGCCGCCCCAACTAATTTTCAGGGCGTAAATTGACATTGTAGATAATTCACTCACAATTCATTTCCGCTTATTATAACGGATGTCTAATACACAATGGTAGCCTTACTCTTGGTTGATATTCTACCCAAATGTACCAAACCCCCACCATTTAACTATGTGCTGACATGAGATCTGCATTGCCTCAGTGACAAAATGTTCTCCACCTCTTCAGCATTACTCTTTCCTTTATATTCTCTACAGTAAATCTAACTTTAGGATGTGGCATTGCTAACTGGAAGCCTGCAGAACTGCCTTTTAAAAGAATGGATGTGCCAAGTCAATTGACTAATGCATGATAAAAATCTGCAAAGATAAATCAAAATTATCATTGCAAGGTTAGGAAGACAGATTCACCCACGTATTGAAGATAGACACAAAATGCTGGAGTAACTCAGCGGGACAGGCAGCATCTCTGACAAAATGGAATAGGAACAAAAGTTCCTCAGTCAGAGGCAGACCAGAGTCCAAGGAAGGGTTCCCACCCCGAAAGGTCAACTATCCATGTTGTCCAGAAATGCTGCCTGACCCACTGAGTTACTCCAGTTTTTTGAGTCCAGCTTCAGTATAAACCACCATCTGCAGTTCCTTCCTTCACCTAATGTTTACGGCCATTTAATTTTATTGATAATTTCATGTTCTGAAGTGATAGGAGCAGAATTCGTGTCTACTCTGCCATTCAATTATGGCTGATATATCCTTCCGTCTTAACCCCATTCTCCAGCCTTCTCTCCATAACCCCTGACACCTGAACTAATCAAGAATCTATCTATCTCTGCTTTTAAAAAACCCATGGACTTGGCCTCCACAACCTTCTGTGGCAATGGATTCCACAGATTCTGACTAAAGTTTTTTTCCCCCCCAAGACAAAATTTATTTTTAGACCAAGCAATCCTATTCACAGCTTAGTTTAAGTCTTTCATCTTCCTTGGCTTAAAAATGGTTGCATCTTCACAGTTCTCTGTCCCCCTGCTTCCATTATGCATCTTAGATTCTGGAGTAGTTCCTGAGGATTGGAGGGTAGCAAACGTAACCCCACTTTTTAAGAAGGGAGGGAGAGAGAAAACGGGGAATTACAGACCAGTTAGTCTAACATCGGTAGTGGGGAAACTGCTAGAGTCAGTTATTAAAGATGGGATAGCAGCACATTTGGAAAGTGGTGAAATCATTGGACAAAGTCAGCATGGATTTACGAAAGGTAAATCGTGTCTGACGAATCTTATAGAATTTTTCGAGGATGTAACTAGTAGAGTGGATAGGGGAGAACCAGTGGATGTGTTGTATCTGGACTTTCAGAAGGCTTTCGACAAGGTACCACATAAGAGATTAGGATACAAGCTTAAATCACACGGTATTGGGGGTTCAGTATTGATGTGGATAGAGAACTGGCTGGCAAACAGGAAGCAAAGAGTAGGAGTAAACGGGTCCTTTTCACAATGGCAGGCAGTGACTAGTGGGGTACCGCAAGGCTCAGTGCTGGGACCCCAGCTATTTACAATTTATATTAATGATCTGGACGAGGGAATTGAAAGCAACATCTCCAAGTTTGCGGATGACACTAAGCTGGGGGGCAGTGTTAGCTGTGAGGAGGATGCTAGGGGACTGCAAGGTGACTTGGATAGGCTGGGGGAGTGGGCAAATGTTTGGCAGATGCAGTATAATGTTGATAAATGTGAGGTTATCCACTTTGGTGGCAAAAACGGGAAGGCAGACTATTATCTAAATGATGGCCGATTAGGAAATGGGGAGGTGCAGCGAGACCTGGGTGTCATGGTACACCAGTCATTGAAAGTAGGCATGCAGGTGCAGCAGGCAGTGAAGAAAGCGAATGGTATGTTGGCCTTCATAGCAAGAGGATTTGAGTATAGGAGCAGGGAGGTTCTACTGCAGTTGTACAGGGTCTTGGTGAGACCACACCTGGAGTATTGCGTACAGTTTTGGTCTCCAAATCTGAGGAAGGACATTATAGCCATAGAGGGAGTGCAGAGAAGGTTCACCAGACTGATTCCTGGGATGTCAGGACTTTCATATGAAGAAAGACTGGATAGACTTGGCTTATACTCGCTAGAATTTAGGAGATTGAGAGGGGATCTTATAGAAACGTACAAAATTCTTATGGGGTTGGACAGGCTAGATGCAGGAAGATTGTTCCCGATGTTGGGGAAGTCCAGGACAAGGGGTCACAGCTTAAGGATAAGGGGGAAATCCTTTAAGACCGAGATGAGGAAAAACTTTTTCACACAGAGAGTGGTGAATCTCTGGAACTCTCTGCCACAGAGGGTAGTTGACGCCAGTTCATTGGCTATATTTAAGAGGGAGTTAGATGTGGCCCTTGTGGCTAAAGGGATCAGGGGGTATGGAGAGAAGGCAGGTATGGGATACTGAGTTGGATGATCAGCCATGATCATATTGAATGGCGGTGCAGGCTCGAAGGGCCGAATGGCCTACTCCTGCACCTATTTTCTATGTATCTATGTATCTTGGATTCTCAATATCAGGCACGAAAACATCTAATACCGAAATAATCTGGGCAGTGTGCATGTATAACTATGATCTCTACACATTGATATTTACAATTCAGATGTAAATTGTAAGTATCTGCAATACAAGGTAACGCTCCAAAATTTCAAAAGTACTACGGTCAACTCTTACCTTTTATACTTTTCCCAAAGGTACGGGTTTTGAACTCGTAGAATATTCAATATCCTGAATTTGGTTTCTGGTATTGTTTTATGGAAAAGATTATACACAGTCCTGTAGCTTTTGTCTTCTATGGAGACCGGCACTTGAATGAAATCCTCTAATAGTTCCATTGAAATCCATGTTTCAGGATAGACTTTTGAAAGGGGAGTAACAGCAGGAATATCGATAGCTGGAGAAATTGATCCCTCTGGTAACTTCGCAAAAGTGCCCGGCGTGCCACCCAAAGTTCTAAGACAAAAAAAGCACAAAGAAACTGTAAATCTGACAACATTTTTGAATATGCCATACCATCACATAAGTACTGTGTTGTTCATAAGACACAGGAGCAGAATTAAGCCATTTTCCCCCATTGAGTATACAATGCCCATTCAATCATGGCTGATCTATCTTTTCCTCTCAACCCCATTCTCCCGCCTTCTCCTCCTGTTTAGTGACAGAAAACGGAGACCTCCTTCCATTGAATCATTTTACTGATTGTATGCCTCCTTGTCACCTTCCCCTCAGCTAACAATGAACCATTCTACATATCCGTACCATCGTCTGCTTTGATCTTAGTTTTTACACCTTACCCTTCCATATCTCTAGACTCACTCTCCCCTGACTTTCAATCTGAAGAAGGGTCTCGAGCCGAAATGTCACCCATTCCTTCTCTCCAGAAATGCTGCCTGTCCCGCTGAGATACTCCAGCATTTTGTGTCTATCTTCGGTTGTAAATCAGCATCTGCAGTTCCTTTTAACCAAAATGCTGCCTGGATTAGAAGGTATTAGCTATCAAGACAAGGTTGGACAAGCTTGAGTTGTTTTCTTTGAAATATTGGAGGCTGAGAGGAGACCTGATAGAGGTATATACAATGAACAGAGGCATAGATAAGGTAGACAGTCAGAACCTTTTTCCCCCAGTGTGGAAGTGTCAAAGACTAGAGGACATAGCTTTAAGATGAGAGGCAACGTTTAAAGGAGATGTGCAGGTTTTTATTTTTTTTTAAACGCAGAGTGGTGGGTGCCTGGAACGCGTTTACAGGGGTGGTGGTGGCGACACATACGACAGTGGCATTTGAGATGCTTTTGGGTCAGCAGATGGATATGTAGGGGATGGAGGGATATGGATCACGCCTTTGCATCATGTTCAGCATGGACAGTGTGGGCCAATGGGCCTGGTCCTGTGCTGTACTGTTCTACGTTCTATGAAATAATGAAGCTTGAGCCAGATGGTCAATCATTTCTTTGCTGTTTCTGGAACATTGATAATGCAGAATGAATTGTGTGTGTCTGATAACAGTCACTACTTTAAAAAAAAAGATTCCTGTGAGGCACAGATATACTGTGGGATGTTACAGTGAGGAGCACCAGAATACTCCAGATAGACTCAGAGTCATACAGCACGGAAACAGGCCCTTCGGCCCACCCTGCCCATGCTGACCAAGATGTCCCATCTACGCTAGTCCCACGTCCATCTGATGTTGGAAATTTTGAGAAGAAAGGTGAAAACATCAATCGATGGAGGGAATTCCTGAAATATTAAATATCTTTCTCTGCAAATGCTCCCTGATCTGCTAAATATTTCCAGCCTTCTGTTCTTACGATGAAGCACGACATAAATATTATTTTACTCATTTTTGTGCCGTGAATCAGCATTTAGTACTAGCCAAGTACTGCCCTTAATAGTGACAGACTTTTCTCCCAGTTGACCTGGTTGCTTCAAACCATGAACTAAATAATGAAAGTATAATCATCGGATTCATATAGCATGCATTCTCTACATTTAATGGGTTATAAACCACATGAAGTGGCTATGTCGATGCGAGTAATGTTTGAACTATACTACTTTGCCGCTAACCTTGCATTAAAAGTAACTCTATTCCATCTTTGTCCCACTCCCTCCCCTGACATCAGTCGGAAGAAGGGTCTCGACCCGAAACATCACCCATTCCTTGTTTCCAGAGATGCTACTTGACCCGCTGCGTTACTCCAGCATTTTGTGTTTACCTTTGATTTAAACCAGAATCTGCAGTTCTTTCTTACACATTAAAAGCACCGGAACTCGTTGGACTCATTAAATGTGAGCCGCCTCATTACCATTTAATAGCATCAGAAACTGAGCGGCACAGCTGGTAGAGCTGCTGACATCAGCGTCACAAACCCAGGTTCAATCCTGACGTGCGTCTGTGTGTGTGTGTGTGTGTGTGTGTGTCTGTCTGTCTGTGTGTCTGTGTGCGTGTCTCTGTGTCTGCGTATGTGTGTGCGTATGTCCTGTGTGTGTGATTCTGTGTGTGCGTGTGTGTGTGTGTGCGTGTGTCTGTCTGTGGGTGTGTGTGTGTGTGTGCGCGTGTGTCTGTGTCTGCGTGTGTGTGTCTGTCTGTGTGTGTCTGTGTGGAGTTTGCAAGTTCTCCCACATCCCAAAGGGGACCAAGTTTGTAGGTTAATTGGCCTTGGTAAATTGCCTCTCGTGTTAAATTGGGCCCACCGAGTTCGTCTATTCATTACAGCTGCAAACCAAAGTTCACAAGTTTTTGGAGTAGAATTAGCCCATTCAGCCCATTGAGTCCACTCTGCCATTCAATCATAACTGATCCCTGCCTCCTAATCCCATTTTACTGCCTACTCCCCATAACCCTTGGAACCCATTCTAATCAAGAATTTGTCTATCTCTGCCTTAAAAATATCAACTGACTTGGCCTCCACAGCCTTCTGTGGCAATGAGTTCCACAGATTAACTTGTCATATGTCCCAGGTAGACCAATGAAATTCTGAGGGTATGACCTCTGGTCCTAGACTCTCCCACCAGTAGAAATATCCTTTCCACATCCACTCTATCTATGCCTTTCATTATTCTGTAAGTTTCAATGAGGTCCCCCCTCAACTTTCTAAACTCCAGTGAGTACAGGCCCAGTGCTGTCAAATGCTCATCAATGCTAAACCACTCGTTCCTGGAATCATTCTTGTAAGCCTCCTCTGGACCCTCTCCAGAGCCAGCACATCCTTCCACAGATATGGGGCCCAGATTTGCTCACAGTTAAAAAAAATCAAGAAAGGATAATTCCTCCACAGAAATCTCCACCATGTGGATGATGGGCCCACCCAAGGCAAGTATCAGTGAGCAGAAAGAACTCTTTACTGGTCAGCGTGTACACTAGAACAGGCTGTGCCAAAATTGGCTGATTGAAAACAAATCTTTTATCTTAGATCAGAAAGAAAGAACTGGCTTGACAGCTGCTCTTTTCACAATCTCAGCAAGTCCCAAAGTGTTTTACAGCTGAAGATATACTTCTCATGGAGTCACCATTGTAATCTAGCAAATTTCCACACAGCATGACCCCATAAATAGCAATGCGACAGTGGCCAAATTATATGCTATTTAGTGGCAGGGTACTCAGCGGGTCAGCCAACAACTCTGGAGAACATGGATAGGTGACGTTTCGGGTCGGGATATTCCCTCACCTGTATTGACCTATTAGTCGCCAGGGTTTGTCCTACCCCTCCTGTCTTCCAGCTTACTTCCCCACCACAATCAACCCAAAGTCACCTATCATGTTCTCCAGAGATGCTGCCTGACCCGCTGAGTTACTCCAGCACTTTGTGTCCTTTTTTTGTAAACTTTTTGCTACTTGGCTAGAAGATACATTTTGGACAGACAGCCAGGAGATGTCTCTTCACCATGGATGTTTTATATACGAGACAAGAGAGACAGCAGGTGCTGGAATCTTGAGTAGATGACATGCTGCTGGAGGAACTCGGCAGGTCAGGCAGCATCTGTGGAGAGAATTAGACGGACGATGTTTTGGGTCGGGACCCTTCTGAGAGGATAACCTCATTAAAGTGGAAATACACTTGAGGAGATTTCACAGCAGAGCAATAAAGATATCAATGTGTAGTGAGAGGGCAGTCAGAACCTCAGTCCAACCATGTTTCAGAAGGAACTGCAGATGCTGGAAAATCAAAGTTAGACAAAACTGCTGGAGAAAGTCAGCGGGTGAGGCAGCATCTATGGAGCGAAGGAAATAGGCAACGTTTCGGATCGAAACCCTTCTTCAGACAAGAAGGGTTTCGACCCGAAACGCTGCCTATTTCCTTCGCTCCATAGATGCTGCCTCACCCGCTGAGTTTCTCCAGCATTTTTGTCTACCTCAGTTCAACCATCTTGCCTGATACAAAATGTGTAGGTAGGAACTGCAGATGCCGGTTTAAACCAAAGACAGACACAAAATGCTGGAGTAATTGAGCGGGTCAGGCAGCATCTCCGATGAAAAAGAATAGGTGGCGTTTCGGGTTGAGACCCTTCTTCAGACTCTGACCCAAAATGTTGCAGTAACTCAGCAGGTCAGGCAGCATCTCTGGAAAAAAGGAATAGGTGGCATTTTGGGTCGAGACCCTTCTTTAGACTGAGAGTAGGAGGCAGACACAGAACCCACTTGAAAATGCAGGTCCCTTGTGGCACTAATCAAACGAGAATTGTGCTCAGATATTCAAAGAATGCTACCACAACCTCTGGCTCAGAGGTAAGAAAGTTACCCTCTGACTCCTCACTGACCCAGATCGAGCAGCACGCAACCAACAGCCTATCTGAACTCTCCTCTGCCCATCCCCAACAAACACATAGTTAAAACCTGATTCATCGTGCTAGACAACACAGTTTCGGCAGATCAGATTACCAACTAGCTCCTGTTGGACAATTAGTGGAATTCTGTTAGTGGCCATTTTCAGCAAGGTATTTCGACCAGTATAACTTGTATGTTTACATCTTTTGTGTGGTGACAGGTCTGCATGCCAATCAAACCACTGAGGTCATTCACATTTTAGCAATATTCAAACCTTTGAAGGGCAACCAAAAGGTGAGGCGTCTCACTTACAAACATAAAAAAACATCAGAATGGTGTGATTTTTTGTTGACTAACACCAGTCACGAAGGACTGACAGCTGAGGTACACAAGTAGAAAGCAAAGGAAAAAATCTACTGTGGGGCTATCGAGTCCACAGTTATATAAGCGAGGAAATAAGTCGTCATCTGATGGCACCTCTAAGGCAGGAAATATCTTTACGCCTTAAATATGTAGAGTATAACGACGCAAGAAACAGGAGCTTGATAGAGTAGGCCGTTCAAACTTGGTCTGTGGATCAAGGGTGGTCCATCTCACAGTGGCACAGCTGATAGAGCCACTGCCCAACAGCGCCAGAGACCCAGGTTCGATCCTGACCTCGGGTGCTGTCTGTGTTGAATTTGCACATTCTCCCTGTGGATTTCCTCCAGGTGCTCTGGTTTCCTCCCACATCCCAAAGACGTGCTGGTTTGTAAGTTAATTTTCCCCAATAATTGGTCCCAAGTGTGCAGGGAGTGGATGAGAAAGTGGGATAACATAGAACTCGTGTGAATAGGTGATCGATGGTCGGCATGAACTTGGTGGGCCGAGGAATCTGTTTCCCTGCTGTATCTCGAAACTAAACGATAAAGATATAAACAACCATTAATGGTCCAATTTCTGTGTAAATACTAAGAGTCCATTTTACACTTTGTAATGGACATGCAGAGCAAGAATAGCCGATGGGTGCAATGAAACTTTGCTATTTGGCTGCCGATTCATTGTGACGGTGATGGCAAAACCTGTTGCTATAGCCCAAAATGTTTAGGCTGTAAAATATTCCCCAACATTTTGTTAATTCCACGTTGTACGAGGTAATTAATTGCAAATATTTCCACGGAAGCTTTACACATGTGTGATCCGTGATTCACGTTCAACTTACTGTAAGCAGGGAATCAGTAGAACAAGGGAGCGAAATAAGGGTCTTCGAGTGATTCTTCGGCGAGTGCCAAAGACGGCGTTCTGTTGAAACCCCTCCATTAAATTCAGGATGTACCTATTTTGCTGCATCACAAAACAAATCTCACTCATCCCTCGAGATGAGGCTTCCTCGATGCAACGGACAACTGCCTGGAAACAACAGAACAATATGCTTTTAACATTCACAAAACATTGCTGTTAACATCTGGATACAAATCACCTGCCTGCTGTACAGCATCTTATTTTTTTTAACAATTATGTTGTTTTATTGGCACAAATTTATATTGAGAAGTCCTGATCGTTGACTCCTGTATCACAATTTAATAGTCATAGTCATACAGCGTGGAAACAGGCCCTTCAGTCCAACTTGCCCACATCTACACTAGTCCCACCTGCCTGCATTTGGCCAATATCCCTCCAAACCTATCCTATTCATGTACCTGTCTAAATGGACGGTCACGGTGGTGCAGCGGTAGAGTTGCTGCCTTACAGCAAATGCAGCGCCGGAGACCCGGGTTCGATCCTGACTACGGGTGCTGTCAGTGCGGAGTTTGTACGTCCTCCCCGTGACCTGCATGGGTTTTCTCCGAGATCTTCAGTTTCCTCCCACACTCCAAAGACGTACAGGTTTGTAGGTTAATGTGCGGGGATCACTGGTCGGCGCGGACCCAGTGTGCCGAAGGGCCTGTTTCTGCTCTGTATCTCCAAACTAAACTAAATTGGACCAAAGAGCCAGTTTCCATGTTGTATGACTCAATGACTAACGTTTGGCTCTTCGCCTATCACTGCTGCCAGGTACATTGAAATAGACTTTGATTTATGTCATTAATTCAAAAGATTTGATGATTAATGGACTGTCGAAACAGTTATTGAAAATATATCTGCAGGTGTTATCACTCTTGCAGATTGGCCTTCACATCTTAATAATGGTAAATACAAAATAGAAAAAACACTGATCTTTTGAAACAATTTATTTTCATGCATGGGAACATAACACAAGGAAGAATTTGCCAAAATATTAACATTATTTGCATAATGCAACACCATTAATTTTCAGGGATTTGCACATTTAACAGAACCCACATTTCACTTGTTGGCTGACATGATAAATATTTTATATTACCTCCGAATATTCTCTCCAGCCAAAGTGTTCCTTGCAATAGTACTTCCAGACGGTGCGGAATTGTGAACCAGAACTCGCTGTGGAAGGAGTGGACAATCTCCTCACTTGGTTGAATTCTACATCATAAACGGTCATTAAATTAAAATCCAGCGAGAAGACACGTCCCCTGAGGAAACATAAAAATCCAAATTACCATCCCGGAATTGTTTAGACAGCATCCAACAATTTACAAAATGATTACGTCGTAAATCTTGACACAACTGTGCAAAAAGGTTTGTCTTTAAGCTGGAACGAGTGCAGAGAAGATTTACGAGGATGTCGCCAGGACTCGAGGGCCTGAGCTACAGGGAGAGGTTTCGCAGGCTGGAACTTTATTCCTTGGAGCACAGGAGGCTGAGGGATAAAACTTATAGAGGCGTATAAAATCAAGAGGGGAACAGATCGGGTAGAGTCTTTTACCCAGGGAAGGGGTATCAAAACCACAGGACAAAGATTTAAGGTGAGAGGGGCAAGATATAATAGAAACTTGAGGGACAAAATTTTTCCACAGAGGGTTGGGGAGGGTATATGGAATGTGCTGCCCAAGGAGGTAGTTGACACAGGTACTATAATAGCATTTAAAAGACATTTGGATCAGTAATGTGTAAGAAAGAACTGCAGATGCTGGTTTAAATCGAAGGTAGACACAAAATGCTGGAGTAACTCAACAGGTGAGGCAGCATCTCTGGAGAGAAGGAATGGGCGACGTTTTGGTTCGAGACCTGAAACGTCACCCATTCCCTTCTCTCCAGAGATGCTGCCTCACCCATTGGATCAGTAATGGATGGGAAAGGTTTAGAGGGATATGGGCCAAAAGCAGTAAAATGTATCTCGCTTGGACGGGGCATCTCGAATAACATGGATGAGTTGGGCCGAAGGGCCTGCTTCCGTGATGTATGACTATGACTCCAATACTTCTCTTTGAAATTATTCTCTTACAATGGTTGGGATATGACCATTTGATGACTGCCGATAACTGGTTTGCATAAGAGAAACCTAAAAATGAAACGATTATTTTATTATTTTCTAAAATTAGAACACATTTGTAGTAACAAATGCATTCTTGCAGAAAATGAAGATTAAGAGCATCTTAATAAAAACCCAAAGGGCCAAAAGAAAGCATCTCACAAGTGGATTGAAATATAGAAATGGAACTTCCTTATGACAGGGACCTACAGATGCTGACTTTCAGAATTAAAATGCTTTGACTACCAGATATGCAGATTTGAACAGTTAAATGTTGCCTTTGACATCATCATTGCAATTATAAATAGTTGCACATGCAAAACTTTTTTTTTGTATTTGTGAGCTGCAACTTGCACAACCCACAGCCATCTGCAGTGCAATTGTTCAACAGATGATATCATCTGTTCATACCGACAATCTATCATCACCCTGTGTGAGAATATAAGTACGGTAACTGACTGACCACTTGATGATGAACTCTCTTATCTAAAACTGAACAGGCAGGCTGAAATAGAGTGTGATGAAATAAGAATATTTAATTGACAACTAAATGTAAGTGTTAGCCACAGGCCAATTCAAGTTATTTTACATGGATAGCTGACAGGTTGGGACCCTTCAGTCTAACGTGTAATGAGACCATGTTCTCCGGAGATGCTGCTTGACCCGCTGAGTTACTCCAACACTTTGTGTCCTTTTGCACCCGCCGTACCTTGAAGTTATTTTACTACTGGTGCTGCTCTGGACATATCTTGGGATGGAATTTACTTTGGAAAATTGTTCAACATGAACCATATTGTATTTTCTGGACACAAGGAATTGTAGCTTCTGGCTAACAAAAAAAGACACAAAAAGTGCTGGAATAACTCAGTGGGACCCGTTTAGTTACTCCGATTATTGTGTGTCTTACACCCTTCTTTGATTACGTCACCTTCCACGTCTTTGTAGTATGATGCTTGTGTACACAAACTGGAAACCTCGTTTATGAAGTGCGCTTTTTTACAGAAACCTGTATCTATCAGAAGTAGCAGGAGTGAGCTACCCAGGCCTACCTTCATCCCCCCCCCCCCCCCCCTCTACTCTGGCCGCAGCGATTCCCCTGGATCCCCTCACTATTGGGGGCGGCGCAGCAATAGAGTTGCTGCGTCACAGTGCCAGAGGCCCGGGTTCGATCCTGACAATGGGCGATGTCTGTACGGAGTTTGTACGTTCTCCCATCGTGCCGCCTTTGGTTTTCACTGGGTGCTCTGGTTTCCTCCCACAATCCAAAGACTTACAGGTGTGTAGGTTAATTGGTTATGGTAAAAATTGTAAATTGTTCTTAGTGTGTAGGATAGTGCTAGTGAACGGGGATCACTTGGGCGGCATGGACATGGTGGGTCAAAGGGCCTGTTTCCACGCTGAATCTCTAAACTGATCTAAACTGTCCCTTAAACAGGCCCGTAAAACAATTCCTCGTTGCAGTAACAAAGCTTTTTAGCAATTGGCTCTGTTCAGTTAGTTTAGTTTAGTTTAGAGATACAACATGGACAAAGGCCCTTCGTCCCACCGAGTCTACACCGACCATCGATCACCCGTTCGTACTAGTGCTATGTAATTCCACTTTCGCATCCACTTCCTGCACAATAAGGGCAATTTTTACAGAGGACGAATTAACCTACAAAAACCCTCATCTTTGGGATGTGGGAGGAAACCGGGGCACCCGGAGGAAACCCACACAGACACAGGGAGAACGTGCAAACTCCACGTAGACAGCAACCGAGGTTGAACCTGGGTCTCTGGCACTGTATGGCAGCAACTCTACCGCTGTGCCACCGTGCCGCCCTTGGTAAATGGCTCCTTGGGAAACTGCTCAGCATCTCTTTGCCAAGAGCCATTTTGTTCAAAAGCAATTATGGATGAGCAATGAATGCTGTACTTGCCAAGGACCCGGTGAACAAATTTAAACATCTAAGATGGTTGCAGGTTGCTCCATCCAGGTCTGTAGAGGCAGCAAATTGATCTTTTACTAATCGTGTCAAGGGCTTGTTCAGCTATGGCAAGGGAATTGTCATTGGTCAAAAAAACAAAAAAACTTTACTGTCGAACAGAAGGTATGCTGTTCAGCTGCATATATTGTGTGGGCACATGTTCATTTACACTGAAGATAGACTGGAGTAACTCAGCAGGACAGGCAGCATTTCTGGAGAGAAGTCTTCAGACTGAAGAAGGGTCTCAACCCAAAACGTCACCCATTCCTTCTCTTCTTAGATGCTGCCTGTCCCGCTGAGTTACTCCAACATTTTGTGGCTGTCTTTAGCTGCATAAATTCCCCTGTAACAAGCCTACTTGGACTTGAATAATTTTCAAATGTGTTTTTTTGTCTCCTTCCCTGGAATAAAATGCTACAGGCTTCAGCAATACACAAGTATATATCTCCTCTTATTTCATAATAGTGGCAAATTGCTGAGGAGATACAGTGTTTTCAGCTGAAATCTTTCACAAAAATCACATCTATCACTAGGCAAAGTCATTAGAAGTAAGAAACCTAGCTATTTTCTCCCCTTTGTGAATTAAGATGCCAAGCAGAACTATTGCACTTCCATCAGCTTCACAGTTAAAATAATCAACATAAAGCGCTGGAGGAACTCAGTGGGTCAGGTAGCATCTGTGGAGGGAATGGACAGACGATGTTTCAGGCTGTCGAAAAAAGAATTATGCAAAATGAAAAGTAAAATTAGGAGATAAACTAGGAGATGTTAAATATAAAGTCTGTTCGTGCCAGAGTAAATGCAAGCATTGTTTAAAAAAAAGTTTTGATAAGTTTGAAGAAAAAGAACATGAAAATTGCAAGAACTGCGGGCTCACTTTCAAGACTGACACAGTACTGGTTGAGCAGAATTCTCAGACAAGGTTATTCATGCCTGTTCAATGAACTTTACCTAACCAACAAACACTCCTTAAAAGAGCCAACGCCTCGAACTGCAATTATGAAAATAGGTGAAAGTTCACTTGTGCGTGTAAAGACATGAAAGTTTGTAATATTTTTCATACCACAGTCATCCACATCATCACAAGACTATAGATTTTAACATTTGATTTTGCATTCTTCTTAAATGCAAGTGAGTGCTAAGAGTTGTTTCCAAATAATCCTGCAAAATGCAACAGTAATCGTTAGATCAGAGTGCACATTTGCTGCTGAATTGTTTGTGGTCAAAAAAAGTAATCAATCGTGTCTGCTTCTCAAAAAAACACAAAGCTGTAGCTTTAAAATGGGTGCAGATGATCAGATCCAAGAAACCCATTCTAAACTTTGCAGCACGAAACTGCAGATGCTGGTTTACACTGAAGATGGGACACAAAATGCTGGAGTAACTCATCAGGTCAGGCAGCATCTCTGGGGTAAAGGAATCGGGATGTCTCAAGAAGGGCCAAGATTTTTCCATCATAATCAAAATAATTAAGAAGTGTCTCCACCCTAAACGTCTCCTATTCCTTTTCTCCAATGGCCTGACCCGCTGAGTTAATCCAGCTTTGAGTGTCTATCTCCACTCTAAACTTTGTTCCCTTTTCTTCGACAATCATTAAGCGAGTTTTGATGTTCAGCCCTATCGTACAATGATATGCTGAGAAACACGAGCAAATATGGTCTACTATCAACTGATAGCAGGCCCGACTAACTGTTGCAGAAAAACACAACCTTTTGACTTTTACTGCAACTTGTCCTAGTCACTTTTAGTTTAAAATCCTTGTACGAAAAGCCAGGCTTGTTGACGATAAAGAAAATGTGCATGGAATTAGGTCTCACTTTATGACACATCACAAAAGCAGAGTACTTAAGTACTTAAACCTGGCTTCAGGCATATCCTGCAAATTTAGCAATCCACAGAAGGAAGATAGTGCATAGTTGTCCAAGGTACAATGTTCCTGGAATGGGTTAATAAAGACATAAGATGCAGTGAGTCACAATGTTCTATTCATTAGCTATCGTCAAATATTTTACCTCAGTCTGGGCAATGATTGTGTTGTCAGAGGGAATCGAACAAAGGGATTGGGAAAAAATTATTATTGTTGGATCTTATTGAAACATATAAGATTATTAAGGGATTGGACACTCCAGAGGCAGGAAATATGTTCCCAATGTTGGGGAAGTCCAGAACCAGGGGCCACAGTTTAAGAATAAGGGGTAGGCCATTTAGAACGGAGATGAGGAAAACGTCCACCCAGAGAGTTGTGAATCTGTGGAATTCTCTGCCTCAGAAGGCAGTGGAGTCTGATTCTCTGGATGCTTTCAAGAGAGAGTTAGATTGAGCTCTTAAAGATAGCGGAGTCAAGGGATATGGGGAGAAGGCAGGAACGGGGTACTGATTGTGGATGATCAGCCATAATCACAGTGAATGGCGGTGCTGGCTCGAAGGGCCAAATGGCCTCTCCTGCACCCATTGTCTAAATATTATCCAGTGAGTCTCAAGAAACAGTTTGTATAGGTAGGCAGTTCCTGTACGATATCCTCAATATATTTGGGCGGCACAGTAGTGCAGTTGATAGAACTACTGCCTCACAGCGCCAGAGTCCCAGCTTTAATCCTGACCGTGGGTGCTTCCTGTGAGGAGTTTGCACATTCTCCTTGTGACCGCGTGGGTTTCCTCCAGGCGCTCTGGTTTCCAAAGATGTGCGGATTTGTAGGTTAATTTAAAATTGCCCTTAATGTGTAAGGGAGTGGATGAGAAAGTCCCCCCCCCCCCCCACCCCACTTTACTTTTATAGGTTCATAAGTGATAGGAGCAGAATTAGGCCATTTGGCCCATCAAGTCTACTCCACCATTCAATGATGGCTGATCTATCTCTCCCTCCTAACCCCATTCTCCTGCCTTCTCCCCATAACCCCCGACACCTGTACTAATCAAGAATCTATCTATCTCTGCCTTAAAAATATCCATTGACTTGGCCTCCACAGCCTTCTGTGGCAAAGAATTCCACAGATTCACTACCCTCTGACTAAATAAATTCCTCCTCGTCTCCTTCCTAAAGGAACGTCCTTTAATTCTGAGGTTATGACCTCTAGTCCTAGACGCTCCCACTAGTGGAAACATCTTCCCCACATCCACTCTATCTAATCTTTTCATTATTCGGTAAGTTTTAAAAAGGCCCCCCCCCCCCCTTGTCCTTCTAAACTCCAGCGAGCACAGGCCCAGTATCGTCAAACGTTGGAATGCAGAGGAGGTTTGCCAGGATGCTGCCTGGATCAAAGGGTCTGAAGAAGGCTTCCGACCTGAAACGTCGCCTATCCATTTTCTCCAGAGATGGTGCCTGACCCGCTGAGTTACTCCAGCATTGTGTCTCTATCACCAAATCTAAAATTGGCTCTTCTGAGATCATACACTTAAAATGGCTTTTTTCAAAATTCTCACAGATCAATTCACTAAATTCAGCAGTTTATTGCTTCTTTCTGATTTTGTCTCAAGGTTACTTCTGTTCCTATGTGAAACAATTGGAACTTTAATGAGCCCAGGTTGTCAGCTGTTTCTAACCAAACAAATCCTGTTTACACAACCATTTGGCCGTTGTGACATTGTCAGCCTGGTGACATCAGCATCACATACACCGTTGCCACTTCAATGGTTTAAAGCTGCACACACGTACAGTTCACAAAAATGCTTGTGGACAATTTCAAAAGTAGAAAGTGTCAAATATAATCTCATACCGAAACAGTCTGAGATTGCAAAACCTACTGTTCCCATCGGGCAAGAGGTACGGAAGTGTGAAAACGCACAACTACAGTTTCAGGGACAGTTTCTTCCCAGCTGTTATCAGGCAACTGAACCATCCTACCACAACCCGACAGCGGTCCTGAACTACTATCTACCTCATCGGTGACCCTCGGGTTATCTTTGATTGGACTTTACTGGCTTTACCTTGTACTAAACGTTATTCACGTTATTCCCTTATCATGTATCTGTACACAGTGGATGGCTGGATTGAAATCATGTGTGGTCTTTCTGCTGACTGGATAGCAGGCAACAAAAGCTTTTCACTGTACCTCAGTACACATGACAATAAATTAACAGTGAACTAAAAGTGAATTGAACTGTTCAACAGGCAAGTCTTGCTCATGGGGCAGCTCCTTCAAAGGAGGATGTTAAACACACAACATTGTTATGGTAACAACTCAACCTGGTCCCAAGAACTTCATCTCCACAAATGACAGGACAGTTTTGTATGACGTGATTTTGTGCTTTGGTTAGAAGGTTGCATGCTCTAGCCCCAAACCAAGATTTGAATTTACAGCATTCATGTAACACATAAACAGGCCCTTGGGCCCACCATATATCCATGCCAACCATCTCCACTAATGCCACTTGCCAGCACTTGGTTTGTGCTCTTCTATGCTTTGGTGATAAAAGTGCTCTTTTAGGTACTACTTAAATGTTGTGAGAGCATCTGTCAGTATTTGGCAGCACGGTGGTGCAGCGGGTAGAGCTGCTGCCTCACAGCACCAGAGACCGACCGGGTTCAATCCTGACCTCTGGTACTGTCTGTATGGAGTTTACACGCCCTTCCGATGAACGCATGGGTTTCCTCCGGGTGCTCCAGTTTCCTCCCACATCCCAAAGAGAAGTGGGTTTGTAGGTTAATTGGCCTCCGCAAATAGTCCCTAGGGTGTAGGGAATGAGTGAGAAAGTGGGATAACATAGAAATAATGAATATGGGTGATCAATGGTCAGCGTGGTCTGAGGGGCCTGTTTCCATGCTGTATCTCCAAACTAAACATCCACTCAGGCAATGTGTTCCACATTCCAACCATCCTCTGGGTGAAAATATTTCTCCTGGAAAGGTGGTTAGCACGGACCCGGCGGGCCGAAGGACCTGTTTCGGTACTGTATCTTTCAAGTCAGTTCAATACTCCATCCCCTTCCTATAAAAGATTCCTGAGCAAGCGGTCTTAAGGGGAATCGAGGACCAGAGGTTCAAGGTGAAGGGGAAAAGATTTAATAGGAATCTGAGGGGTAACTTTTTCACTCAGAGGGTGGTGGGTTATTTTATCTCTCCTGCTTTCCATCCTAACACAGATCTTTCCTTTCAACCATCCTAAAACTACCTCCGCACCTCCTACACTATGAAACATCCTCCACAGATGCTGCCTGACCTGCTGAGTTCCTCCAGCACTCTGTGTTTTGCTTTCAATAAAATGTCTCTGTTGGTTTTGCAACAGGTACATAATCCTAACGTTTCGTCCACTGTACTTCAATAACTAACCGGTCACTCAGTTCGGGATTATTTGTCCTCCAAAGGCTGCCATGTTGCCTTTGCAATTCCAATACTAAAACAGTAAGAGTGATTTCCAGTTTTAAGAACTTTAGATACCCTACTAGTAATAACAAACTGAACCCATGTCATTTTGATACAAAGTGCTGGAGTAACCCAGCGGGACAGGCAGCATCTCTGGAGAAGAAAGACGGGTGACGTTTCAGGTCATTTCAGTTCAGTTTAGTTTACTGTCACGTGTACCAAGGTACAGTGAAAAGCTTTTGTTGCGTGCTATCCAGTACAAAGAAAGACAATATATGATTACAATCGAGCCATTCACATTGTACAGATACACAAGGGAATAACGTTTAATGCAAGGTAAAGCCAGCAAAGTCTGATCAAAGATAGTCCGAGAGTTGGGACCCTTCTTCAGTATTAAGTGCAAACTTAAGATGGATTTCTTGGCACACTACGAAAAGGTAAAGGGGCTCAAAACAGTTTAAAAAGAAAGCAAAGTTCAACTTTGATTTATCCTTAAATCAGAAGTGGGAAATATTAGTTAGGGTTGGGGCATTTTAAGCAAGTAAAAAGCATTGGAAAGTAGTGGGCAGTGCAGGAGGTGCGGAGGTAGTTTTAGGATGGGTGACAGGAAAGATCTGTTAGGATGCAAAGCAGCAGAGATAAAATAACACAGTGTGAGGCAAAGGTGTCAGAGGTGGCACAAGAGCAGTTGTTGCCAGTTGTTCATAGTTCATAAGTGATAGGAGCAGAAATAGGCCATTCGACCATTAGTTCATTAGGCCATTAGTTCATAAGTGATAGGAGCAGAATTAGGCCATTCGACCCATCGTGTACTCCGCCATTCAATGATGGCTGATCTATCTTTCCTCTCAACCCCATTCTCCTGCCTTCTCCCCATAATCCCCGACACCCGTACTAATCAAGAATCTTTCCATCTCCACCTTAAAATTATCCATTGACTTGTCCTCTCCAGCTGACCTGTCATAATGAATTCCACAGATTCACCACCCGTTCTGTGCTTGCTCACAAATCATTAATGGGAAGGCAATGGAGCATTGAACTGAATTGAAAGATACAGCAGGGAAACAGGCCCTTGGGGCTGCCAAGTCCCTGCCGAACATCGACCACCCTCTCGAGATTGACTGACGAGTGGGTCAGGGCAGCCTGGAGGGACAGATCCCCATGGATTGCTGAAGAAATAAGGGGAATGATTATATTTGTTGGCGGCATTAAGTGTCAGAAACAACCCACTATGTCTGGGGTCTGGAGAGTGAAAAGTGAGAATAAGGAATAGGGAGACTTGGTTGCGGAGAAGCACAGGAACTGGGATTGGTACAATTCAGGGCCCATGCACCCAGTGGAAAGGAACCCTTGTTTGAATAAACATTGACATGTTCGAAGCACTGGTGTGTACGGTGGCAGAGCTAATGAGATGGGGAATTAAGAAGTGGCAGAACCAGTTAGGACGTTTACAGGAAGTCGAGTGGGAGCAAACGTCATCAAGGTCATTGTGGGAACTAATGGGCTGGTAAAGAATATTAATCAGCAGCCCAGACTAAGAAGTTGGGGGATAGAGAATTCAAGGAAGAGTAGATGTGAATCAGACGGCTGTGGAGGCCAAGTCATTGAGTATTTTAAGGTGGAGATTGATTAGTAAGGCTGTCAAAGGTTGTGGGGGGGGGGGGGGGGAGGGCAGGAGAATGGGCTTGAGAGGGGAAAGATAGATCATCCATGATTGAATGGCGAGTAGACTCAATGGGCTAAATGGCCTAATCATGCTCCTGTGACTTGTGAATTTAGTGAAGTCGAAGAAGGGAATGAAATTCTGGAAGCCATTGACCAAAAGAGTTGTGGAAGGGATCCAAGTCAGACCTGAACAAAGAGCATTCCACACATCCTGCATAAAGGTAGATATAACTAGGGCCCATGTGTTTCCATAGTAATCATTTTCATTCAAAGGAAATGATTAGGTAGAAAGGAGAGTTTATTCAAAGTGGGAACGTTTGGCTAGGTAGAGTATTGGGAGAAGGATCATGCCACCTCCGTTCCAGAAAGCAGCTGAAGGGATCCAGGTTGGTGGTGGCAGGGCAAGACACTGTAGAGGGATTAGATATCCATCACAAAATGAAGAGCAGCTAGCAGCAAACTTGCAAAGGGCGGCACAGTGGCGCAGCTGGTAGAGCTGCTGCCTCACAGCGCCAGAGACCCAGGTTCGATCCTGACCACAGTTGCGGCTTGTGTGGAGTTTGCATGTTCTCCCTGTGACACCGCGTGTTTCCTCCGGGTGCTCCAGTTTCCTCACACGTCTCAAAGACGTAGGCTAATTGCCCCTAGTGTATAGGGAATGGATGAGAAAGTGGGATGACACAGAAAGCCTGTGAACGGGTGATTGGACTCGGTGGGCCAAAGGGCCTGTTTCCATGCTGTATCTCTAAACTAACCCAAACTAAAAGACTCGTGGATATACCTGGGAAGGCATTTGATGAGAGAAATAAATAAGTTAAGATACAAAGAAATCAGTTCCATGAGTAACCACTTCAGAATTGGGTGGAGTCTACACTCTGGCATCCTGTTCCACACTTCAGCACAATCTCCTCTTGGCACTCCCTGGGTAAGGACAGGAGTGATACTCCTTTTTCATTTCACTCGCCAAGGCCCAAACATTTCTTTCAAGTGAAACAGCTAGCATCCTGAGTTTGTGCTGATTTGGAACACGGCATTCACTACTCCCGATGGCCAGAGACCAGAGATAGGCTGTGTCATCATACGTTTCAAGAACTCCATGCCCAAGAATGACTCTGTGCCTCTGATGCCTCTCATGTTAATCCACCATCCCATCTCATACTGTTCCAACAAAGTTGAATGCAATGTACGTTCTCCCTGTGACCCCGTGGGTTGTCTCCAGGTGCTCTGGTTTTCTCCCACACTCCAAAGAAGTACAGGTTGTAGGTTAATTGGCTTTGATAAAATTGTAAATTGTCCCTTATATATAGGATAGTGCTAATGTACGGGGATCGCTGGTCGGCGCGGGCTCGGCAGGCCAAAGGGCCCGTTTCCGCACTGTGTCTCTAAAGTCTGAATAAAACATTTTGATTAACACTCCACAATCTATTAGAATGAATATTAAACTATCTTCTTTTAAATAAAAATAGTAGTCTATGGTGTTTGTCATCTACACCTGCTCTAGATCCACCTTGTGTTACTTGTCCTATGAGCCACCCCGTACAGTCATCTCTTACATCCATTCTGTTTTTCCACCCTATCAGGTACTTCATTTCTCATTTTAGAATGTAAACAGCATAAGTCTGGATCACGATACCTGTGTTAAACATGATGCCCACTTAAACTAATCCCTTCTGCCGGCACGTGCTCCATTTCCCTCCATATTCATGTGCCTGTCTAAAAGTTTCTTAAACACCACTATTGTTATCTGCTTCCACCACCACTCCTGGCAGTGCGTTCCAGGGACTCACCACTCCCTGCCCAGCACATCTCCTTTGACCTTTTATCTATACCCTTTAGCATTTGACATGACCAATGACCACCCTTGGAAAAAAGGTTCTGACTATCTCCCTCATCTATGCCTCTCATAAGTGTATATGCATCCCCCAGCCTCCAGAGAACCATTCCAAGTCTGTCCAACCTAGCTGATAGCCTCCAATCCAGGCATCATCTTCTGCACCCTCTCCAGAGCCTCCATATCCTTCCTGTTATGAGGTGACCAGAACTGCACGCAATACTCCAAATGCGGCTCAACCATGGTTCTCTAAAGCTGTATCATGACTTCCTGATTCTTACACTCAATGCTCCAAACGATGAAGGCAAGCTTAACACGTGCCTTCTTTACCATCTTTCTACTTCTCTTGCTACTTTCTGGGAGCTATAGACTTTGACCCCAAGATCCCTCTGTACCTCAATGCTGTTTAGGAGCTGTGCCAATGTTCAAAACATCTCTGTTAAACAGACACACAAGCCGCGTTTCTCCACCTACTGATACTGTCCAGACTGCTGAGCACTGCCGGAACCTCTTGCTTTATTTTGATTGCCATCAGAAGTATTTCGCTTCTGAAGTTAAAGGGCTCAATTCATTGACTCGGGAAGACAAGGATGCTTACATTCAAATCATGCCACGTCAGTTCAGGAACTGGGATTCCATTTTATTTATAAAAGAGCATTAACCCCATGGAACGAGCTAGCTGGTGACTAAAATAAAGAATGCTAGGTCTTTGCATACACCCCGAAAGAGCCAAATTAGTTTGTGGACTGACCAAGAAAACATCCCACAAAAGAAGTGTCAGGTAATATTAGTATGGTCAGTGTAGTCTCCTGAAATTAGATTTAACTGAGAAAGCACTGGCAGGGTATTTCTTCATATTCTACCTCCCCATCCCATTAGTTGTGAAATTTTTGTTACATTTCTCTCTAGAGAGTTAGTTACCTAGTTGTCACTGACTTGGCATTGGTGAATTGTGACGTGATTTTACAGTGAACTGTTGATCAACTAAGTGCTCTCTTCCTGCCTAATTTTTTCAATGTCCTTAAAAATGTATTATGCAAAGTGCTTTCAAAACATCTGAGAGCAGAACTCAATGCGTATTATTTACGATGGATCTACATTAGTGCTTCAGCCATGGTGCAAGATTTCTGCAACCATTATTTATTGCAATGTATTAATTTATTCACTTCATATTTATCTATGCAGTTTTCTGTGAAACAAATGCAGATTTATATCGGATTTTCTTGAAGTCGATCAGAACCACTCCCATGTTCCTTACAATTCCCCTGACGTATTAAGTAACCTGCACTATCCTAATGAGGTAGTTAGGTAGATTGGTGCAATTGGAATGGTTGGAGACTCGTTCAACAATGACTCTGAAGACACAAACAAGTGGGATTAGTACACAAACGGCAGGGATGTTTATCCCATTCTCAGTCAGAAATACGGGTGGAATATTTGCACACAATTTCCCTTATATGAAAGCAATACAATTTTCCAGCAAACACATTGAATGGAAGAAAGCAACCTTCGTCCAAATCAATCAGGTGTTTACGTGACATAGAAATGTTATTAATAATGCTTCTACTTTCGAGAAAGACTGCAAACAAAGACACGCCCTTGTGTATAAGCAAAGCATCCAACATCAGCAACACAAATACTGTTTTTTTTCCAGTGACTGGTCACAACTTTCTTTAGATAGGCACAAAGTGCTGGAGTGCGCCAGCACTTTGTGTCTATCTTCGGTTTAAACCAGCATCTGTTAAGCCCCCCCCCCCCCCCCAAAGCACTTACACACCAATTTATCTAATGTCAGTTGAAAACATTATTGGAACAAAATAATCTTGACATTGTACCAACTGCATTAGAAGGACGGCACTCCCTGCGTGCAGATCACAGCAGGACTTGACTAACCAGCATATGAAAATCACCATATAAACAGAGAAGTGGCAATACTCATTTTTAATTGAAACCAATTGATAATTTGTATGACACCTGAAGCTCTCTGAAGAATGATTGCAAATGCATTTGCGATTATTCTACTTGGAAAATACCCATTCTGAAATGTATGTTATATCTGCTATTGATATGAAAAAATACATTGTGTGCGTGTTATTTTCCACATAAAGACATGTGTCCAGATTGGGTCGCTTCCTCTCTTTGTCAGGGCATGAGAAAAGTTAAAGTAATCGAAAACTTTTGCAACTTTTAGTTCCTAATTTACAACTCGCAAATGAAATATAATGGTCCATTAAAATTTAAAGTTAATTAAAGTGTTGGCATTGCAATCACAAAATGATCACCAGCATAAAAATGCCAATTCAATGTCTTAAGGGCCTGTCCCACGGGCATGCGACTCCATGCGGCAAGCGCGACCTAACCGGAAGCGGGGGCCGCGCGGAGGTGGCGGGGCCGGTCCCACTTCGATCGCCGGAGCCGTATGGAGTTGTGCGGAGCTGGTCCCGACATCGCTCCGCTCAACTCCGGCTCCGAAAAACTGACTGTTCAAAAATTCCACGCGGCAACGGCCTGCTGCCCCGCAGCCACATCGACGGCCGTGCGCACTGCCTCGACGCCGTACGCAGCCGCCTCGAGGCCGCGCGCAACGCCTCAACGCCGTATGCAGCCGCATCGAGGCCGTGCGCACCACCTCAACGGCCGTGCGCACCGCCTCGACGCCGTACGCACCGTCTTGACGTCACTCAACCTCCGCGCGGCACCCGCTTCCGGTTTGGTAGCGCTTGTCGCATGCAGCCGCATGCTGGTGGGACCGGCCCTGTACGGGGATCACTCGACCTCCGCTCAGCCCCCGCTTCCAGTTAGGTCGCGCTTGCCGCATGGAGTCGCATGCCCGTGGGACAGGCCCTTTAATCCAAAGGGGCTCGGTTATCAGTGAACATCTCTGAACACTGTGTTATAAAATTTATAGGCCTTTACCACAACACTGATTTATCAATAGCCAATTTCACAAAGTTATAGAAAACGGATGAGCATGTGCACTGGCACATGTTATGCATTACAAATAATTGTGACATTTCAGAAGGGGAGAGTGGCATGGATATCAAATCCAGATTATCTCTGTGCCTCTAATGGTCAGAGTAACACAAAGTCAATGATGTGTTTATGTAAATCGAAACCCAACTTTGACCTCTTTCAAGGAAGACTAAATGATGTGCATTCTCGTGTGCCCTCCAACGTCATTGCAACCACCCAGTTACAAACAAGGTATGATTTATAAACAAGGTTCAAAGAGGAATGGTATGTGCTGGTGCTGTATTGGCAGCTATATTAGCCAGCACATTACATTCTCGAGTTTCATATGTGGAATGTACCACTGTTTTTTTTTACATGCCATCACTTTTAAGCCAATTTTCTACAAGAGTGATGTGTGCATTTTGTTTTCATATTGTTCGTGAACGTCAGAACTATGTATTCAGTCAGATACTCTTCCCGGTTAAGCAGATAAGTCTGATCAGTGAGAATCAGTTGACTACTATAGTTTTGTCTCGATCGTTCTGCGAGCAAGCTGCTGATCGAGCGATTTCCTTGCATCCAAACAGACTTTCACTAAAGCCAAGCTGACCGCAAATGATTAATAGCATTAACCAAAGAGCATGGCAACGATGCAAGTGATGTGCAGCATCAACTTGTTTACAACTATTTTGGTTGGGCATTGCATGCTGTTATCTGCATCTTGTCACTATGGGAACACAACATCACAATGGAACCAAGCTTCTGAGAACTGAAAATCCAACATTCGAACCAGCATCTCACCTGCATCAAAGTATCAAGGGATTATGATCCCGCCTGTGCTCAAAGATGTTGCTATTTGCACAGTCGCTAAACGATCAGAACATATAACAGTACAGCACAGGAACAGGCTCTTAGGCCCATTATGTTTGTGCTGAATATGATGCCAAGACTAACTCTTATCTGCCTGCACATTGTCCATTCTCCCCTCCATATCCAAGTGCCTATCCAAAAGTCTCTTAAATGCCACTATCATATCTGCCTCCACCATCACCCCCACCAGCGCCTTCTGGGCAGTCACCACCCTGACAGAGTGGGAGATTGCAACCTTCACGTGGTCCACCCTCTTTTCGACTAATGCAATCAACGTGACATGCACAAATAAGATAAAATAGAACAAGTTGACCTACAACTTTAGGCTGTGCGCGCCATACGCAAGAAGAGCACCCTAAAAAATGTGCCCCAAGCATCTCCTTTAAATTTTGCCCCTCTTTTCCTTAAAGCTATGCCCACTAGTTCTTGATATTTCTGTCCCTGTGAAAAGGTTCTGAATGTCTACCCTATCTATGCCTCTCATTATTTTATATATTTCTATCTCCACAACCTCGAGCTTCTGGAGAAAACTATCCGTGTCAGTGCAACCTCTCCTTGTAGCTATTACCCTCTAATCCAGGCATAAGACCATAAGACATCAGAGCAGAATTAAGCCATTCAGCTATTCATTCATGGCTGATCTACTTTTCCCTCTCAACCCCATTCTCCTGCCCTTCTCCCCATAACTTTTGACACCCTTACTAATCAAGAATCTATCAATAGACAATAGGTGCCGGAGTTGGCCATTTTGCCCTTCGAGCCAGCACCGCCATTCAATGTGATCATGGCTGATCATCCCCAATCAGTACCCCGTTCCTGCCTTCTCCCCATATCCCCTGACTTCGCTATTTTTAAGAGCCCTATCTAGCTCTCTCTTGAAAGCATCCAGAGTACCTGCCTCCACCGCCCTCTGAGGCAGAGAATTCCACAGACTCAATCTCTACTTTTAAAAACAATAGACAATAGGTGCAGGAGTAGGCCATTTGGCCCTTTGAGCCAGCACTGTCATTCAATGTGATCATGGCTGATCATCCCCAATCCTGCCTTCTCCCCATATCCCCTGACTCCACTATCTTTAAGAGCCAAAAACACCCAATGACTTGGCCTCCACAGCCTTCTGTGGCAATGAATTCCACAGGTTCACCACCTTCTGGCTAAAGTCCTGGCAACAACCTCATAAATATTCTCTGTCCTCTTCCCAGCGTTATGATCAGGCAAACTCAACTAGAGGAATTTTTATTTGAAGGCAGGCAGCTTAAGGGAGCACAGAAGCATTACGAAAACTTGCCAAAATTGAAAACAAAAATTAGGATCAATCCTGCCTGTTACTCACTGATATTGGAGTTTGACTTGGTCGTTGTCCGGATTGCAATAGAGTCTTTCCAAATGTTCCTGTGCCTCATCTGGCACGGCTTGCCAGGCCCGAGTTATAATGTTTCGCAGCTGCCACTGATAAGGCAGCACTGTGTGGTGTCTTGGACAGTCATTTCCATAAGCACAAGTTCCCTGCAGAAATTCTTCGCATGTTTTCTATCCCGTCATCCTGATGTGTGTGATACTGTAACTGGGTCAAGAGATCAAAGACCAAATCGATGGATGCCTCCTCGCTCTTGTCCTGGAAGATGCCAGTGTTGACATCTTTGTCGCCCTGCTGCTGCAGCAGGTCGGGGCACAGTGGCCTTTGATACAAGGTGCCGGCGTGAGGGTGGCCGGCGTTGTCCAAGCAGTCGGCGGAGGCGGCGTTGTTCGGGGTGGAATGTGCGGGGCTGTGGAAGTTGGTGGCGGTGCTGGAGATGACCGGGGAAGCGTCGGTGGGGAAGGAGTGGTCGGCGGGGGCTCCGGGCTGGGGGGCGGGAGGAGGCTTTCCTCATCTGCTCCAGGTTGCCCGCAGATGGGATGAGAGCGGACACGTCGCTGCCCGGCTTGGAGTTCTCGTCGGAGTCGTTCTTCAAAGGTTCAAACAATCCCCGGGCCACGAACACGCCGTCGGCCAGCTTGTCGGAGCGCAGTAGGCTGGTGAGGAGCAGACCCAGGGCTCGCAGGTTCCTCGCCTCCAGCTGCCGCTGGGCGTGTTTCTTCTTGACGAAAGGGTTGAGCAGCGGCACTTTGCTGCTGTTGCTGCCGCCGCCGCCGCCGCTGGCTGCCGGCTCGGCCGCGAAGGCTGGGCTGCCCGAGCAATCCAGCATCGCCGCGGTCCCGGCGCGGCCGCAAGACAAACTCTTCTCCATCGTCACCCAGCGACCTGCAAGACACAGCACAGAGCCAGCGGCCAGTGTCAGCGCCAGACAACTTGCTCCCTCTGCACTCCCACTGTCAAAGTTGCAGCGTGTTCCCAGTCTCCACCCTCCCTCCCCTCGCTCACCCTCCCCCCCCAGCTCCCAGCAATGCTCCGGATAATTAATCCCAAACCTCCTACGTGCAGAATGGATGTTTGCAGCAGCGGCGGCGGCTACGGGAGGGAGGGAGGGAGGGAGGCGGGTCGTGACCCAAGGCAGCTCCAGCTCCAGCTCCTTCCCCGCCCCGGCGCTAACTTTACTGCGGCCACCGGCGGAGGAGCGGAGCCGCCAGCACCGGGCACACAGACAGAGACAGAGTGAGAGAGAAACCCCCGGCTGTGAACCCGCAGGCATCGCCACCCCGGGGGAGAGATAGAGGAGAGGGAGAGATAGAGGGGGAGAGGGAGAGATAGAGGGGGAGAGGGAGAGATAGAGGGGGGAGAGATAGAGGAGGAGAGGGAGAGATAGAGGGAGAGATAGGAGGGAGAGATTAGGGGGGGGAGAGGGGAGAGATAG
>CM075984.1:51605788-51658288 GCA_038087875.1 Malacoraja senta
GTAAACGGGTCCTTTTCAGAATGGCAGGCAGTGACTAGTGGGGTACCACAAGGCTCGGTGCTGGGACCCCAGCTATTTTCAATATATATTAATGATTTGGACGAGGGAATTGAATGCAACATCTCCAAGTTTGCGGATGACACAAAGCTGGGGAACAGTGTTAGCTGTGAGGAGGATGCTAGGAGGCTGCAAGGTGACTTGGATAGGTTGGGTGAGTGGGCAAATGCATGGCAGATGCAGTATAATGTGGATAAATGTGAGGTTATCCACTTTGGTGGCAAAAACAGGAAAGTAGACTATTATCTAAATGGTGGCCGATTAGGAAAAGGGGAGATGCAGCGAGACCTGGGTGTCTTGGTACACCAGTCATTGTAAGTAGGCATGCAGGTGCAGCAGGCAATGAAGAAAGCGAATGGTATGTTAGCATTCATAGCAAAAGGATTTGAGTATAGGAGCAGGGAGGTTGTACTGCAGTTGTACAGGGTCTTGGTGAGACCACACCTGGAGTATTGCGTACAGTTTTGGTCTCCTAATCTGAGGAAAGACATTCTTGCCATAGAGGGAGTACAGAGAAGGTTTACCAGACTGATTCCTGGGATGTCAGGACTTTCATATGAAGAAAGACTGGATAGACTCGGCTTGTACTCGCTAGAATTTAGAAGATTGAGGGGGGATCTTATAGAAACTTACAAAATTCTTAAGGGGTTGGACAGGCTAGATGCAGGAAGATTGTTCCCGATGTTGGGAAAGTCCAGAACAAGGGGTCACAGTTTGAGGATAAGGGGGAAGTCTTTTAGGACCGAGATGAGAAAAACATTTTTCACACAGAGAGTGGTGAATCTCTGAAATTCTCTGCCACAGAAGATAGTTGAGGCCAGTTCATTGTCTATATTTAAGAGGGAGTTAGATGTGGCCCTTGTGGCTAAGGGGATCAGGGGGTATGGAGAGAAGGCAGGTACGGGATACTGAGTTGGATGATCAGCCATGATCATATTGAATGGCGGTGCAGGCTCGAAGGGCCGAATGGCCTACTCCTGCACCTATTTTCTATGTTTCTATGTTTCTATGTAACATTCTCAGTCGAGACCAGCATCTCCCGGTTGCCAAACACTTTAAAACCCCTTCGCATTCCAACACTGACCTTTCTGTCCTGGGCCTCCTCCATTGTCAGAGTGAGGCCCAGCATAAATTGGAGGAACAGCACCTCATATTTCGCTTGGGCATCTTACAACCCAGCGGTATTGATTTCTCTAATTTCAAGTAATCCTTGCATTCCCTCTCACTGTCCCTCCCCCACCCTAGTCGCCCTGCCAGTTCCACTGTTCGCATTCATACATCACTTCATTATCACCTCTTCCACAGCCAACAATGGACCATTGTGGGCTCCACATTTCCTTGGTCAACGGTGCCGGCTCTGATTTGTTCTGAACTTTTTCATACCTCTAGTTTCCCACTCCCCTGACTCAGTCAGAAGAAGGGGTTCGACCCGAAGCGTCACCTATGCCTTTCCTCCAGAGATGCCGCCTGACCCACTGAGTTACTACAGCATTTTGCGTCGATCTTGTCATATTTGCCAAATTTGTATGATGGGAGCATTTCAATTTGCTGATGGTGCAAAAACCAAGTGGGATTGTGGGAACTAAGTGGGACTGTGAGTGAGGCGGGATGAGAGGATGCTTCAAGAGAATGTTCACAGATGAGCTAAAGTGTGTGGATGACAATAAGATGACAGCTGGAGTACAATGTAAAAACTGTGCAATTAACAACTTCTGAAGCAAAGAAAAATATATACATAAAATAAGGAGGGATTGGAAAATGTGGATATTTAAAAGGACCTAGTTGTTCTTGGAAACCAATTCAATGGTTCAATAGGACTCTATTTTCACATGTACCGAGGTATAGTGAAATTCTTTGTTTACATACAGTTCAGTAATAATCTTACTGTACATCAGGCACAATTATACTTAAGTACAAGAGTGTAAGATGGTAGATCACACGGACTTGGTATGAGTATATTGATTACACTGAATTGGTATGGTGCCCTTTATTGGAAAAGGATCTGAATTTATTGATGTTTTGCAAGTAAGAATTTAATTGTTCTGATGTCACTACATGTGACAACTAATCAATCTCGCCTCTTGAATGTTTTAGACTTTAGAGATACAGTGTGGAAACAGGCCCTGCAGCCCACATAGTCCATGCTAACCAGCATTCACCCGTACACTAACACTATCTTACACACACTAGGGACAATTTACAATCTTACCAAAGCCAATTAGCCTGCAAACCAGTACGTCTTTGGAGTGTGGGCGGAAACCGGAGATCCCGGAGAAAACCCACGCGGTCACGGGGAGGACGTACAAACTCCATGAGACAGCACCCGTGGTCGGGATCGAACCCGGGTCTCTGCTGCTGTGAGGCTGAATAAAAGGTGTCTTACTACAATTATGAAGTGCATTGGTGAGACTGGAGGATTGCAGTGTCCCAAAGGATTTATTTTCCCTGACAGGGAATGGTGTGAAGATTCAGCAGACTGCTTATCGGGATAGCGTGTCCATCTTAGGAGAAGAAATTAAGTAGGTAAAGCCTTTAGTTCAAACGAATGAGAGGTGAACTCATTGAAACAAGCCAAATACTTAACATGAAGACACAGGCTGGGATCACAAGAAAAAGCATTGTTGGAGGAACTGAATGGGTCAGGCGGCATCTGCGAAGGGAAATGGACAGACGACGTTTCAGGTCGGGACTCTTCTTCAGACTGCTTGGAGTCAGGGGGAGAAAGTTGGAAAAGAGAGGTGGGGGTGGGACAAAGTCTGGGGAGTGATGGGTGGATATAGGTGGGGGTGGGAGTGATTGGCAGATGGGTGGAGAAAGTGACAAAGGCTGGAGACCAAAGAGGAAAGCGCAAGGAAATAAAGGTATCTTTTCAGACAAGGTAAGATTTTTAAAAAAACGTAATATGGTGATTGCAGGACTGATATTTTCCATGAGTTAGAAATTTAGAACTCTGGGTCACAGACTCAAAATAAGAAGGAGACCATTTAGAACGGAAATTAGGATAAATGTTTTAACTTGAAAGGTGGTGAATCTTTGGAATTCTCAACTCCAGAGGGTTGTTGAGACTCAGCCATTGATTCCATTCAAAATTGGGATGATCTTACGGAGATGTACAAAATCATATGAGGAATAGATCGGGTGGATGCACAGAGTCTCTTGCCCAGAGATGGATAATCGAAGAACCAGAGGACATAGGGTTAAGGTGAGGGGGGATAGATTTAATTGGAACCTGATGGGTAACTTTTTCATGCAAAGGATTGTAGCTGTATGAAACGAGTTGCCAGAGGAGGTAGTTGAGGCAGGTACTGTCGCAATGTTTAAGAAACATTTAGACAGGTAACTGGATTGGGCAGGTTTAGAGGGATATGGGCCAAATGCAGGCAATAGACAATAGACAATAGGTGCAGGAGTAGGCCATTCGGCCCTTCGAGCCTGCACCACCATTTAATGTGATCATGGCTGACCATCCCCAATCAGTACCCCATTGCTGCCTTCTCCCCATATACCCTGACTCCTCTATTTTTAAGAGCCCTATCTAGCTCTCTCTTGAAAGCATCCAGAGAACCTGCCTCCACCACCCTCTGAGGCAGAGAATTCCACAAACTCACAACTCTCTGTGAGAAAAAGTGTTTCCTCGTCTCCATTCTAAATGGCTTACTCCTTATTCTTAAACTGTGGCAACTGGTTCAGGACTCCCCCAACATCGGGAACATGTTTCCTGCCTCTAGCGTGTCCAAACCCTTAACAATCTTATATGTTTCAATGATACGCCCTCTCATCCTTCTAAACTCCAGAGTGTACAAGCCCAACCGCTCCATTCTCTCAGCATATGACAGTCCCGCCATCCCGGGAATCAACCTTGTAAACCTACGCTGCACTCCCTCAATAGCAAGAATGTCCTTCCTCAAATTAGAGGACCAAAACTGCACACAATACTCCAAGTGTGGTCTCACTAGGGCTCTGTACAACTGCAGAAGGACCTCTTTGCTCATATATTTGACTCCTCTTGTTATAAAGGCCAACATGCCATTCGCTTTCTTCACTGCCTGCTGTACCTGCATGCTTACTTTCATAGACTAATGAACAAGGACCCCCAGATCCTGTTGTACGTCTCCTTTTCCCAACTTGACACCATTTAGATAGTAATCTGCCTTCCTGTTTTTGCTACCAAAGTGGATAACCTCACACTTATCCGCATTAAACTTCATCTGCCATGCATCTGCCCACTCCCCCAACCTGTCCAAGTCACCCTGCATTCTCATAGCATCCTCCTCACAGTTCACACTGCCACCCAGCTTTGTGTCATCTGCAAATTTGCTAATGTTACTTTGGCAGGTGGGACCAGTGTAAATGGGATATACTATGGGGCAAGTTGGGCCGAAGGGCCTGTTTCCATGCTGTAAGACTCTATGACTAAGAGAAATGTCTACAATTATTCACCGAATTAAAGGCTTGGGCAGAGAAAAGGTTAAAGACTTTGATTGTAAAAGCTACGAGATCTAGTTGAGGCGTTCAGTTTCGGTTGCTGTTTGGATACTGAAAAGCAATTTCCATGCTCAGTGAGTTAGTAAGAAGCAGCCACAAATGTGTGATCTTCACTAACACCCTGAAAGAAGAGATAATGGGAAAGAGGCCGAGAATTGTTTTATTTTTTTTTAGCAGAGACTTGGCAAAAGTCGCAGATTTGAAATTGCCCTTTTCCTGCTCTGGACGTCTCTGAGGTCCTATAATTTCAAGATCCGTGGAACGAATCCAACATTTCGCCACCTCTTGTCAATCTCGTCAATTTGTAACCTTTATAAAACCCAGGAGGTTGGTTAGCTTTGCACCAGAGAGCAGTGGGAATGCCATGAACGAGTGAGGTATTGTGGCCTGATCAAAAGTCAGCGTCCGTCCTCGTCCACATTCACAACAGCACTTCCGTAAAAAATATTATTATCCCCGAATCTGCTAAAATGACTTCTGGCTGTCTTTCTGAATCCTTCCTTTACGAGGGCCCTGGCTCAATGCAGAACTCTGCCCGTCTATAGGCAAATCTCAATCACCTCCTACAAATGACAATTGGCTTCTATTTGCATTCACCAGGTACCTAATGGCTGTTTCAAGTTGATATCCAATTTGGCGGCACTTGCGTTCCCAAGGAGATCAGGTCCAATCAATTGCAGTCTGAAATTGTCTCTGGCCTTTGTTTCCACTCTCAAAAACCTGCCAAAATGTAAATCCCCTCCCCTGCATGTCAGCGCTCAGGTACTGCATCATTCATGTAGTCAGAGTTGCAGCTCGCCACCAATTTATCTGGCCAAGTGAATGTTGCATTCACAAGCTGAAGTATGTCAGTGTAACCTTGATGGATTTTGACTCAAGGAGGCAAGATCGAAAACACTCAGGTTTCACATCAGACATTAGTTTTGCACTATCGTTAATTAGGCAACGCTGTGGCCTTAAAATACCGCATTATCTAAATACATACGGATACTGTTACTTAGAATTCCTCAATATCTCTGGACAGACACAAAGTGCCGGAGTAATTCAGGGGGTCAGGCAGCAGGATGGGCAACATGTCGGGTCAGGACCCTTCTTCACATTCAACTGACTGAGGTTCCGAAATAAAACGTCACCCATCCTTTTTCCGAAATGTCACCTACCCCTCCTATCCACAGATGCTGCCTGACTCGCTGAGTTACTCCAGTACTTTGTGTCTATCTTCGGTATAAACTAGCATCTGCAGTTCCTTCCTATGTTTCCTATTGACATTTTTTCTAATAATTGATTTAGCTCGACTTTGTTAAACAGAACAAATGAAACATTAAAAATATGATCGAGTCTCAAATTCATAATCATTTATTGTCACTTTGAGATTAAAAATGGCAATGAAACGAATGTATTTAGTAAAATGAGCTCAGTTTTCTCACCACATTTGAAGCCAGACTCTGTCAGAAATGTTCTAAAAAAATCTCTGCAACAAATCCTCTTTAGTCAGAGGGTGGTGAATCTGTGGAATTCTTTGCCACAGAAGGCTGTGGAGGCCAAGTCAATGGATATTTTTAAGGCAGAGATAGATAGATTCTTGATTAGTACGGGTGTCAGGGGTTATGGGGAGGGTAGGAGAATGGGGTTAGGATAGATCAGCCATGCTTGAATGGTGGAGCAGACTTGATGGACCGAATGGCCTAATTCTGCTCCTATCACTTATCACTTTATGACCTTATAAATCAATCCACTTTCTGAAGAAAAGTAGTTCAACGGATGAGTGGAAGCAAAATGCAAAGGGAACAGGTAGCATTGGTGTATCTCTGACAGGGTGCGACTTAACCTGAACTCAAAGGCAGCATGATATTGCAAACTGATTCTTGAGTTGTGGGAACAAGGTAACAGGCAGCGAGTACGTGCGTCAGTGAATGCTGATCTCACCTGCTCACTCACCTCCATTCCTCAAATCCTGAAAGCGTTCTGTCGAGGTAAAGTTAAAATAAATGAGAAATTATCAGCACAATTGTGAAAAGATCCAGTTGTCCAACATGGACACGGAGATCTCTGCAGCCATAATAACTCTTGAGCCCTCAAGAAAGGTGTGGCAGGAGACGGAACAAATGGTCCTTTAGCAAAGGGGGTTGTCATTGGTATGGCACTGCCATGTGAAGCACTTTGTCTTGTTTACACCGAGTGGAGGAAGTAGCGTTGGGGCCAGCAACGTGGCGACATTATTGCCTCAGACACTCTGGCTTTGTTTTAAATGTTACCGTTTTAATAAAACTGGAAAAATACTGCAGTCATTGCTACGAACGTTTCTTTTTGCTGAACCTCTTCTCAATATGTTGCAGCTACAGGGTGCTGTGAACTCAGTTCATTTTCCCTGCCAACTCTTTGTTCGTAATGGTTGACCCAGCATGTTCTGTCCAATGTACCATTAACTACATGAGGTTCCAGTTGTAGAGAGATAACACTTAGCTTTATCACTCACGCCGTCCTCTGGACCTCTCTTATTTGTGCCGATTCCATTTGTTTTACATAATTAGATGGGTGAACTCAAAATGTCCTATGACTAAATATAGATGACTTACCGTGAATCCCTACCACAAATACACCCGCCCACAGGGTTGGCATGGTGGCGCAGCTGTAGAGTCTTGCCACGCCAGAGACGACACGGGTTCGATCCCGACTACCGGTGCTGTCTGTACGGAGTTTGTACATTCTCCCCGTGACCTGCGTGGGTTATGTGCGAGATCTTCTGTTTCCTCCCACACTCCGAAGACGTACAGGTTTGTAGGTTAATTGGCTTGGGTTTGTATACTTGGTATAAGTGTCCCTCGTGTGTGTAGGCTCGTGTTAATGTGTGGGGATCACAAGTTGCCGCAGACTCGGTGGGCCGAAGGGCCTGTTTCCGTACTGCACCACTAAACTAAATTAAATACTGATCCTTAATTTCCATTTCCATCCTTGGAGCTTGTTTGAAGCTGAACCAAACCCATTGTACCCGTGGTGATGGGCAGAGCAGAGAGCTGTTTTTCCACATGTGCTTTCCTTCACTAAAAAACCTTATTTTCAACACCCATAACCACCCGATTTCACCTCCATCTCAGCTGAAACTTTCATCTGTACATGTATTACCTCTAGATTTGGCAATTTCAATGTCTTCTCGACTCTTTGCTGGCTTTACCCTGCACTAAACGTTATTTCCTTATCATGTCTGTACACTGTAAATGGCTCGATTGTAATCATGTATTGTCTTTCCGCTGACTGGTTTGCACGCAACAAAAGCTTTTCACTGTACCTCGGTACAGGTGACAATAAACTAAACTGTAAACTGTAATCAATTAGTTTGCCCGGGTGATAGTCTTGGACGGGTGCAGACTGAAGAAGAATATGAAGAAGTACATCGACATGTCGGCAATATCCATGTTCACTCTGCATCAATGAAATCAATGAAAAGGAAGGAGCCAAGAATATACTTTTGGGTTTTCCCTTCACCGAAGAAACAGAAAATGAAAGAAATGAATGACAAATGTATTTAACAAGCACACCTCTTCAATTCTACCGGACATCGCTCAAATCCTTTCCCCCAGAGATGGGAATCCAGGATTTCATGGATAATGGGGAGAAATTGTTTTTATTTTACAGATACACCATGGAAACAGGCCCTTCAGCCTACCTGACAATAAGCTAAACTGAAACTGAACTCCCATTTTCCACCCAATATAAACGTCACCTTATCCAAATCTCCTATACACTGATATACTGCCTATATCTTAATTTAGTTTAGTTTATAGTTTAGAGAAATAGGGCGGAAACAGGCCCTTCAGCCCACCGAGTCCGCACCGACTAGCGATCCCCGCACATTAACACTACCCTATGCACACTAGGGACAATTTACATTTATACCAAGCCAATTAACCTACAAACCTGTACGTCTTTGGAGTGTGGGAGGAAACCGAAGATCTCGGAGAATTGGCTTGGTCATGGTGGGAACGTACAAACTCCGTACAGACAGCACCCATAGTCGGGATCGAACCCGGGTCTCCGGCACTGCAAGAGCTGTAAGGAGCAACTCTACTGCTGCACCACTGTGTCGCCCTTTAACTCGGGTGAAGAGTTTAGCTTGCCACTGATCCCATTTGACATTATGTTTGCTGAACCTCTGCCGATGTTTCAACTTCAAATTCTCTTATTTCTTTTGGGTCCAATGCCCTCTTTGCTTTTGTACTTTTTCCAATTCTGGTCCCTTGCAGAGAAAGTAAGTGGTGAGGAGGATACAGATAGTTCGAAATAAGACACAAAATGCTGGAGTTCCTCGGCAAGTCATGCAGCATCTCTGGAGAACTTGGATATAATCTTTCAGTGTTTATAAGTGGGAGAGTCTTAAGGGCCTGTCCCACGGGCAGGCGATTCCAGGCGGCAAGCGCGACTTCCCCGGACGGCATGTCCCACGAGCATGCGGCAAGCGCAACCTAACCGGAAGCGGTTGCCGCGCGGAGGCCGAGTGATTACCGTACGGCCTGTCCCACGAGCATGCGAATGCATGCGGCGAGCGCGGCGTCGGGTGATGACATCATCGCACAACGCGACACGCTAGCCTACTCCGTCGAGATGGTGCGCGGCGTCCAGGCGGTGCTCGTGGCATCGAGGCGGTGCGCGCGGTGGCGAGGCGGCAGCGGGGCGGCAGGCCGTTGCCGGACGGGATTTTTGGACAGTGTCAGTTTTTCTGAGCCCCGCGCGTCCCCGCGCGGCCTCCGCTTCCGGGGAAGACGCGCTTGCCGCCTGGAATCGCCTGCCCGTGGGACAGGCCCTTAAGACTAGAGGTCGTAGCCTCAGAATTAAAGGACATTCTTTTCTGGAAGGAGATGAGAAATTTCCATAGTCAGAGGTGGTGAATCTGTGGAATTCTTTGCCACAGACGTCTGTGGAGGCCAAGTCGGTGGATATTTTTAAGGCAGAGATAGATTCTTGATTGGTACGGGTGTCAGGAGTTATGGGGAGAAGGCAGGAGAATGGGGTAAGGAGGGAGAGAGGGAGATCAGCCATGATCGAATGGTGGAGTAGACTTGATGGGCCGAATGACCTAATTCTACTCCTATCACTTATGCCCTTATAAGGAAGGGCACGATATTTTGGGACGGGACCATTCTTCAGACTTCTGAGGAAAGTTGGAGATGGGATAAGGGGTCATCAATGGGACGCGATGAATCCTGGCAGGAAGAAGAGTCCCGACCCGAAACGTCACCTATCCATGTTCTCCAAAGATGCTGCCCGACCTGCTGAGTTACTCCAGGACTGTGTCTTTTTTTGTAAACCACCATCTGCTGTTCCTTGTATCACACAAACATAGGAATGTCAACAGGAAAAGTGAATGGGAAAAGTTCTGGGGGAATGGACCATAATATGGAGAAGTGTGACATTGCCCACTTTGGTAGGTCGAAAATAAAGGCATAATATTATTTAAATTGCGTGAAGCTATGGGATGTTGATGCTTGGACTGATTTTATTTCCAATGTTCCTACATCAATGCACTCTCCTGAATTGCAACATCTCACTTTTTGACCTGAGATCCATTTTTGCATCCCTGTGAGTCTCGGCTTGCATTTCAATATTACAGACAGAATATATATGTAACTTATTGTTGTAGAATGGCTATGCCCTAGAGACAAGGCATTTTAATAGCACTCACTTCCCTTTAGCCATCTCCTTGTTACTGATTTTGAACCCATGACTTGCAATCAATCCTTTCCAAACTTGGTCTACCATCTTGGTCTGAAGAAGGGTCTTGACCCGAAAGGTCGCCCATTCCTTCTCTCCAGAGATGCTGCCTCACCCTCACCTGAGATACTCCAGCATTTTGTGTCTACCTACCATCATTCTACAAGATTAGTTCCCGGGATGGCGGGACTGTCATATGCTGAGAGAATGGAGCAGCTGGGCTTGTACACTCTGGAGTTTAGAAGGATGAGAGGGAATCTCATTGAAACATATAAGATTGTCAAGGGTTTGGACACGCTAGAGGCAGGAAACATGTTCCCGATGTTGGGGGAGTCCAGAACCAGGGGCCACAGTTTAAGAATAAGGAGTAAGCCATTTAGAACGGAGACGAGGAAACACTTTTTCTCACAGAGAGTGGTGAGTCTGTGGAATTCTCTGCCTCAGAGGGTGGTGGAGGCCGGTTCTCTGGATGCTTTCAAGAGAGAGCTAGATAGGGCTCTTAAAAATGAAGATCAAGAATTATCAATTATTTCGCTGGATGCTGAAAAAGCATTTGATCAAGTAGAATGGAATTATATGGATAAAGTATTACAAAAATTTCAACTGGGAGAGAATTTTATTTTATGGATTAAGTTACTATATAACAAACCTACAGCTAGAATACTTACTAATAACATATTATCCTCGAAATTTCAACTATCAAGGGGAAATAGACAAGGATGCTCATTATCACCACAGCTGTTTGCTCTCATTATTGAACCGCTAGCAGAAAAAATTAGAATACACCCTGATATTCATGGATATAATACTAAAGACTCATATAATAAAATATCTTTATACGCGGATGATATATTATTGTATATTACAAAACCTCAAATCACTATACCAAATATATTAAATTTAATTGAAGACTTCGGATCTTTTTCTGGATATAGAATAAATTGGAATAAAAGTGAAATTATGTCAATAAAACCGAAAGATTCAACACATCTTTTAAAATTCCCTTTTAAAATAGCTACAGAAAAATTTAAATATTTGGGAATCGAAATTACCAGAGCATATCAAGGTATGCTCAGGGCAAATTTTGACCCCCTACTTAATAAACTGAATACATTAATTAAATTCTGGAAAACGCTTCCGATGTCTTTAATAGGCCGAATAAACGCAATAAAAATGATCTTTTTACCACAAATTTTATACCTATTTCAATCAATTCCTATATACTTACCTAAGAAGTTTTTTAAAAAACTCGACTCAGATATCACTAATTTTATATGGGACTATAAATCACATAGAATACAAAAAACCCATCTGAATAAATCTAAAGTATTGGGGGGTCTAGCACTACCCAATTTTATGTATTATTATTGGTCAGTAAATATTAAAAACATGATTCAACTGATGGATAACTCCGCCCAGCAAGTAGACTGGATTGTAATGGAGAAAGAGGATTGCTCCTCTAGAAACATTGGAGCGATCCTCCTCTCTCCAATGAAATTGAATAACATAAACTATAATAAGAACCCAATTATTCATAGTACAATCCGTATTTGGAAACAAATAAAACAAAATTTAAAATTAAGAAACTTATCACTTTTATTACCTATAGTCAATAACCCTTCGTTTAGTCCTTCTATTATAGATAAAGCTTATACACAATGGGATAAACTAGGAATTAAAACGCTTGGTGACTTGTATGAAACTGGAAAATTACTTTCATTTCAACAATTACAAATAAAATATAAACTCGGAAATAATCAATATTTTAAATACTTTCAAATATGCGACTATTTGAAAAAATATATAAAAGATCATCATAATAACCCAGCAGATGTACTGGACGAGGCAATGCAGACAAAAGCGGAATCAGCAAACTTAATATCATATTTGTACAATATTATCTTAAATGTACAAATACCATCTACGGAGGGTATCAGAAGAGACTGGGAACAAGAGTTAGCTATTAAAATTTCAAAGGAAAGTTGGAATGAATACTTATTAAAAGTACATAAATGCTCGATTAATGTAAGACACACTTTAATACAATTTAAAATTTTACATAGATTATATTATTCGAAAACTAAAATTCATAAAATTTTCCCAAACGTATCATCTATTTGTGATAAATGTCAATCCCAAGAAGCAACTATAGCGCACTCATTTGTCTTCTGTACAAAAATTCAAAAATTTTGGAATGAAATTTTTGAAATCTTTACAAAGTTATTTAAAACAAGACTGATACCCAAAGCAGAATGGATTATCTTCGGAATAACGGAAGATGATCCAGAACTAAATGTGTTTCAAAAGAAATTAATGGATTATGGGTTAATAACTGGAAAAAAGCTAATTCTAAAATTTTGGAAGAAGGCTCCAATACCAACTATAAATATGTGGATTTCAAATATGTTTGAAACACTACACCTTGAAGAGATAAGACTCCTCCTAGCAGGTAAACCAGATCACTTCCACCTGACGTGGTCTGCATTTATAGAATTATTACAAACATAGGGTGCAAAAGTACTTTAAAAAAATAAAAAATTGAGGTCGGGTAAGGGGGGATGATAGTTGAAGAGTTGGTATGTCCTATTTACGTGATGCTCAAAAAAAAAACATTTGTTTTTCTTTTTTTCTCTCTCTCTTTTCTTTTCTTAGGGCCTATTTCTTAACTCTTTTTCTTTTTGTTTTTAATTTCGCTCTCATAGGGTCTTCGTCCTTTTTTGTTGTTACATTTTCTACACTTTTCTACACTTGCACTTTTTCCTTCACTTTCTTCTCTCTTTCAATCTTTTCTTTCTTTAGTGTAAAAAAAAAATAAAGGGAGTACATTAATTGTAAGAAGATATAAATGACGAGTATTAATGTATGTGGCTGTGATGTAATGTACTTCTAATAAATAAAAATTTAAAAAAAAAAAAAAAAAAAATGGTGGAGTCAGAGGATATGGGGAGAAGGCAGGAACGGGGTACTGATTGGGGATGATCAGCCATGATCACATTGAATGGCGGTGCTGGCTCGAAGGGCCGAATGGCTTACTCCTGCACCTATTGTCTATTGTCTATTCTGTTCTCCAACGTGGAAATCCGCGTCCAGCGTAATCTTGACCCTCTCCACACCCATGACCACGGAGACAGACACAGTTCCAACGCCGTCTTCAAATTCATCGATGATCCACCGTTGATGGATGAATTACTGGTAATGATCAGAGTACAGGAGGGAGATTGAAAATCAGATTGAATAGTGCCAGAACAACGATCTTGTTCTCAACATCAGCAAGGCCAAGGAGCTGATAGTTGACTTTAGCAGGGGAAAGCCAAGGATCCATGAAGCTGGCTTATCGATGGGTTGGCAGTCGGAAGAGTTGACTTCGAGTTCGTAGGCGTGCATATAGAAACATGGAAAATAGGTACAGGTGGAGGCCATTTGGCCCTTCGAGCCAGCACCGCCATTCAATGTGATCATGGCTGATCGTCCCCAATCAATAACCCATTCCTGCCTTCTCCCCATATCCCTTGGTTCCGCCAGCCCCTAGAGCTCTATCTAACTCTCTTTTAAATGTATCCAGTGAATTGGCCTCCACTGCCCTCTGTGGCAGAGAATTCCACAAATTCATTTGTCTCATGCCTCATGTCTCTGAAGATGTGTCCTGGACCCAGCACGTTGATGCAATCGTACAGAAAGCCAGTCAATGCCTCTACTTCCTGGGAAGATTGAGGTGATTTGGTACGTTGACGAGTACTCCCTTGAAGTCTACAGGTGGAGGTCGAGACCGTACTCACTGGTCGCATCACGGGACTTGATTCAGTAACTCGACGGACAGGGAATGAATGAGTATAAAGAGTGACGACTCTCCGCCCCATCAGGGGCACTGATCTCCCCACCATCGAAGGGATCTCTAGAAGGCGCTGCCTCAAAACAACAGCCAGTATCATCGTGGACCCACACCACCATGGCCACGCTCTCATTTCAATCCTACCATTGGGGAAAAGGTATCAGAGAATGAAAATCATGACCACCAGGTTCATAAGTGATAGGAGCAGAATTAGGACATTTGGTCCATCATGTCTATTCCGCCATTCAATCATGGCTGATGAAGGGAATAATGTGAATACCGTTTAGTGCAAGATGAAGCCAGTAAAGTCCGCTCAAAGATACTGCGAGGGTCTCCAATGAGGCAGAGGAGATTAAGAAGACCATAGTTGAAGGAAAGAAATGTTTCTGTAAGAGTAGAGATGTAAGAGAAGGGTGATTGTAATGCGTGATTGCAGAACCATGTCTGTGATACTCCGAGCACACAAAGAGTCCCCTGGTTTGGGCGCCATCTTGTCCTATTTCATGGGTAATTTTGCTGAGATCAATCAATGCCCATGGAATGACAGAACATAAAGGTGACATCACCATAAAATGATGAATGGAAATGGAACTTTTTATACTAGGCTTTAGGATCTGGATTTTTGTACTGGAGGCAGCTTGACCAGCTGAGTTAGACTTTAGAGTTTACTTTAGGCTTTAGAAATACAGCACGGAAACAGACCCTTCGGCCCACCGAGTCTGCACCGACCAGCAATCACCCCGTACACTTAAGCACTATCCCACACACACTAGGGACAATTTACAATTTTACCAAATCCAATTAACCTGTAACCTGTACATCTTTGGAATGTGGGAGGAAACTGGAGCACCCGGAGAAAACGTACGTGGTCACAGGAAGAACATACAAACTCCACACATACAGCACCAGTGGTCAGGATCGAACCCACGTCTCTGGTGCTGTGAGGCAGCATCTCTACTGCTAAGCCACAGTGCCGTCCCTCCAGTTACTCCAGCACTTTGTGTTGTTTTTGTAACCCAGCAACTGCAGTTCCCTTACATTACATACATGTATCAAGGTTCTAGTCTCCCCAGCTGTTCAACCTGCGATGTCTTTGCTCATTAGGGTGTTATAACTATGTTCTGGAAACTCTGCTTTATTTTCCACTTTGCTAACACTTTATATTTTTGGAAGTTCACACTTTTACAGTCCTCTGCCCCAACGTCAGTGTGCAAGTTTACCTCTTAAGGTCGGCTACCTTAATAAAACATCCTTAGTGCAACATCCTGTGAGGTCTATCTGTCTGTGTGTGTGAAGAGCTTTGCAGAAATGCAAGCTCTTTCTGCACTGTGATATCATTGGTGGTAGCAACACAAGACTACACCTGCAACTTCAAAGCAACTGTACATTCACAACCTTGTGCTTGCAAATGTGTGCTTCCAGCAGGCAAACCTATCGAGCATATCTTCGGAACAAGCCAGTGGTGTCAAAGCACCCTGTCAGTTAGCACACGCTGAATCCACACCATGTCCAAGTGCTGCCTTCTGCGTACATTTGGAACACTAAAGGGCCTGTCCCACTTTCACGACCTAATTCACAACCTCTGCCGTGTTTGCCCTTGACTCATCCTCGCAGCATGGTCGTCACGGGGTCGTAGGAGGTCGTAGGTAGGTCGTAGGAGGTGGTGATGCTAGTCGTAGGTGCTCGTGGCATCAAGTATATTTTCATAGGTCGGGGCGTAAGTAGGTCAGGGCGTTTTTCTAGCATGATGAAAAATGTCCACGAGTAAAACAGGTCGTGAATTAGGTTGTGAAAGTGGGACAGGCCCTTAAGCAGAATGCTTTCAGATTTGGTTTCAGAAAGTGGCACTGGAGGTTCTTTTAAAAATGTCGGTCTTGTTTATAAAAGTGCTGTGAAATGCAAGTTTGCACGACAAGAAAGATGGTGACAGTTGCGATCTGCCAGTGTTGGCGATCGCCCGGGCTGTGATTTCTGACCCTCTGTCATGCAATTCCAGGTAGCATTCGTTGGCACTCCAAGTGCATGTGGGGTTGAACTACCAGCCACCCTGTCCACCCCTCAGTCCCACCCGCGGCCCAGTGTATCACCGTCACACCAGAGCAAAACGACGTGCTGTTATCTGGCAACCGAACCGTCCTACCAACAACTAGAGCGCAGTCCTGTGCTACTATCTACCTCTTCTGACTATCTTGCATCGGACTTTACTGGACGTTATCTCACAATAAACGTTACTCCCTCTATCGTGTACCTGTACACTGTGGACAGCTCGATTGTAATCATGTATTGTCTTTCCGCTGATTGCATAGCAAACAACAATAGCTTTTCACTGTACGTCGGTGCACGTGATAAAAAAAACTCAACTCAAACTTCAGGAATGTGTTACGGGTTACAACCACTCAGCGGTAGAGCAGCTGCCTTACAGCGCCAGAGACCCGGGTTCGATCCTGACTACGGGCGCTGTCTGTACAGAGTTTGTACGTTCTCCCCGTGACCTGCCTGGGTTTTCTCCGGGTGCTCCGGTCTCCTCCCCACACTCCAAATACGTACAGGTTTGTCGGTTAATTGGCTTTGGTAAAATTGTAAATTGTCCCTAGTGTGTGTAGGATAGTGTTAGCGTGCGGGGGTCGCTGGCCGGCGCGGACACGGTGGGCCGAAAGGCCTGTTACCGCGCTGTATCTTTAACATTAAACTAAATTAACATTATGTGCTGAATCCTGGGTCATCCTTACTCACTCCCATCACATTCTTAGTTATCATAGAGTCATAGGGTGATACAGTGCGGAAACAGGCCCCTCGACCCAACTTGCCCACACTAGCCAACGTGTCCCAACTACACTTGTCCCACCTGCCTGCGTTTGGTTAATTTCCCTCCAAACCTGTCCTATCCATGCACCTGTCCAACTGTATATTAAACTTTGGGATAGTCTCAGCCTCAACTACCTCGCCTGGCAGCTTGTTATCTTGGCAAGGATGCAAAGAAGAAGCTTTATCTTACACTAACATGTTAATCATGTTATTCCCTTTATCCTGTATCTGTACACTGTGGACGGCTCGATTGTAATCATGTATCGTCATTCCGCTGACTGGCTAGCACGTGACAAAAGCTTTACACTGTACCTCGGTACATGTGACAATAAAACTCAAACTCAAAGCATAGCTTCGCCATCCGCTAGATGTTTGACTGAACTTTCAGTCACCTCTGCAGCCCTTACTATTCTGTGGTCTACCACCACAGTGTGATGTGCTGGCAGTCTCATGAGATGTGTGTGGTTGATTGCAGCTTTGCAAGGCAAGGAAGTACATGGTGGTGATTATAGGGGGGGGGGGGGGAGGGGGCAGTCAGTGCACGGGTTATGGGGAGAAGGCAGGAGTATGGGGTTAGGGGGGAGAGATAGATCAGCCATGATTGAATGGCGGAGTTGACTCGATGGGCCGCCTGGTCTAATTCTGCTCCTATCACTTATGACCTTATGAACGGCCACATTGGTGCTGTAAACCCTCCTCCTCTGCATCCCTCAAGCCTCTGGCAGCCTGCAGAGGTTGCTCCATGGATCAGATTCACCAGCAACTCGCCTGGGACGGAGTGATCAGTGTTCGAGGAGACACTGGGCAGGCTGGGGTCGATTTCACCGGAGCAGAGAAGGCTGAGGGAGTACTTGACGGAGATATTAAAGTTACCGGGGCAGTTTAAAATTCTATATGGTGGTACGGTGGCGCAGCGGTAGAGCTACTGCCTTACAGCATCAGACACCCGGGTTCGAGCCTGACTGTGGGTGCTGTCTGCACGGCGTTTGTACCTTCTCCCCGTGACCTGCGTGGGTTTTCTCCGAGATCTTCGGTTGCCTCCCACACTCCAAAAACGTAGCTTAATTGGCTTGGTTATAAATTGAAAATGTAGAATTGTCCCTAGTGTGTGTGTAGGATAGTGTTAATGTGCGGGGATCGCTGGTCGGTGCGGACTCGGTGGGCCGAAGGCCTGTTTCCGCGCTGTATTTCTAACTAGAGAGGCATAGAGAGAATGGACAACGAGAAACTTTTCCCCTCACACTGTCTAAGTCCAGAGGCCAAAGGCATAAGATAAGAAGTAGGAAGTTTAGAGTGGTTGGAACCTGTACCACATTCATGGTTTGAGTTTGGTTTACTGTCACGTGTGCCGAGGTACAGTGAAAAGCTTTTGTTGCGTGCTAACCAGTCAGTGGAAAGACAGTACATGATTACACTCGAGCCTCCCACAGAGTACAGATACTGTACAAGATAAAGGGAATAACGTGAATAACGTTTGGTGCAAGATAAAGTCCGGTCCGATCAAAGATAGTCCGAGAGTCACAGATGGTGGAAACAGGCCCTTTGGCTCAACTTACCCACACCAACCAACATGCCCCATCTACACTAATCCCACCAGACCCGTGCATGGCCCATATCCTTCTAAACCTGTCCCGTCCATGTACCCGTCCAAATGTTCTTAAAACATTGTGATGGTACTCAAGTACTTCCTCTGGCAGCTCGTTCCACATACACACCACCCTTTGTGAGAAAAAGATGCTTCTCAGCTTCCTATTCAATCTTTCCCCTCTCACCTTAACTCGATGTCCTCTGGTTCTCGATTCCCCTACTCTGGGTAAAAGACTCTGTGCAGTTATCCTGTTTGTTCCCCCCATGATTTTCATACATTCCTGAGAGGGAGTGATGAAGGCCCAACCTTGAAGAAGTATTTGAATGAAGGACAATTGCCAGGACGTACAGTAGATGGCTGTTCACCATGTGATTAGTGTAGATGGGTGCTTGATGGCCAGTGTCGATATGTTGGCTAGAAGTGCCATCTCATTTCTCCACCAGGACGCTGCCTACGAGACAGGATGTGACTCATGTTGGCTGCTGTTTGTCGTAATTGTGTGTGACTCCGCAGGTACAATTTCTGAACCGACAGATCGCACAAATATTGGACGTGTAATGGAAGGTGGAGAGGGTCGTTTAATTTGGTTTAGTTCATTTTCGAGATACAGCATGGAAACAGGCCCTTCGGCCCACCGAGTCCACACCGACCATCGATCACCTGCCCACACTAGTTCTATGTTGTTCCACTTTCTCATCCACGCCCTGCACACACAAGGGGCAATTTACAGAGGGTCGGTTAACCTCACAAACCCGCACGTCTTTGGGATGCGAGAGGAAACCCTAGCAGCCGGAGGAAACCCACGTCGTCACGGGGAGAACCTGCAAACTCCACACAGACAGCGCCCGAGGTTCGGATTGAACCTGGGTCTCGGGCGCCGTGAGGTAACAGCGCCACCGTGCCGTCCAGAGAACTTCACTTTCCTCCTTCACTTCAGCTCAGGGCACTCCCGAGTTTTGCGGGCAGCAGCCTTTGGGAGGATGCAGAGGAGAGTTACGGGAACGATACGAGGGAGAGGAACTTTAACTGCACACACACGTTCCAAAGGGGGGAATCGTTCCTTCTTGGGACAGATGGGGGCGAGGAATCTGACGGAGGACCCAGGCATGGTGGAAGGGCGGAAGCTGACCCGTTTGCAAGTCAAGAAGCAGAAGTGATAGAAGGAAGGGAAATGGTAAAAGAACCAAGCATGTTTAGAAAGGGAATCGAATGCAGTTAGTGTTTGAATGAAGATTCTTTGACCTGACACATTACTCTGCATGGGACTTCTGTGTCGTTTTGTGTAGACCAGCATCTGCAGCTGCTCGATTCTACATCGGTCTGCAAACATCCTGGTCAGGCTGTTGAACGGAACTGCAAGAGTCAGCCTTTAGTCAGAGGGTGCCGAATCTGTGGAATTCATTGCCACGGACGGCTGTGGAGGCCAGGTCAATGGATATTTTTAAGGCGGAGATTGACAGATTCTTGATTAGTACGGGTGTCAGGGGTTATGGGGAGAAGGCAGGAAAATGGGCTTGAGAAGGAAAGATAGATCAGTCGTGATTGAATGGTTGAGTAGGCTCAATGGGCCGAGTGGCCCAATTCTACTCCTAGGACTTACAACCTACTGAGTCGCTATGGTGAAGACAGATACAAAATATGGCTGATCTATCTCTCCCTCCTAACTCAGCGGGTCAGGCACTGGAAAAAGGAATAGGTGACTTTTCGGGTCGGGACCCTTCTTCAGCTGAAATGGGATGGACAAGGCACATTGAAATTCTTTGCTTGCACACCCAACGTATGTAAATAGGCACCCATAAAGGGTGCAGGAGTAGGCCATTCGGCCCTTTGAGCCAGCCAGCATTCAATGTGTTTAAGAAAGAACTGCAGATGCTGGAAAAATCAAAGGTAGACAAAAATGCTGGAGAAACTCAACAGGTGAGGCAGCATCTATGGATCAAACTAGTCTGCCTTCAGGGTCTCGACCCGAAACGTCACCTATTCCTTCGCTCCATAGATGCTGCCTCACCCGCTGAGTTTCTCCAGCAATTTTGTCTACCCGCCATTCTATATGATCATGGCTGATCGTCCAAAATCAATACCCCGTTCCGGCTTTTTCCCCATTTCCCATGATTCCCTTAGCCCTGAGAGCTAAATCTAACTCACTCGCCAGAACAAAAACAGAGCTGACAACATATGACCAAAGGAAGGGTGGAGCCCATAATGGCCCACCAGAGTCGCACCAGCTTCTTGTTCTCACCCAACAAACAGCTGACAACGGCCTGTTTCCTTTAGCATGGTAACTTTTTTGCATATCTTTCTTTCATTCTTCTTTATCTCTCTACATCATTGTCTATATCTCTCGTTTCCTTTATCCCTAACTAGTCTGAAGAAGGGTCTCGACCCGAAACGTCACACATTCCCTCTCCCCAGAGATGCTGCCTGTCCCGCTGAGTTACTCCAGCTTTTCGTGACTATCTATGGCTGGCGAAGAGATAATAATGAAGGGATTCCATCTGATCGTCTATTGACAGATCCTGTGACTCGTCGATGAACTGCATTAGTGGGTTTGTGGGCAGAGGCTGCTATTCACTGCTTTAGACTTTAGACTTTACTTTAGACTTTAGAGATACAGCGTAGAGAAGTTGGCCCTTCGGGTCGAGACGCTTTCCGTCTCGGGTCGAGACCCTTCTCCAGTCTCGGTGCTGAGCTGGTCTGGTCTGTCGTGGAACTTCACAAGTTAGCAACCGGTGCCTTGAAGCAGCATGAGGGAGCTGTAATGAGCTGGAGAAGCAGTCAGCAGCTTTGAAGATTGTGATGGGGGGGGGGGGGGGGTTCCCCGGGAGAGAGTGGAGGATGCACCTGTGTGTGTGTAGCCAGCCGCTGAGTCCCATCTGGCCACTGAGCTACTCACCATCAACGACCCTGCACCTGCATCCGTAACTTCAATCTGCCTCCAATGACTTTCCCTTTCACGTCGACCTTCCAGCCTCTCCCCACCTCTGATCTCTGACAAGGAAGGAATGTAGTTGATGGGCCAGCGAACATTTAAGGCACATTTCTGTGAACGTCTGTCTGTTGGGCCACTTTTATTGCTAAACACAAATGCAGTTTTTAACAAACAAATTTATTGGAGCACCAAGACATTCATGCAGAGGATAAATGTCTTGCTGCATGCACGGGTGCAGGGCGTGAGCATGCTGGGGCATGCATACAGAAGGTGCATGAATGGGGTGGCGCACTGGCGCAGCCTCACGCCGCCAGAGACGAGGGTTCGATCCTGACCTGAGGTGCTGTCCATGAGAACTTTGCACGTTCTCCCTGTGACCGTGTGGGTTTCCTCCGGGTGCGCCGGTTTCCTCCCACGTCCCAAAGACGTGCGGGTTTGTAGGTTAATTGTGTTAATAGGGTGTAGGGAGTGGATGAGAAAATAAGTTAACGTAGAACTAGCGTGAACAGGTGATTGCTGGTCGGCGCGGACTCGGTGGGCCGAAGGGCCTGTTCCCATGCTGTATCTCTAAATGAAACTTAATCTAAACTAAGAAGTGGTTGAAAAGATCAGTGCTCACACCCACTATTGCTCATGCATGCACCTCCTGCAACACCGCATCACCCCAAGATGCAGCGAAATAGCGCATGCTTACAGGCAGTCTAGTCACTATGTCCTTTTGCATGGGCGGAAATCCTGGGTGTTTTGAGAGGTGGGGGGACAATCCCCCCCCCCCCCCCAGGTTTTGTGAAACAGCAAAACCGAAGCCTCCGAAGTCAACCAGCTCCGTGATGGTAAGTCCACAAGCTCAGCGACCGCAGCCCTCAAGGTCGATTCCAGTAGGAGACCGCCAACTCCTAGAATCCAGCTGCCGTTCCCAGGTCGGCTCGCTTGCCCCGGGACAGGCTGTAGGGCCCAGGTCGCCTGCGTGCCCCGGGGCTGGCTGTAATGCCCAGGTCGCCTGCGTGCCCCGGGACTGGCAGGTTACGAAAACTAATTGAAAAAAGAAAACGCCTGCAGGCCGGATCCAGCCCGTGGGCTGTAGGTTGCCGACCCCTGTCCTAGATGTTAGGCTTCATTGTGCCCCCCCCCCCCCCATCGTTCCTGAAGCACCTGTGCCAACTCATGCCAACTGCAATGCGTGCGTTGCAGGGCACTGTTGCAGACACTGTTACACTGAGAGATAAACCTGCTATCCAACAAGAATGGCCCCCGACCCGCAAAGTTGCCTATCCATTCCCTCCACAGATGCTGACCGACCTGCTGAGTTTCCACAGAACTTTGTTTTTTGGTAGACAAAATTGCTGGAGAAACTCAGCGGGTGAGGCAGCATCTATGGAGGGAAGGAATTGGCGACATCTCGACCCGAAACGAGATTCTCCAGCATTTTTATGCGGCAGCATCTATGGAGCGAAGGAAATAGGCAACATTTCGGGCCGAAACCCTTCTTCAGACTGATGCAGGGTGGGGGGGGGGGGCGGGAAGAAGAAAGGAAGAGGAGGAGCCAGAGGGCTGAGGGAGAGCTGAGAAGGGGAGGAGACAGCAAGGGCTACCGGAAATTGGAGAAGTCAATGTTCAGGCCACCGGGATGCAGACTGCCCAAGCGGAATATGAGGTGCTGCTCCTCCAATTTCCGGTGGTGCTCACTCTGGCCATGGAGGAGGCCCAGGACAGAAAGGTCGGATTCGGAATGGGAGGGGGAGTAGAAGTGCTGAGCCACAGGGGATTAGGTTGGATAGTGCGAACCGAGCGGAGGTGTTCGGCGAAGCGATCGCCAAGCCTACGCTTGGTCTCACCGATGTAGAGCGGCTGACATCTAGAGCAGCGGATGCAATAGATGAGGTTGGAGGAGATGCAGGTAAACCTCTGTCGCACCTGGAACGACTGCTTGGGTCCTTGAATGGAGTCGAGGGGGGAGGTAAAGCGACACGTGTGGCATCTCTTGCGGTTGCAAGGGAACGTACCTGGGGAGGGGGTGGTGCGGGTGGTTTTTTGGTCACTATCCAACAGTCTGATTTGGGAGACACAAGGAACTGCGGATGCCGCTTTACTAAAGAAGACACAAAGTGCTGGAGTAACTCAGCGGAGCAGGCATCATCTCTGAAGGACGTGGTTAGGCCACGTTTTGGGTCGGGGCCCTTCTTCAGACTCCGCAGTTGACGTTGGCCTGTCAGACTTCAGCAGCAGAAGCAAGGAACTGCAGGTGCCGGTTTACAGAAGAAGACACAAAGTGCGACGTGGATAGGTGATGTTTCAAGTCGGGACTCCCTCCCCCCTTCAGTATGAAGAAGGATCCCGACCTGAAACGTTGCCTGTGCTCGTCCTCCAGTGATGCTGCCTGGCCCGCTGAGTTACTCCAGCATTTTGCGTTCTGTTTTACAATCCAATGGTGTGAGTGCGGAGCTTTGCACAGCGGTGAACCGACACTCTTCAGCTCTCCGGCCTTGTCTTGGAACCGAGTCAAGCATTTGATCATAGCCATCCCATATCCCCCCCGTCACCTCTCACTGGCTTTGTTCGTTGAAAGAACAGAGCATGCAGTGTTATTGCTCACTGCGTTTGCCTGTTATAGCTCCGTACTTGCACACGCGCTGCTGTTATCTGCTTCTCTTGAGGCTAAAGCAGCAAGAGAAACACGATACCTAAAGACGCAGAGCCCTCTGTGTCTCTCCGTATTACTAAAGTTATGCTGCTGATACGGATTTGAAGGTCAAGTCATGTTTTGGGGGCATTAACAATGCTTGTCTTGGCTTACTGTACAATCTGCTCCAAAGAGGTGAGTTTAATGTCAGCTTGCCTTCATACTCTGCTGGTTACGGCCCGGAATCACAAACAGGCATTGATGTTGCACGGCAACACAGATTGTAACAAGGTGACATCAACAGTGTTTGATGTCATGCAGTTGGCAAGGCTTTATCCTTATCCCTGTGGTACGTACAACGCGGTCTATTTCTGCAGATTAAACTTCAGATACCTGCACTCAACAGTACACCAGCTATTTTGTGCACCAATAAATCGGCTGTACAACTACATTCCACAGGGGATCTGACAGAATCAAAATTTAATTCACACAAAATAAATACAATTTATTAAGATAGACACCAAATGCTGGAGTAACTCAGCGGACAGGCAGCATCTCTGGAGAGAAGGAACAGGTGATGTTTCGGGTTGAGATTCTTCAGTTTGTGCATTTCCTCAGAATTTCAGCGGATTAACTAGCCACAGAAGTTGCACTATTTGATTAAAAGAAAATGACCCGTAGCTGGTCGAGACCCTTCTTCAGACTGATTTCTATATACTGTTTATAAAGTTTTCTTTATACTGCTCCACCCACACTCACCCATATTTTCAATACTGCCCAGAGGCCTTCATACAAATTCAACCAGTGTTTCTTCACCCCTCGTGTTTCTTTGCACCATCTGGTCTGATTTTACGCTTTGATTTTCCGAACCCATATCCCTTCTCACCATTGCTCTGATCTCCTCCCAGACCAACAATGTCATCTCACTCCCTTTCCTTTCTTTTCAGTCATGGAGTTGTACAGCACAGAAACAGGCCCTTCGGCCCGACTCATCCGTGCCGACCAAGATTAGGGTGGCACAGTGGCGCAGCGGTAGAGTTGCTGCCTTACCCGGGTTCGATCCTGACTACGGGTGCTGTCTGTTCGGAGTTTGTACGTTCTCCCCGTGACCGCGTGGGGTTTTTCTTCCGGGTTTTCCGGATTCAGAATCCGAATCAGAATCACACTTTATTCGCCAAGTATGTTTTGCAACATACGAGGAGTTTCACTGGCCAGGTCAGTCATACAATTAAAAGCAACAGATCACTCAAAAACACGTTTTAACATGAACATCCACCACAGTGACTCCTACACATTCCTCGCTATGATGGAAGGCTAAATAAAGTTCAAGTCCCTTCCCTTAGTTCTTCCTCGGTCGTGGGCCTCGAGCCCCCGTTGACGGGATGATCTTAACTCCTGTAGCCGGCGGAGTTCTGGCCCTCCCTGTCGAGGCGATCAGCTCCCGCATCGGGGGGATGTCAGCTCCCCCGCGCTAGACGATCAAACCTCACGTCGGGGCTGGTCGAACCTTCTGCGACGTTGGAGCTCCCGACTCGGCCTCACCCGAGACTGCGAGCCCTTGATGTTGATTCCGCGGTGGTCGTGGTGGGAGCGATCCCAGGCAAGGGATCAGCTCCGATGTTAAGTCCGCGCCCCGCGATAGGGCTCAAAGCCAGTCCGAGGAGGCTTCCAGCTCCATCGGTGGTAGGCTGCAGAGCGACCGGAGAATGTGATCCGAAAACTGATCACATCTCCGGGAAGGCAAGAACCTGAAAAAAATGTTTCCCCCGATCCCCTCCCACCTCCCCCCACATAAAACAATCCGGAGAACATTAAAACAAACTTTTAACACACTAAAGAACAACAAAGAGTGAAAAGATGAACAGACTGCCGGCAGGGCTGCCATCTCCCCGGCGCCCACGCTTCCTCCCACGCTTCAAAGATCCAAAGATGTGCAGGTTTGTAAGTTTGAAGAAGGGTCTCGACCTGAAACGTCACCCATTCCTTCTCTCCAGAGATGCCGCATGTCCTGTTGAGTTACCCAGCATTTGTGTTTATCTTCTGTTTAAACCAGCACCTGCAGTTCCTTCCTACACAGGTTTGTAGGTTAATTTCCTTCTGTAAATTGTCCTAGTGTTAGGATAGAACGGGTGAATGGGTGATTGCAGGTCAGCATGGACTCAGTGGGCCGAAGGGCCTGTTTCTACACTATCTCTAAACTTGTCCCATTTGCCCATGTTTGGCCATATCCTCTAAACCTTCCTATCCATGCACTATCCATCCAAGCGCCTTTTAAATGCATTTATTGTACCCACAAGATGGGACATTTATTAGAAAGAATCTAGTCGCTGGACACTATACACAGTGTGGTTAGATTAAAATGTACTGTAAGGGTCAAGAAAATATCTCTCCAATGGGCCATTCCTGGCCAGGTACAGACATTAGCTTGGAGGATGTGGAATTGATATGGGTAGAGCTGCGAAACACTAATGGGAAGAAAACGCTAGTGGGAGTTGTGTACAGGCCACCTAGCAGTAGTAGTGAGTTGGGGATGGCATCAAACAGGAAATTAGAAATGCGTGCAACAAAGGTAAAACAGTTATAATGGGTGACTTCAATCTACATATAGATTGGGTGAATCAAATTGCAGGGGTGCTTAGGAAGAGGATTTCTTGGAATGTATGCGGGATAGTTTTCTAAACCAACATGTAGAGGAACCAACGAGAGAGCAGGCTATTCTAGACTGGGTATTGAGTAATGAGGAAGGGTTAGTTAGCAGTCTTGTTGTGCGTGGCCCCTTGGGCAAGAGTGACCATAATATGGTGAGTTCTTCATTAGGATGGAGAGTGACATTGTTAATTCAGAAACAATGGTTCTGAACTTAAAGAAAGTAACTTTGATGGTATGAGACGTGAATTGGCCAAGATTGACTGGCAATTGATTCTTAAAGGGTTGACGTGGAAATGCAATGGAAGGCATTTAAAGACTGTGTGGATGAACCACAACAATTGTTCATCCCAGTTTGGCAAAATAATAAATCAGGGAAGGTAGTGCATCTGTGGATAACAAGGGAAATCAGGGATAGTATCAAAACAAAAGATGAAGCCTACAAATTAGCCAGAAAAAGCAACCTACCAGAGGACTGGGAGAAATTCAGAGTCCTGCAGAGGAGGACAAAGGGCTTAATTAGGAGAGGGAACATAGATTATGAAAGAAAACTGTCAGGGAACATAAAAACTAACTGCAAAGTTTTTATAGATATGTGAAGAGAAAAAGATTAGTTAAAACAAATGTAGGTCTCTTGCAGTCAGAAAAAGGTGAATTGATCATGGCGAACAAGGACATGGCAGAGCAATTGAATAACTACTTTGGTTCTGTCTTCACTAAGGAAGACATAAATAATCTGCCGGAAATAGCAGAGGACCGCGGGTCAAATGAGATGGAGGAACTGAGTGAAATCCAGATTAGCCGGGAAGTGGTGTTAGGTAAATTGAATGGATTAAAGGCCGATAAATCCCCAGGGCCAGATAGGCTGCATCCCAGAGTACTTAAGGAAGTAGCCCCAGAAATAGTGGAAGCATTAGTGATAATTTTTCAAAACTCCTTAGATTTTGGAGTAGTTCCTGAGGATTGGAGGGTAGCTAATGTAACCCCACTTTTTAAAAAGGGAGGGAGAGAGAAAACGGGGAATTACAGACCAGTTAGTCTAACATCGGTAGTGGGGAAACTGCTAGAGTCAGTTATTAAAGATGTGATAGCAGCACATTTGGAAAGTGGTGAAATCATTGGACAAAGTCAGCATGGATTTACGAAAGGTAAATCATGTCTGACGAATCTTATAGAATTTTTCGAGGATGTAACTAGTAGAGTGGATAAGGGAGAACCAGTGGATGTGTTATATCTGGACTTTCAGAAGGCTTTTGACAAGGTCCCACATAAGAGATTAGTATACAAACTTAAAGCACACGGTATTGGGGGTTCAGTATTGATGTGGACAGAGAACCGGCTGGGAAACAGGAAGCAAAGAGTAGGAGTAAACGGGTCCTTTTCAGAATGGCAGGCAGTGACTAGTGGGGTACCACAAGGCTCAGTGCTGGGACCCCAGCTATTTACAATATATATTAATGATTTGGACGAGGGAATTGAATGCAACATCTCCAAGTTTGCGGATGACACGAAGCTGGGGGGCAGTGTTAGCTGTGAGGAGGATGCTAGGAGGCTGCAAGGTGACTTGGATAGGCTGGGTGAGTGGGCAAATGCATGGCAGATGCAGTACAATGTGGATAAATGTGAGGTTATCCACTTTGGTGGCAAAAACAGGAAAGTAGACTATTATCTGAATGGTGGCCGATTAGGAAAAGGGGAGATGCAACGAGACCTGGGTGTCATGCTACACCAGTCATTGAAAGTAGGCATGCAGGTGCAGCAGGCAGTGAAGAAAGCAAATGGTATGTTAACATTCATAGCAAAAGGATTTGAGTATAAGAGCAGGGAGGTTCTACTGCAGTTGTACAGGGTCTTGGTGAGACCACACCTGGAGTATTGCGTACAGTTTTGGTCTCCAAATCTGAGGAAAGACATTCTTGCCATAGAGGGAGTACAGAGAAGGTTCACCAGACTGATTCCTGTGATGTCAGGACTTTCATATGAAGAAAGACTGGATAGACTTGGCTTCTACTCGCTAGAATTTAGAAAATTGAGGGGGGATCTTATAGAAACTTACAAAATTCTTAAGGGGTTGGACAGGCTAGATGCAGGAAGATTGTTCCCGATGTTGGGGAAGTCCAGGACAAGGGGGTCACAGTTTAAGGATAAAGGGGAAATCTTTTAGGACCGAGATGAGAAAAACATTTTTCACAGAGAGAGTGGTGAATCTCTGGAATTCTCTGCCACAGATGGTAGTTGAGGCCAGTTCATTGGCTATATTTAAGAGGGAGTTAGATGAGGCCCTTGTGGCTAAAGGGATCAGGGGGTATGGAGAGAAGGCAGGTACAGGATACTGAGTTGGATGATCAGCCATGATCATATCAAATGGCGGTGCAGGCTCGAAGGGCCGAATGGCCTACTCCTGCACCTATTTTCTATGTTTCTATTTTTCTATAATCTTGCTCTTTCGTAGTCGCTGCTCAAAAAGGCAGCCAAAATCATCAAGGACCCACACCATCCTGGCCACACACTCATCTCACCATTGCCATCAGGAAGGTGGTACAGGAGCCTAAAAACTGTAACGTCCAGGTTCAGGAACAGCTGATTCCCTACAGCCATCAGGCTATTAAACACAACAAATAAGCTCTGAGCTCTGAACTACAAAATACTAGATTATCATTTGTTATTTGCACTATATTTGTTATTTATTGAGCTTTTTTCTTTTTTACCCCCATTATTTACAATGTTTACATATTCACATATTCAGTTGTGCTGCAGCAAGTAAGAATTTCATTGTCCCGTCCGGGACATATGACAATAAAACACTCTTGACTCTCTCGACAAAGTTGGCAACATATTAATTGGAGTTACCAGTATTAGACCAGCATGTTAGGTTTAAAAGTACACAATTGCTTTTTTCTCAAACAAGTGAGTTCTCAAACTGGGTACAGGATTATGCTGTTTTTGTTTTAATAAGTGCTTCAACTTGATGTGTGAAGTATGTGAAAGAACAGTTACTTTATATAAAGTGTACAGCGTGGAAACAGGTCATGAGGTCCTTCCGAGCCTTCTCGGTATTTACACCACACACAGGCTTCTTATCGCTATTCATCTCAGTCTATTTAGATTTCCAAAAAGCACCACAATACAGTGTCACTTTTCAGTTTGATCAATAAGGTCAGGACTTCTTCTTGCGAAAGAAGCATAAACCAAAGGAACAGTTAAGGGCCTGTCCCACTTTCACGACCTAATTCACGACCTTTTTTACTCGTGGACATTTTTCATGATGTTGAAAAAACGCCCCGACCTACTTGATGCCACGAGTACCTATGACTAGCATCACGACCTACCTACGACCTACCTACGACCTCCTACGACCTCGTGACGATCATGCTGCAAGTATGAGTCAAGGGCAAACTTGGCAGAGGTTGTGAATTAGGTCGTGAAAGTGGGACAGGCCCTTAAGATCTCAAGCCGGATGTTGAGCAGCCAGGTTGTTGTCTCTGCGTCAATGCCTGCCAGGCCCCTGAGCTCCATTTGGTGGGTGGTAGAGCGGGCACCCAGAGATGACATGGTTGGCTGTCTGTTGTTCTGCTCCGCATTCACAGACTGGGCTCTGGCGGAGCACCCATCTCCACATGCTGGCATTGAAACGCCCAACGCCAGTACCAAGTCTGTTGAGGTCAGGAACACAGAGGGGACAAGACCTGAAAGGCAGATAAAAAAGAGCAGAATAAAAGATGGTTTAGTTTCGAGATATGGCGTGGAAACAGGCCCCTTCACCCCACCGAGTCTGCGCTGACCAACAATCGCCCGTACGCTAGTTCTATCGTACACACCAGGGGCAATCTACAGACGCCAATTAACCTACAAACCCGCACTTCGTTGGATGTCTGGAGGAAACCGAAGCACCCGGAGAAAAGCCACGCAGTCGCAGGGAGAACGTACAGACTCCGCACAGCCAACACCCGTAGTCAGGATAGAACCTGGGTCTCTTGGCGCTGTGAGGCAGCAACTCTACCGCTGCGCCACCATGCTGCCCAAGAAAGAGGAAAGAAGTTGGAAATCCAAGTCCCAAAAGGATCAGACCTGGAACTGACATTGTTCACAATTAATATTAATGGGTTTGGCTTTGGCAGTTTGGGATTGAAATATTGCTGCAACTTTTGAACTACGCTGCTGAAGTACACTCCCCTCCAGCAGTCAAGAAGACAAAGAGTTTGTTAACATTGTAACAAGAGGTTTTGAGCACAGGCATTACCTTATTTTACAACTATTAAATGGGCCATAGTATGACCATGTTGCGTGCACCTTGTGTCTCCTTACTTAAGAAAGGATACACCCGTTATAGAAGAAGGGTCTCGACCCGAAACGTCACCTATTCCTTCGCTCCATAGATGCTGCCTCACCCGCTGAGTTTCTCCAGCATTTTTGTCTACCACCCATTATCAGGCAACTGAACTGTCCTCTCACCATCTAGACAGCGGTCTAGACGTCCCATCCACCTTATTGGAGGCCTTCAAACTATCTTTAATCAGACTTTACTGGACTTTATCACACATTAAACATTATACCCTTTATCCTGTATCTGTACACTGCGGACAATTTGATTGTAATCTTGCATATTCTTTTCACTGACTGGATAGCACGCAACATAAATGCTTTTGATTGTACCTCGGTACATGTGATGACAATAAACTAATCTAATAGCTATATAGGGGATGCACAATTACCACACTGGTGGTGGGAGGAATATTATAGGGAGTTTGCACGGCAGTCGGGTCACGACCCATGACCCGTACTGTTGCTACGCTACGCCAACTGGAGTACACACGATGAACTACACTGACCATTGTTTCCAGCGTAGCGGGCCCGTTAAAACCCGCCGAAATGGTCAATTTTTGCGCTGTAAATAATTATGGAAATCGGGATAACCGTGAGAGACATTTATCCTACTTCAGAATCCCAAAAGTGAGGAGAAATGACGGTAGAGAGAAGCGACAGCTGAAGGGACAACAACAGCCAGAGTGCTTGGCCGTTTGCTCATTGCATTTCATCAACAGTAAGGCATTATTTGTGTTTTTTCTTGATTCCTTTGGCAGCTAAAAAGATTCAGAAGTGATAAACCTGGCTGTAAAATTTAAAAATCACCCATGGTTCCCAAGTGGGTTTTTACATACAAAAAGAAAATGGCTCTGAAGCAAAATGTATCATTAAAAAAGTCGCAAACCATACGTGGGTTTTGAATTACATTTGACTCAGATGCAAGCCAAGGAATGGCATAATTGTTAGCTGTTAATTGGACATAATCAACCTCAGCAAATTGACAATATCCTATTGAAAGGGAGTGGGTGTTTAAGCTGTCAGGACATTTTATTATTTGCCAAAATATACATCTCAATAGCATAATGATAGAACAGTTACCTTTCCACACACCACTCGTAAGTCTGGAGATTTTTTTAATGATAAATTTAGCTTCAGAAGCATTTTCTTTTTGTATGTAAAAACCCACTTCAGAACCATGGGCGATTTTAAAATTTTACAGACAGATTTATCACTTCTGAGACTTTTTAGATACCAAAGGAATCAAGAAAAAACACAAATAATGCCTTACTGTTGATGAAATGCAGTGAGCAAACGCGATAATTCCCAATATTTTCCAATTTGATATCTGCACGGCCAATGTTCGCCAAGCACTTTAGCTGTTGTTGTCCCTTCAGCTCTCGCTTCTCTTTACCTTCATTTCGCTTCACTTTTGGAATTCTGAAGTTGGGTACATGTCTCTCACGCTTACCCCGACTTCCAATTTTTTACAGCGAAAACATTCACCATTTTGGCGGTTTTTAACAGGTAGGAAAGTACGCGTTTCGTGTATTAACAACATATACCGGAAGCTGCGATGTCCTCCAGATGGATTGAGCGGCTCCGTGCGTCAAACCCTATGACCTGGTGACCTTACGTGCAACCCCCCTACATGAGATTAGGTTGACTTAGGTTTATATTAACTAGAGTGCAGAAGAAAGATACATTTCATTGCAACATAAACACTCTTTTAGGATTTGTAGGGCTGCACTCAGAATATGGGGTGAGGCGTTTCAGTTTGAGATGGAGAGAAACATCTGGTGAAATTGTGGAATCTTCACCACAGTGCACTGTGGAGGCCAAATCGCTGAATGTATTTCAGAAGAAGGTAAATATATTCAAACATACAAAAGTCACCAAGGGTTATGAGGAGTGGGTGGGAATGTGGCTTTAAGATGAAGGATGATGGAACAGGTTGGAAGGGCCAAATGGCCGACTCGTGCATCTGTGTTGGTGTGTTTCTGCATACACAGCATGTGCGCAAGTATGGCGTGGTCAGAGAATGGAATGAACCAGCTGCATGTGTTCCAGCAGCTTCCCCTGTGTCTTTGTGAATCTCTGTACACTCTGCCTGCTTCAGCTTTGAATTAAGGACCATATGTACACACACATACACTATTAATTAGCGAAGAGCAGAGAAAAACAACAAATACGCCAGAGTCTTTGAGGCAGTCAACGTGTGGGAGCGAAATGTTTATGGGGCAGGACTGGAAGGGTGCAGCCACTGATTTAACTTTGAAAACACACCAGGACTAGCTTAAATCCACACACAAACACGGTTGTAGAAATAACAGCCACTGGATGAAGTGCAAAGGAGAAGTTCCCGGGATGGCGGGACTGTCATATGTTGATAGAATGGAGCGGCTGGGTTTGTATACTCTGGAATTTAGAAGGATGAGAGGGCATCTCATTGAAACATATAAGATTATTAAGGGATTGGACACGCTTGAGGCAGGAAACATGTTCCCGATGTTTGGGGAGTCCAGAGCCAGGGGCCACAATTTAAGAATTAGGGGTAGGCCATTTAGAACAGAGACGAGGAAACACTTTTTCACCCAGAGAGTTGAGAATCTGTGGAATTCTCTGCCTCAGAAGGCAGTGGAGGCTAATTCTTTGGATGCTTTCAAGAGAGAGTTGGACAGAGCTCTTAAAGATAGCGGAGTCAGGGGATATGGCGAGAAGGTAGGAACGGAGTACTGATTGTAGATGATCAGCCATGATCACAGTGAATGGTGGTGCTGGTTCAAAGGGCCGAATGGCCTACTCCTGCACCTATTGTCTAATGGCATTGTGCATAACTGTTCTGTGTCTGCTATTGCCTCTGATACGTTAATGCTATATAAGGGGCGGCCACGGTGGCGCAGCGGTAGAGTTCCTGCCTTACAGCGCTTATAGTGCCAGAGGCCCAGGTTCGATCCCAACCACGGGTGCTGTCTGCACGGAGTTTGTTCGTTCTTCCCGTGACCGCGTGGGTTTCCGCCGAGATTTCCATCCGGTTTCCTCCAACACTCCAAAGGAATACAAGTTTTTAGGTTAATTGGTTTGGTGTAAATATAAATTGTCCCTGGTGTGTGCAGGATAGTGTTAATGTGCGGGGATCGCTGGTCGGTGCGGACTCTGGGGACTGAAGGGCCTGCATCTCTAAACTCAACTAAACTCAACTAAACTCAAAAGTCGAATTATCCTTTGTTCCCTTTGGCTTCAACATTAGACAAACTTCCTTTCTGTGGCTATCTGCTGTGAAAACCCCTTCTGTAAATAAATCACTCCTTAGGATTTGCAGAAACCTGCATCCGTGTTGAGAGCAGGAACAATGTGACTGTTCAGACTTAAGGTGGTTACAATATCTGGCTTGTGTGAGAAAGAACTGCAGATGCTCGTTTAACTCACAAAAATGCTGGAGTAACTCAGCCGGACAGGCAGCATCACTGGAGAGAAGGAATGACGTTTTGGGTTGAGACATCAGTCTGAAGAAGGGTCTCAGCACGAAACGTCACCCATTCCTTCCCTCCAGATATGCTGCCTGTCCCGCTGAGTTACTCCAGCATTGTGTGTCTACATTATCAGGCTTGCTGCATATGACTGAACGCAGTTCACACACAAAATGTATTTTTACAGTAAATAGCATCATGAAGATTACATGGATTGGTGTCAATTTGGCTCTGCATAAACCATCCTGTATGTAAACCCATTAAAGCCAACCTTCTACATGAAATGGATTGGATTACACTAATTCAATACTGACAATAAGTCAATATCATAATTTTAAGACCACTGTGGGTTCCACTTTTCCTTGATCATCGTTACTTTTTCACATATCTTTCATTCATTTGTTCTATACCTCTCTCTGTATCACCGTCTATATCTCTCGTTTCCCCATCCCCCGACTCTCAGTCTGAAGAAAGGTCTCCACCTGAAAAGCCACCTATTCCTTCTCTCCAGAGATGCTGCCAGAGTTACTCCAGCATTTTGTGTCCATCCTCATAATTTTAACATATTTGTGTCATGATTGTAAGCAAAACATTACAGAATCATTTCCAACCGTAGCAGTCAGGAGTTGTACAGAGCCACAACGGTGGGGATAAAAGTACATCATTATCAACTTAGAAGTTTAGAAGGATGAAGCTTGGCAGATCATGAAGGGCCTCGATAGAGTGGATGTGGAAAGGATGTTTCCACTAACGGGAGAGTCCTGAACCAGAGGGCACAGCCTTGGAATAAAACAATGTACCTCAAGACTGGAGATGAGGTGGTGAGTCTGTGGAATTCAGAGGGTCAATGTCTTCCTTGCCTCTTCGCAGTTCCCTTGCTACTCCACTCACTAGATCTCCAGTGCCCCTTTTCTCCATTGACAATGATGTTTTAATTGATGGGAATGGTCTGCAGATCAGGGAGCCCGGTGGCGAGAGGAACAGGCTTGAAGATATTTACAGAAGAACTTTTCTCCCATCATCGACCCGGGACGTTAGGCACGTGAGACTGCAGACGCTGGGAACCTTGAGCAGAACCACAAAGAGCTGGAGGACAGCATGTGGGAAGGGAATGGACACTCGATGTTTCTGGTCGGGATCCGTCTTCACACTGATTGGAGTTGTGGGGTGGGGAGCCGGAAAAGAGAGATGGAATGGAATGGTATGGAATACTTTACTTAATTGTCACCTGTGACAAGTCACAGTGTGACGCTTTGCTCGCGTACCCAAGGTATGCAAATAGACACCACATAAAGGGCATTGACTGCGTTACAAAGTTGGAGTGGGACAAAGTCTGGCAAGTGTTAGATGAGGGGGTTTCATTGGAAGATGGATGAAAAAGAGATAATAGGGTGCCAGGTAATGAGAGGAGAGGAACCGAGAGAGGTAAAGCCGGAGGGAGGGATGTGGATGGAAGTGAACGGATATTCGTTTCAGTTTTAATTTTAGATATATTGCGTGAGTTCTATGTTATCCCACTTTCTCATTCACTCCCCACACACTAGGGGGCAATTTACAGATGCCAATCAATCTTTGGGATGTGGTTAGAAACCGGAGCGCCCGGAGGAAACCTACACGGTCACAGGGAGGTAGACAAATATGCTGGAGGAACTCACAGGGAGAACGTGCAAACTCCATACAGACAGCACCCAGGGTCAGGATGGAAGCCAGGTCTCTGGCGCTGTGAGGCAGCAACTCTGCCAGCTGTGCCAGTGTGCCACTAACCCTAATAGGGGGGGGAGAGGAGGAGATGAACCTGGGATTATACTTTTAGAGGTGCAGGACGTAAACAGGCCTTTCGGCCCACCGGATCTGCACCGACCAACGATCCCTGTACACTTACACTATCCTAGACAAACTGGGGACAATTTACAATTTTACCAAAACCAACTAACCTACAAACCTGTACGTCTTTGGACTGCGGGAGAAAACCAGAGAAAACCTACGCTGGTCACGGAGAGAACATGCAAACTCCGTACAGACAGCACCCGTAGTCAGGATCAAACCCGGGTCTCTGGCGCTGTAAGGCAGCAGCTGTACCTCTGCGTCACCCTGCCGCCCAGAGATGTTAGCTCAGTTTCTCTCTCCTCTGATACTGCCTGAAATTCTGAGTATTGATTGAACTCTGTATCTTTGTTCGCAGTTCACCTTGAAGATCAACACGGTCTTATTTATGTTTAAGAAGGAACTGCAGATGCTGGAAAATCGAAGGTTGACAAAAATGCTGGAGAAACTCAGAGGGTGAGGCAGCATCTATGGAGCGAAACGTCACCTATTCCTTCGCTCCATAGATGCTGCCTCACCCGCTGAGTTTCTCCACCATTTTTGTCTACCTATCTTATTTATGATTTCCATCTCCAGTATTTCCCATTACATCATCTTTAAAAAAAAACAAAAAAACACTTGATCGATCTTCCGATTGGTGAGGAGGAATGCTTTTGACTTGAAGAGTACAGTAAGAATCCAGCACCCACCCTGCTCCTGGGAAGTGCCAAGGGCAGAGGCGAGCTCCACATTCAGCGCACACTCGAAACCCAACGCACCCAGCCTCGCAGAGAAGTTCAGAAAGCCACGGAGAGAGAGAGAGAGAGAGGGGGAGCGAGAGAGAGATTCTTGATCAGTACTGGTCTCAGGGGTTATGGGGAGGCAGGAGAATGGGGTTAGGAGGGAGAGATAGATCAGCCATGATTGAATGGCGGAGTAGACTTGATGGGCCGAATGGCCTCATTCTGCTCCTATCACTTATGACCTATGTTCACATATCTGTTGTACTGCCACAAGTATGAATTTCATTGTAATATAAGTTAGATCAGTAAAGACTTAGTATCTTTTGTTTTGAAAGCTGCCTGACCTGCTGAGTTACTCCAGCACATTGAGTGTTTTTTTTTTGTAAACCAGCATCTGCAGTTCCTTGTTTCTATTATCAAATTGGTCACATTTGACTCATTTATTGACCATGTTCAGTAGGGGAATTTAATACATTTGGTGGTTTCAGTGATGGTTCTTTGATCTGAAACATGAACTCTGCTTCTCTGTCCCAAGGTGTTGCCTGAGTTGTCGAGTTTTTTCTAACATTTGCTGTTTTTATTTCAGGTTTCCAGCATCTTGCTGTTTGTATTTCAGATTAGCAACATGTTTTATTTTCGTTTCAGTGCACTAAACGAAAATGACACAGTTCTCTTTGTGAAGAATGTGAGATTTGAATGGGTGCCAGAGTACAAATAAGCACTGGTTTTCTGTGCCTTATCATTCTCACTGCCTTCAAGAGGCGAGAAAGATTGAAACGTAGAAACATAGAAAATAGGTGCAGGGGTAGACCATCCGGCCCTTCGAGCCAGCACCGCTAATTCATATATGATCATGGCTGATCATCCACAATCAGTACCCTGTTCCTGCTTTTTCCCCATATACCTTGATTCCATTAGCCCTAAGAGCTAAATCCAACTCTCTCTTGAAAACATCCAGTGAATTGGCCTCCACTGCCTTCTGTGGCAGAGAATTCCACAGATTCACAACTCTCTGGGTGAAAAATGTTTTTCCTCATCTCAATCCTAAATGGCCTACCCCTTATCCTTAAACTGTGTGACCCCCTAGTTCTGGACTTCCCCCCAAACATCGGGAACATTTTTCCTGCAATCGAGGGAATTGCAAATTTCTAGTTCAAAAAAATAAAGCAGACATCCAGTGAAAAAAGGCTTCCATCGATGGGAGGTGGCCTGAGTCACCAGGGACCACCTGCTCTGACGATTCTTACATGTGCTTCAAAAGTAAGTTTGACTTTTTTTTTGGAGCTATCACAAGAAAGGAAAAAAGCTTAGATGATGGATCAGGAAAAAATACGAAACAGTTCAATGGATTTAAGAAACAAAAGCAGAGTAAGTTAGATAAGAAGATTATGTCATATGGACAACCATCAATTTGTACGTCTATTTTCTAACGAGATAAAGAGAATGATAGATAAGATATTGTCAGGGGAAAACTCCTCCTGAACAAAAAAAACCTCTCTCTCATAAAAAGAAAGTATGAGATTTCTTACAACATGACAAGCCAGGACAAGAACCTTCCTCTCAGATCATTATGTTCCTTGACAAGCCCCCAGGTATATGGAGGCATTGAGCTGTTACAACACGAACAACCTACACACACACACACACACACACACACACACACACACACACACACACACACACAAAAGGAAGAGAAAACAATTATGGGACATGCTGTACCACTGAACTTCACCAATAAATAAATAACCAAAGTTGACTGTGCTTTTTGCTGGATTGGGGAAGTCAATTACAGTAAAGAAAAGGCTGGAAATTCTGGTATTTCTGTTAATTTCCTTTTATCACCACCACACGTTGCAGTGTAGAAAATTAACTGGAAGTGGCATACGTGATGAAACAAGTAGATGCAAATTTTCTTCATGATCATGTGCTCCTAAGAAAACGCCAATAAAACTGTGGGTAGACACAAAATGCTGGAGTAACTCAGCGGGACAGGCAACATCTCTGGAGAGAAGGGATGGGTGACATTTCAGGTCGAGGCTCTTCTGTACTCCAGGGTTAGATGCTAACGTCCTTTCAATAGCCGCAGTCCCATTATCTTTCTCATGATGCAACATGTCCCCGAAGGGCATGCAATAGTTCAGTTTAGTTAATTGTCACGTGTACAGAGATATGGTGAAAAGCTTTTGTTGTGTGCTATCCAGTCAGCAGAAAGACAATACATGATTACAATTGAGCTGTTTACAGTGTATGGATACATGATAAGGGAATAACGTTCAGTGCAAGGTAAAGCCAGCAAAGTCCGATCAAGGATAGTCCATGGCTCACCAATGAGGTAGGTAGTAATTCAGGACTGCTCTCTGGTTAGACAATAGACAATAGGTGCAGGAGTAGGCCATTCGGCCCTTCGAGCCAGCACAGCCATTCATTGCCCAGTCGCTCCATTCTATCAACATATGACAGTCCCGCCATCCCGGGAATTAACCTTGTGAACCTACGCTGCAAGCCCTCTATACCAAGAATGTCCTTCCTCACATTTGGAGACCAAAACTGCACATAATACTCCAGGTGTGGTCTCACCAGGGCCCTGTACAACTGCAGAAGGACCTCTTTGCTCCTATACCCAACTCCTCATGTTATGAAGGCCAACATGCCATTGCCTGATAACAGCTGGGAAGAAACAGTCCCTGAATCTGGAGGTGTGCGTTTTCACACTTCTACACCTTTTGCCTGATGGGAGAGGGGAGAAGAGGGAGTGGCCAGGGTGCGACTCGTCCTTGATTATGCTGCTGGCCTTGCCGAGGCAGCGTGAGGTGTAGATGGAGCCAATAGAAGGCAGCAATAGGTCAACAATGAAATAAATAGCATTGAAACCCTGGCTAGAACCCTTGGTAACGCTGACCTGTGACTCCAGCCTTTTATCAATCAGTTTGCAGTGTTTACACATTTTTTATTAAATGTCCTGACAACCACTGTTGGGTAGCTGGGCCAAGAGGAAAAATACTTCTTTGGCCCCCCTCGGTCATGGGTGACCTCCACATTCCCTATATGGAGGACGCCTGTGCGTGACTTGGTTTAATGTGGGGAGACTGGTGCACAGACAGCCACCCCACGGTCCTTGACAGATCTGGGTCAGGATCCAGTGGTATGGAGTCCAAGACGACCGGAGACCCTTTTCTGCTGCAGCCTTCATCCGCCTTCCCAGCCGTTGTGACGCTCCACTAAGATCAGCCATCATCCTCTGCCTGTTCCACCGTTGAGGTCTTGGTTGGATTGCTCTTTGTCAGAGACCTCCCCCTCGACCTTACCACCATGGGTGGCCCTACCAGGAGCATCGCTCCAGACGGCATCGCTCTCAGGATCTCAGGACCACACAAGCTTCACCACCACGACAAGGTGACAATCCATGGAGAAGGGAAAAATAACTATTGTCTTTAAAATATCCATCTGCTGTTCTCATTTTTAATTTTAGAGTTGATTAATGTCCACTCTATCACAAACAACACATCCACTGAAAAATTAGTTGGCGCAGCGGTAGAGTTGCTGCCTTACAGCGCCAGAGACCCAGGTTCGATCCTGACCACGGGTGCTGTCTGTATGGAGTTTGTACCTTTTCCCTATGACCATGTGGGTTTACTCCGGGTGCTCCGGTTTCCTCCCACACTCCAAAGGCGTGCAGGTTGGTAGGTTCATTCTTCTTCTTCTTCTTCTTACTTCTTAAGCCCTTTGTTCCTCTGGGGAGTATAGGCCATTGACCTCACTTGGTTGTTGACAGTTCTTCCGAGATCTCCCCAGTTGAGCCCACTCTCAGACATTTCTGTCTGGAGACCTCTTCTCCAGCTGTTCCTGGGGCTACCTCTTTTCCTTTCTCCTAGGGGTTCCACTTCAGGGCTTGCCGGCTGATGTTTCTGGCAGGTTTCCTGAGGGTGCGTCCAATCCAACTCCATTTTCTCCTTCGGATTTGTAAGTCAATGGGCCCCTGGCTAGTTCTTTTCCACAGGTCCACATTGCTTACTTTGTCTCTCCACCAGATGTTACGTATTCTCCCAAAGCAGGTGTTAATGCATGTTTGCAGCCTGTTTGTAGTGTGTTTTGTTGTTTTCCATGTCTCTGACACATACAGCATCACCTGTTTCACATTTGAGTTAAAGGTGCGTATTTTGGTGTTGGTAAAATCGTAAATTGTCCCTAGTGCGTAGGATAGCGCTAGCGTACTGGGTGATTGCTCATCGGCCCGGACTCAGTGGGCTGTTTCCGCGCTACATCTCCAAAGTCTAAAGATAGGAAAGACCACATCTATTACTTCTGAGTGGTGGTAGAAGAGAACATTGATTGTCATTTTTACTTTTAGCAGTAATACCGGTAATGTTAGATTGCTTGTTGTTCATTCACTCATTGATTGAACCATCCGTAGACCTCACAGGATCACACAGCATGGAAACAGGCCCGGCGGCCCAACTTGCCCACGCCAACCATGATGCCCCATCCCCACTATCCCACCTACATACGTTTATCCATGTATCTGTCCAAATCTCTACAACAGAGAGGAGGAGTGATTGTTCAAGTTCAAGTTCAAGTTCGTGAGTTTATTGTCATGTGTCCCTGATAGGACAATGAAATTCTTGCTTTGTTTCAGCACAACAGAACATAGAAGGCAAAACAGATCAGTGTGTCCATATATCATTATATAAATGATAATATATGAATAAATAAACTGATAGTGCAAATAACAGATAAAGGGCTATTAATGTTCTTAGTTTTGTCTGAGCCAAGTTTAATAGCCTGATGGCTGTGGGGAAGTAGCTATTCCTGAACCTGGTCGTTACAGTCTTCAGGCTCCTGTACCTTCTACCTGAAGGTAGCAGGGAGATGAGTGTGTGGCCAGGATGGTGTGGGTCCTTGATGATACTGCCAGCCTTTTTGAGGCAATGACTGCGATAGATCCCCTTGATGGAAGGGAGGTCAGAGCCAATGATGGACTGGGCAGTGTTTACTACTCATTGTAGTCTTTTCATCTCCAGGGCGCTCAAGTTACCGAACCAAGCCACGATGCAACCGGTCAGCATGCTCTCTACTGTGCACCTGTAGAAGTTAGAGAGAGTCCTCCTTGACGATTGGACGGTATAACACCATTGCTGGGGGTTCTCCATGTCCATATGTCCATGAAAATGATTTGAATGGAATCAACTCTTAAGGTGAATTTCTCTCTCTCTCTGGCAATAGGGAAGCATGGGTTACATAGATGAGGCATAACACGAAGTGCTGGAGAAACTCAGTGGGTCAGGCAGCTTCTGTGGATGGAAGACAGATGAAGAAAGGTTCAGAGCTGAAATGTTGCCTGGACCTTCCCTCCACAAAAGGTAGACACAAAATGCTGGAGAAACTCAGCGGGTGAGGCAGCATCTAATGGAGAGAAGGAATTGGCGACGTTTCAAGTCGAGACCCTTCTTCTGAAGAAGAGTCTCAACCCGAAACGTCACCAATTCCTTCTCTCCATAGATGCTGCCTCATCCGCTGACTTTCTCCAGCATTTTGTGTCTTCCTTTGATTTTACCAGCATCTGCAGTCCTTTCTTAAACATTCCCTCCACAGATGCTGCCTCACCCACTGAGTTCCTCCAGCACTTTGCGTTTTGCTCAAAGTTCCAGCATCTGCTGTTCCTTGCATCGCCACGTTACCTAGATGTGGACAGACACAAAAAGCTGGAGTAACTCAGCGGGTCAGACAGCATCTCTGGAGAGAAGGAAGAGGTGACGTTTCGGGTCGAGACCCTTCTTCAATCTTAGATGTGGGTCGACTTTATCCATTTAGTTTTGTTGTGTGAGATTTTCTGGCCACAAGAATAGGAAATGCTATGCAGCACATTGGCCCCTTTGTCTAAATTGCCAATACTTCATGCAAACAACCAAAGCTTTGCATGTCACTGGCTATTTACATACCCATTCCCTTAGGTCTGGTATCGCCATTTAATTGCCAATGATGATAAAGGCTTAGTCAGATTACTGGGGTACGTGGCAAGTTACCATTATGCGGTTCCCAGTTAATTTAGAAGCTTAAAAAAACAAAAATGCACTATGGACTCTCCCCATACTAATATCTGGACATTTAATAGGCACTGCCTTGTGTCACTCCCACCTACATCACATCATGGTTAAGCTTGACCTCATTGAGGGGAAACCACTGCAAGCTCCTTGGCAGTTGAAACAATTTGCCTGGGTCTCTCAAACAAAGTGGGAATGACTCCCTGCCATGTGCTTCAGGCCATTTGGAAACAAAAGAGAATTCTCACGATCATCTCCAAACCCTGCTTCGAAACATGCGCCACCTGTTTACCCTGTTCTTCCTCCTACTTGGCACAAAGTTGTCATGCATGTCCCGGCTGCTTATAGAACAGGCGGCAGAGATACTCCTGACCCTGCTTGAAATATTGCCGCGCCAAGCCAGGTGTGACGTATGCGCCCAGGGCATTCACAGGGAACGTAACCTAGAAATCCACATCCGAGCAGCCAGCATGCGAATCACACCTCGAAGAAGGGTCCCGACCCGAAACATCGTCTATCTCCTGTCTCCAGGCATGCTGCCTGGCCCGCTGAGTTACTCCAGCACTTTGTGTCCATTTTCTTGCAGACCAGCACCTGTGGTTGGAGTCATAGAGTCATACACCATGGAAAGAGGCCCTTCAACACAACTTACCCACGCCGACCAACATGCCCCATCTACACGTCCCATCTGCCCGCGTTTGACCCATGTCCCTCTAAACCAGCCCTATCCATATAGCTGTCCAAATGTTTTTTAAGTTCCTTGTTTCTGCTAATCACAACAGTGGTCAATATTAATTATCAACTCAATATAATAAACCAGGGCAGTTACCCCATTACCTTTAAGCATCATAGCATCTAAAATCCCGCTGTCATTTATTTAACCTAACCTTTTTTTAAAAATTTCCTGCTGTATTTAATACTGGAAGATCCTGTTGAAATAGTGACGGCAGTTGACACAAGACATGCAACAATATCTGAAGTTTGCTTTCTCAATAATGAGGTCCAACAGGAAATTAATGTGCTGGAATTCTTCCTTGGGAACAGCCATTCATGATGTACTACACTTGAATTTTACCAAACACAATCTAACCACCAGGTTAGAGTCCGACTGCGTTGTGAAACTGATATATTTTTTTCCTGGAATATTTAATCCTGAATGTTACAATATGTTCATTAATAGTCTAACAGACTATTCAGACAAGTCTGAAGAAAGGTCCCGACCCAAAATGTCACCTTGCTTATTAAAGGAATCGCATAGAACATTGAGCAAGAATTGGACATAACGGTGTCATTTCTAACGCATTAATTTTCAGTGAGTTAAGCAATGCAAAATCTAATTAAAGGACAGACTTCACGCTAAGGCCTCAGCCGTGCCACTTGATTGATGAAGGAAGTGGCCAACAGGATGGAGCAGGAGTCTAGGCGTTAGCATGGCATTATATGGTGCATCGAGATTGCTCAACATCAATTGCAGTGAAAGATGACACACGGGATTGAAACAGGGACTAGAGTAGATGGGGCATCTTGGCCAGCATCGACAAGTTGGGCCGAAAGGCCTGTTTCCTGCACACATTTGGCCAATATCATTCTAAAACTCTCCTATCCATGTACCTGCCTAAATAGATAGATCGTGTAAGAAGGAACTGCAGATGCTGGTTTAACTCAGCGGGACAGGCAGCATCTCAAGAGAGAAGGAATGGGTGACGTTTTGGGTCGAAGAGACTCGACACGAAACTATACCCATTCCTTCTCTCCAGAGATGCTGCCTGTCCCGCTGAGTTACTCCAGCTTTTTGTGTCCAAGCACAAAATGTTTCTGCCTCTGGAGTCAGAGAGACTGCAGATGTAGGAATGTTGAACAAAAAAACAAACTGACAGGCGACCGAGATCAGGCAGCATCTGTGGAAGGAAATGGCCAGGTGAAGCTTTGGATTAGGACCCTGTGCCAACTATTCCTTGCTCTGTTGCCACAGACGGCTGCGGAGGCCAACTCAATGGGTATGGTTATGGCAGAGATTTACAGAGTCTTGATTAGTAAGGGTGTCGAGGATTATGGGGAGAAGGCAAGAGAATGGGGATGAGATAGAAAGATATTTCAGCCATGATTGAATGGTGGAGTAGACTCGATGGTCCGAACGGCCAACTTCTGCTCCTATGACGTATGAACTTATGTTTGTTAATGCCAAGCCAATAGTGATTTCAATAATTTAAATCTCCTACTAGGCCAACAACAGAACTAAAATTCTCCGTCAATGGTAATGATTTTTCAAGGGCAGACACAACATGCTGGAGTAACTCAGCAGGTCAGGCAGCATCTCTAGAGAACATGGATAGATGACGTTTCGGGTCGGAACCCTTCTTCGGAATTCTTCAGTGATTTCTGCTGTGCTTAGCCAGCATTTTCTGTCTGTCTGGTGGAAACCAGCATCAACAGTTCCTTCTTATTATCCTTCAAGGTTCCGTCTACAGCTCTGACTGCCAATGCTAACAAATAAAAAAGGATATCTAATGAGCCGTCTTTTCCCATTCTTCTTTTTCATATCTCCTCATGAGTACGCAAGCAAAGAATGTCACTGTGCCTAGCCACTTGTGACAATCATTCCTATTCCTTGGACATAGAAGGAGGCTGTTTGGCCCATTAAACTCATGCCGGCCCTCAAAGCAATCCCAGTCCCACATTTGTTTCCCTGTAAGCTATTCTCTCATATACCAAGCAACTCCACCCAAAATACACCAGGGCAATTTTCAATCGCCGATTAACCTCCACGCACAGCTCCAGATTCTGGGACAGTTTTTTTCCCCAGTTGTTATCGGGCAACTGAACCATCCGCAACCAGAGAGCGGTGCTGAGGTACTATCCACTTCATTGGAGACCCTCGGACTACCTCTGATCGGACTTTACTGGCTTTACCTTGCATTAAACGTCATTCCCTTATCATGTATCTGTACACTGCGGGTGGCTCGATTGTAATCATGTATTGTCTTTCCGCTGGCTGGTTAGCACGCGACAAAAGCTTTTCCCTGTACCTCGGTTACACGTGACAATAAACTGAACTGAAACTGAACTGAACCTACCGACCAGCACATTTGGGATGTGGGAGAGTGGGGACGTGGAGAGACCCACGTGGTCGCAGGAAGAACATGCAAACTCCACACAGACAACACCAGAGATCAGGATCAAACGCGGGTTTGCCAGAAACAGCAGCACTATCTTCCGCCAGTCCCTCGAGTGTGCTTCATGAGTCAGTACGCTGTTGAGAAAAAGACAACCAAAGGAGTTAGCAGCAGCAACTTGCCCACTGGATGGTCTGTGGTTAAAGAGTGTTGCAATAGTACTGCCGAGTTAAATCATTACCGTGCTGCGGAAATATCCATGCTGACTTGCTGAATATGTGTGCGGGACTAATGGTTCATGCAATGCATTTGTACTGAAGCAGAACAGGGAGAACTTAATGAAAAACTGCTTGAACAGAACTAAATCAGTCTCAAGAAAGAACAAAAGAGGAGACGGACAGAACAAAAAGATACAGCACAAAGGAACAGGAAACATCATTCTGAAGACATTGCTTTAATAAGATCAAGTCGAGAGACAGATGGAAACAAAGAAAAGAATAAATATCATAGTTTTAAACTAGTGCCACGGTTTAAGGGCGGCACAGTGGAGCAGCTGGTGGAGCCGCTGCCGCTGCCTCACAGCGAATCAGGTTCGATCCTGTCCTCGGGTGCTGCCTGTGTGGAGTTTGCACGTTCTCCTTGTGATCGTGTGGGTAACAATAGGGTTTTATCGGGTATCTATTTATCTGACTTGGAAAGCTAGAACACGAAGCAATAGGGCGACTGGGCGGCACAGTGGCGCAGCTGGGTAGAGCTGCTGCCTCACAGCGCCAGAGATTCGGATTCAATCTTGACTTTTGGGTGCTGTCTGAGCGGACTTTGCACCTTCACCCTGTGCCCCCCCCCCCCGTGCTCCAGTTTCCTCCCACATCCCAGAAACTGTGCGGGGTTGTCAGTTAATTGGCCTTTGTAAATGAACCCCCTGATGTGCAGGGAGTGGATGTCAAAGTGGAACAACATGGTATGAACAGAATCAACTTCAAGCTCCTCTTATTCGTACACAAAGCCCTTAACGGGCTTGCCCCCCCAATATCGAAAATCCTCTAACCCACCATTCTACCACCAAGTCCCTCAGGTCGGCTGACTTGGGGCTACTGACTATCCCGCGGTCTAGGTTTAAGTCAGGGGTGACCGCACTTTTGCAGTTGCAGCACCTAGACTCCCTGTCCTCATCAGAACTGCCCCCTCCATCGACTCCTTTAAGTCGAGGCTCAAAACCTATTTCTACTCCCTAGCGTTTTTGAGCCCCTCTGAGGGGGCGCTGTAAACAGTTTATGTATGTATTGTTAGGTCTGTGTACCGTTGTATGTAGCACATTAGTACCTTCACTGATGTACAGCACTTTGGTCAACGTGAGTTGTTTTTAAATGTGCTATACAAATAAAATTGATTGATTGATTGATGAATGGGCGATCGATGGCTGGCGTGGGCGCGGTGGACCAAAGGGCCTCTTTCCATGCTGTATCTCTACGCTAAACTGTTTTAAATGCTATGGGGCTGATGGCATAGATTTTAAGTGGTGGTTCCTTACGTGTCAATGTGAACCTTTGTTATGTCATGATGCCAAAACTGAAGGCCACTTGTGGCTGGTGACTCACCGGGTGCAGATTGCGTGTCTAAGCTACCCTGCACCATTGGACCGAGCTGTGAACAAGGCAATAAGCAGAGTTGTAGTGCTAAATGGACGCTGTATCATCAGCAGCCGAGAGGATCATCATGATGAAAAACTTTACCTGGTCACATAGGTAAAGGGCCTGTCCCACTGTACGAGGTAATTCAAGAGTTCTCCCGAGTTTTCCCCTGATTCAAACTCGGAGAATGTCCGTAGCGGGTCCGTGGGAGTTCGTGGATGTCTCGTAGCGGCTCGTACGAGTAAAAAATAACAATTTTTTTCATCGTGAGTATTTTTTTACTCGTGGACATTTTGGTCTTCACCTATGGTCTACACCTCGTGGACAGTGTTGAAAAAACGTCACTGGATTTCCCGAGTACCTACCGTTACTCGTACGAGCCGCTACGAGACATCCACGAACTCCTACAGACCCGCTACGGACATTCTCCGAGTTCGAATCAGGGGAAAACTCGGGAGAACTCTTGAATTACCTCGTACAGTGGGACAGGCCCTTAAGGCTCTCTGTCTGAAGATCATACTGTCACGCCTGTAAAGATTCCCCTCCATAACATTTCTTTCAATAATTCATGAGCCACTTATGACCACTTTTGGCTTTGATGTTATTACTTTTGCAAGTGATATTGAATGCAACAGGTTTAAATTAAGCATTGTTTCCATTTTTCCTGAGACACTTGAGGGAAGATGATTGCGACATAGAAGTCGCCCGTGGACAAGTTGTAGCTGGTGTTTGAAGCGGCCATCTTTATTGACTGTTCGGCTTTTCCCAGTTACAGTTTAGTTTATTGCCACGTGTACCGAGGTACAGTGAAAAACTTTTGTTGCGTGCTATCCAGTCAGTGGAAAGACAATACATGATTACAATCGAGCGGTTTACAGTTTTTAGATACATGATAAGGGAAATAACGTTTAGTGCAAGGTGACGCCAGCAAAGTCCGATCAAGGATAAGTCTGAGGGTTTCTTCCAGCCGGGAAGAAACTGTTCCTGAATTTGGAAGTGTGCGTTTTCACACTTCTATACCTTTTGCAGTATGGGAGAGGGGAGAAGAGTGAGTGGCCAGGGTGCGACTCATCCTTGATGATGCTCTTGGCCTTGCCGAGGCAGCGTGAGGTATAAATGGAGTCAATGGAAGGGAGGTTGGTTTGTGTGATGGTCTGGGCTGCGTCCACAATTTCTTGCGGTCTTGGATGGAGCTGTTCCCATACCAAGCACAGACATTGTGGGCCGAAGGGCCTGTTCTTCTGTTGTACTGATCTATGTTCTATGGTCTACGCCTCTGGAATTTATCTGTATTTCTTCACCATATTCATTAGTCGAGATAGCATCTATTCCTTTTCCAGACTTCCCATGCTTCCCTACCTTGGGCTTCTCTTCCACCTCCTCTGGGTCTTCAGTTTCCGTGTAGGTCTTAATATCACTGTCTTGTTGCTTTTCATTCATCCTATTATACCTTAGTCTCTGTTCTCTGTACCACAAGTCTCTTTCTTCCTGCCTTGCTTAAAACATTTGCTTGCAACACCCAAAACATTGTACTCTTCAAAAATAAGGCCACTGACCATTAGCTTTGTCCCCCTCTCCCCAGATGCCTCCAGATGTGCCGGCATTTTCAGCATTTTGTGATTTTGCTTTTCGGCATTTTGTGTTTTTGTTTTTCTCAAATTCCATCATCCAGGGTGCTTTTGTAGTTCTGGTTTGAGCTGCTACAATCAAGCCTTCTCACCCTGGTCCCAGCTTAGACAGCGTTGACTAGATCCATTAACTGGACAGCCAGCAGGATCCACGTTGCATCGACATCGCAAAGTGCCCAATGTTATTTTCACCACTAATTGCGCACGAACGTAAATTATAAATGACCTTTTCTTCTACTAGTTAACGATTTTAAATTCTTCTGCATCACAAACGAGCTTAATTACTCAGAGATTTACTCTTCTTCTTAAGCTTTCACAATCGAGTATGATTTACTTCTAGTTTTGATTGGGGTGATGAGGCCAATAGACAATAGGTGCAGGGGTCAAGTCTACTCGGCCATTGTGGGAACCACAGGCCTTTCCACAGAGGTGCTTGATGGGGCAGGCAGGTGAAACATTTGAGATCATAAGGTCATAAGTGATAGGAGCAGAATTCGGCCATTCGGCCCATCAAGTCTACTGCGCCATTCAATCATGGCTGATCTATCTCCCCCTCCCAACCCCATTCTCCTGCCTTCTCCCCATAACCCCCGACACCCGTACTAACCAAGAATCTATCAACTGTATCTCTGCCTTAAATAAATCCACTGACTTGGCCTCCACAGCCTTCTGTGGCAAAGAATTCCACAGATTCAACACCCTCTGACAAAAGAAATTTCTCCTCATCTCCTTCCTAAAAGAACGTCCTTTAATTCTGAGGCTACGACCTTTAAGCCCTAGACTCTCCCACGACTGGAAACATCCTCACCACATCCACTCTATCCAAACCTTTCACTGTTCTGTATGTTTCAATGAGGTCCCCCTCATTCTTCTAAACTCCAGCGAGTACAGGCCCAGTGCCGACAAACGCTCATCATAGGTTAACCTGTGATGTGGTGTGCTCCTGCTGCCACTTACACAGGAGCGCCTGAATGCTCCTGATGAATGGCCTTGTGGATCTCAATACCATCCATTTGCTCCTCCACTTTGGGAGGTCAAGGGCCGGGAGTCAATGGGAATGTTACTAAGGAGGCTTGGATCAGGTCATAGAATCATAGAGAAGGGAAACAGGCCCTATGGCCCAAAATGCCCACACTGATCAACATGCCCCATGTACACTAGTCCCACCTGCCTAAGTTTGTCTCAGAATAGAGCCCTTCTAAAAGTTCTGATGAAGGGTCTTCAAACTCTGTTTCTCATTTTGGCAGAGCTGCCTGAGTTTCCAGCACCTTCCATTTACACCCCTTAAATAATTCTAAGCTGGTCATTGCAGGCCTTAAATTCTAACAAACATGCAGTAAAACAGTGTTGAGACCCGGTTACGATCTCGATGGAGTTTGCAGGTTCTCACTGTGACCACGTGGGTTTACTCCGGGTGCTCCGGTTTCCTCCCACACCCCAAAGACGTGCGCGTCTGAAGGTTAATCGGCCCTCTGTAAATTGCCTCTACTGTGTAGAACTAGTGAGTGAATGAGCGATTAACAGTCGGCATAGACTGGGTGGGGCCGAAGGGCTTGTTTCCATGCTGTATCTCTAAAACTAAAAACTTAAATAACTAGACAAAAAATGCTGGAGAATCTCGTTTCGGGTCGAGATGTCGCCAATTCCTTCCCTCCATAGATGCTGCCTCACCCGCTGAGTTTCTCCAGCATTTTTTGTCTACCTTCGATTTTTTCCAGCATCTGCAGTTCTTTCTTAAACAAACTAAAATAATTGTCGGAAAAAAAAACTGCTTGGAATTATTTTCAATTCTTTTAAATGAAATGGAATTCATCAACAAAGGACAATAGAGTACTTTAATTAAAAGACAAATTCAACTCATGCAAGTTTTTGTTCACAATGACTAGGGTGTGATCTCTCAGTAACTGCGACTCTCCTGAACGTGTATTATCCAGTTTCTGACAAGTGCACACAGGTCTGGAGTACTTCTTGTGCCGCTTAAAAAGTACAGGACTCTGAATGTCATTTAGTTCTGTACCTAACCATGTTCTTATGCAAAGGTGTTCTTTTTCTTGTCACAATGGTACATTACCACCCTGGTTGCTAAAACAGGCCACAAAGCTGGAGAATTATCGCAACCAAGCAAGCAAGTCTCTTTCCTAATGCTCTGGAAATTATCTTTAAAACTGCATTTTAAACGGCCACTTTAGAATAAAGAACTCCGCTTGTATCAAAATGCATAGATTTAAAGGAGTGGATTCACAGGCCCTGGCAAAAGGTGCAGGGGTCACAGTGAACAATTAGACTTTGCTTGTTGATTGCATAGCGGGCAGAGTGCCAACTTTTGATGCCTGCTGATTTGAACGATCCCAGCAGGCAGCCAGCACCAGCCTTGCTGTTGATTGACAAAACACTTCAGCGGCCAATATTGTGATGCTGGCTCTAGTTAAAACCTGCATCACAATATTGCCGATGACAGACACAGAAGGCTGGAGTAACTCAGCGGGTCAGGCAGCATCTCTGGGGGACAGGTGACGATTCGGGTTGAGACCAAGGCTGCGATAGACGGAGTTTTGATTAGTACGGGTGTCAGGGGTGATGGGGAGAAGGCAGGGTTAGGAGAGAGAGATAAATCAGCCATGAGTGGCGGAGCAGACTTGATGGGCCGAATGGCCTAATTCTGCTCCTATCACTTATTAACTTATGAAACGTCACCTATTCCTTTTCTCCAGAGATGTTGTCTGACCCGCTGAGTTATCCAGCCTTTTGTGTCTGTCTTCGGTTTAAACCAGCATCTGCAGTTCCTCCCCACACACCACAATATTGCCCACTGCTTTCCCCAACGCAAAGGTACACTCTGACTGAAGCGGGTGCTGGTAGTTGATCAGGAAGTAAAAGATTACCTGGGAAGCTATGGAGTCATAGAGTGTGAAAACAGGCCCTTCGGCCCAACTAGCCCACACTGACCAACATGTCCCATCTACACTAGTCCCACCTGCCTGTGTAAAGACCACATCCCTCTAAACCGATTGTATCCATGTACCTGCCCAAATGTTTCTTAAAGGTTGTGATAGTTGATCTGATAAGTGATAGTCAGCATGGATTTGGGCATGGGAAATCATGGACCA
>CM075984.1:51663288-51668206 GCA_038087875.1 Malacoraja senta
ACAGCTTCCTGCCGTAAGCTGTGAGGGCTGCTAAACAGCCACTCTTTACTCACAGTCACCTGATTCTGCGGCTTGGCACGGACACTATAATAACTGGCACTGGCCACTTCAATAACTGGCACTGGCCACTCAAATCAGCCACCCGGACATGTTTATGATTGGTCTTACTGTATTTTACGTTGTTTTGTATCTATTTTAACTTATACTGTTCCATCAGGGACTGGATTGTTTTAGTGTTGTTATTATTATTATTATGTGTGAAATGTTTTAAACGTCATGTGCGATGCTCCGGTATTCCCTGGGAAACGTCTTTTCGTTTTGCACTGCACAACTGTTGCTTGCAAGATGACAATAAAGGAATTGAATTGAATTGAATTAAACCAGCATCCGCAGTTCCGCCCTACACAGTAAAAACCCTGTCCCACTGTACGAGTTCATTCAAAGAGTTCTCCCGAGTTTGCCCTGATTCGAACTCGGAGATTTACGGTAATGGCCGTTCGTCGGTACTCGGGGCTCTTGTGGGACATTTTTCAACATGTTGAAAAATCTTCACGAGTCTTCCCGAGCTTACCTGCCGTTAGCGAGTCTTCCCGAGTACCTGCTATGCTTACCACGAGTTTCATTTTTAAACTTGGGAGAGCTCTTGAATGAACTCGCATCGTGGGGACAGGGCCATTAGTCCCTCATAGCCTGCCCTCACAACTTAGTGTGGAAACAATGTTAAAAATGCTTTGGTAAACATGGAGGCATCAATTATGACTAACTAGTCTTTGCACTGTGCCTTGTCCCTTTAAATAGAACTGGTGATGAGATTACTCCCATTGGTATATCCAAGTTCCACGATAAAAGGTTAATAGAAGATGTCGGCTGGAATATTGAACGAATGAATATCAACGTAGACATCTTTTTGATCTGCTATCTGCAGATACCTCATCTAAAATTTCTACAAAGGCAATGATTGTATGGTTGCCAAATTTGCTGATGACATTAAAGAAGTGGAATAGGGTATAAGGGGGCTATAAAGAGATAGGTTAAGTGAGTTAGCAGGAAATGTGTAATTGTCCATTTTGGCCATTTAGTCCATTTAAAACAAAGCGTTTTGCCAGACTGAGTAGTTGAAGAGCTCTGAGCAGCAGAGGGATCACCGTGTCCTAGTGAATGACTTGCAAAAGACGACTAATGTGCGGTCACTGCAAGCAAGTTCCGAAGATTAGCGCAACTTAAATGTTGCTTCTGGTGGAATGGCATGTCCCCGATGTTGGGGGAGTCCAGAAACCAGGGGCCACAGTTTAAGAATAAGGGGTTGTACATTTAGAACGGAGATGAGGAAAAACTTTTTCACACAGAGAGTTGTGAATCTGTGGAATTCTCGTCCTCGGAAGGCGGTGGAGACCAATTCTCTGGATGCTTTCATGAGAGAGCTAGATAGGGCTCTTAGAGATAGCGGAGTCAAGGGATATGGAGAGAAGGCAGGAACGGGGTTCTGATTGTGGATGATCAGCCATGATCACAGTCAATGGCGGTACTGGCTCGAAGGCTGAATGGCCTACTCCTGCACCTATGTCTATTGAAAGCAACGTTTGGTGCAGATAATGGGAAATTTGATAGAGCAACAAACCACCTCTCACTAAGGTTTGGTGCCTATTCTTGCTACCAGTGAGGTATGGCCCTGGGAGCTGGAGCTGTTGATGGCCTTGACAGCACTGAAGAACCCCATTGTGTGTCACGGTCACCATGACTGAGCCACCATGCTTTAGACTTTAGACTTTAAAGATACAGCGAGATCCATGCCAACCAGCAATCACCCTTGTTACACACACTAGACACATTTACTATTTGAGTTTAGTTTATTGTCACGTTTACCAGTTACAGTGAAAAGCTTTTGTTGCGTGCTAACCAGTCAGCAGAAAGAACAATATTACAATCAAGCCATCTACAGTGTACAGGTATAGGGATAAAGGGAATAACGTGATAACGATTAGTGCAAGATAAAGTCCAGTAAAGTCCTATCAAAGTTTAGAGATAGCCGAGGGTCTCCAATGAGGGTAGATACGTAGTCTCAGGACTGCTCTCTTGGGTTGTTGAATAGGAGAAGGTTTCAGTTGCCCTGATAACAAGCAGGGAAAGAACTATCCCTGAACCTGGAGGTGTGGCGTACTTCCCTCTACTCCACCTTTTGCCCCTCGTCCTTGATGATGCTGTTGGCCTTGCTGAGGCAGTGTGAGGTCTAAATGGAGTCAGTGGAAAGTAGGTCGGTCTGTGTGATGGTCTCGGCTGCGTCCACATTTCTCTGCAATAAACGGATTTTTACCGAAGCCAATTCACCTACAAACCTGTGTGTCCTTGGAGTCTGGGCGGAGCACCCGGAGGAAACCCACGCGGTCACAGGGAGAACGTACAAACTCCTTACAGAACCCGGGTCCCTGGCGCTGCAAGGCAGCAACTTTACGCTGCACCACTGTGCTGTCCTCTCTACAGTATGTACTGCGGGCTAGAGGGTTGCAAGCTAAACCATTCCTGAAAGGACACCAAACCATTTAACATGCTGAGTTATTAATAGATGGAAAACTCAGAACAAGATTGAGTTTACTTCAGCCAAATCTTGATGGGAGAGTAGATTATAAACAGTATAGAAAGACACAAAATTATGATTCATGTCATGGAGAGAATCAATTCAAACGTGTGTTAGCACCAACTTGAAAATCAGACATTTAAAATGAAATGGTGAAGTGCTTGTTGAAGAATGTGGTATAAAGAGATACGGTACCATATGAAAATAGGAGATAACATGAGACGTGTATAAGAAAATCGCTGAATTACAGCAAGGCATCAATACTGATTTTATGGTCACATATGTTAACACAGTGAAATAATTTTCCTTCTGTAAATGAATATCAGAGCAATATGATTAATGGTGTTATCCATTGGAGATTGTGGAAGAAACCATACAAGAATCACTTGGAAACAACAGGGCACAAAAATCAAAGCTATTCAGAAAACCTAGATTAGGATAAACTGTAAATAACGTTGAAATTTTATTATTTTTAGCAAAACACAAGTGCTGGAGGAACTTGGTGCTTCAGATCAGCACAGTGGTAGAGTTGCTGCCTCACAGCACCAGAGACCCGGGTTCGATCCTGATTACGGGTGCTGTCTGTATGGAGTTTGTACGCTCTCCCTGTGACCGGGTGGGTTTTCTCCGGGTGCTCCGGTTTCCTCCCACACTCCAAAGAAGTACAGGTCTGTGGGTTAATTGGCTTCTGTAAACTGCCCTAGAGTGTAGGATGTGAAACTGTGTCTAACATAGAACTAGTGTATGGGTGATTGTTGTCAGCATGAACTCGTTGGATTGCAGGGCCTGTTTCCATGTTGCAACGCTAAAACAAATGGAATTATTTCCCTCAATAATTGTAAATGCATGATATATGCTCATGTGCACAATCCAGTTAGAGAGCTGAATAAGTGCACATGGGAGGCAACTTTCTCCATATTGCCTATGTTGCCCCGTCAGAATAAGGAACATGTGCAGATGTACATACACTACAATCACAGCAACTGGTGAATGCGGTGACGCAGCGGTAGAGCTGCTGCCTCACAGCGCCAGAGACCCGGGTTCGATCCCGACTACGGGTGCTGTCTGTACCGAGTTTGTACGTCCACCCCGTGACCCGCGTGAGTTTGCTCCGAGATCTTCGGTTTCCTCCCACACTCCAAAGACGTACAGGTTTGTGGGTTAATTGGCTTGGTGGAAATGTAAATTGTCCCTAGTGTGTGTAGGATAGTTTTAGTATGCGGGGATCACTGGTCTGTGTGGTCTCGATGGGCCGAAGAGCCTGATTCCGCACTGTAACTGTAAAATAAAAACAATGCTTCCCCATTATTTTCAAGAGAGAGCTAGATAGGGCTCTTAAAGATAGCGGAGTCAGGGGATATAGGGAGAAGGCAGGAACAGGGTACTGATTGGGGATGATCAGCCATGATCACATTGAATGGGGTGCTAGCTCGAAGGGCCGAATGGCCTACTCCTGCACCTATTGTCCATTGTCTATTATCCATGAAATCGCGAATTCGCATCTATCGGGTAAAGGATTTGAGCGATGCCTGGTAGAATTGAAGGGGTATGCTTGTTAAATACCTTTGTCATTCATTTCTTTCTTTTTCTGTTTCTTCAGTGAAGGGAAAACCCAAAGGTTTTTTTTGGCTCCTTCCTTTCCATTGTTTTGTAATGATATCATTCATTGACGCAGAGTGAACATGGATATTGCCGACATGTCGATGTACTTCTTCATATTCTTCTTCAGTCTGCACCCGTCCAAGACTATCACCCCGGGCAAACTAATTGATTACAGTTTACAGTTTAGTTTATTGTCACCCGTACCGAGGTACAGTGAAAAGCTTTTGTTGGGTGCTATCCAGTCGCTATCCAGCAGAAAGACAATACATGATTACAAACGAGCCATTTACAGTGTATAGATACATGATAAGGGAATAATGTTTAGTGCAAAGTTAAACCAGCAAAGTCCGATCGAGGTGAGTCGGAGGTCACCAATGAGGTAGATAGTAGTTCATCACTGCTCTCTGCAACGTCTTCCCCTTAAAGATAGACACAAAATGTTGGGAGTAACTCAGCGGGACAGGCGGCATCTCTGGAGAAAAGGAATAGGTGACCTTTCGGGTCGAGACCCTTCTTCAGACTGAGAGTCAGGGGAGAGGGAAACTAGAGGTATGAAAAGGCAGAAAGAACAAATGAACCTTCCACCGCCACTGATCTGCTCACTCAGACTCTTTCTATATCCTTCCCAACAATCTCACTTAGTCTGAACTCCTGGAAAAGCCGGGAGTTCTGTTCATCCCTAATCCTCGGCTGTCTGTACACCGGGAACAGTTTAAATGAAGGCTGTATGTGTAGGAAGGAACT
>CM075984.1:51668406-51723011 GCA_038087875.1 Malacoraja senta
GGAGAGTCTAGGACTAGAGATCATAGCCTCAAAATTAAAGGTCATTCTTTTAGGAAGGAGATGAGGAGGAATTTCTTTAGTCAGAGGGTGGTGAATCTAGAATTCTTTGCCACGAAAGGCTGTGGAGGCAAAGTTAGTGGATATATTTAAGGCAGAGATAGATTCTTGATTGGTACGGGTGTCATAGGTTATGGGGAGAAGGCAGGAGAATGGGGTTAAGAGGGAGAGATAGATCAGCCATAATTAAATGGTGGAGTAGACTTGATGGGCCGAATGACCTAATTTTACTCCTATAACATGAACTTATGAACATATCTCTCTCCTATGAGGTATAGACCAAATTTCAATGTAAGTTGATGAATGAGTATTAGTCAAAAAAGGTGCAGGGGTTATGACTGTTCCCAACCCGAATGACTTATAATTATTTAGAATAAACTACATTTGTTCAAACCAATAGTGCTAAAAACAATGGAGAATTGGAGCTTTACTGAATCAATAATTAGTACCGAGGTAGCCCAATGTAATGTATGAGAAGGTAGACAAAAATGCTGGAGAAACTCAGCGGGTGCGGCAGCATCTATGGAGCGAAGGAAATAGGCAACGTTTCGGGCTTCTTCAGACTGATGTAGGGTGGTGGGAGGGGGGGGGGAGAAGAATGGGGAAAGGAAGAGGAGGAGCCCGAGAGCTGAGAAAGGGAAGAGACAGCAAGGGCTACAGGAAATCGGAGAAGTCAATGTTCATGCCGCTAGGATGCAAACTGCCCAAGTGGAATATGAGGTGCTGCTCCTCCAATTTCCGGTGGTGCTCACTCTGGCCATGGAGGAGGCCCAGGACAGAAAGGTTGGATTCGGAATGGGAGGGGGAGTTGAAGTGCTGAGCCACAGGGAGATCGGGTTGGTTAATGCGGACCGAGCGGAGGTGTTCGGCGAAACGATCGCCAAGCCTACGCTTGTTCTCACCGATGTAGATCAGCTGACACCTAGAGCAGCGGATGTAATAGATGAGTTTGGAGGAGGTGCAGGTGAACCTCTGTCGCACCTGGAACGACTGCTTGGGTCCTTGAATGGAGTCAAGGGGGGAGGTAAATCGACAAGTGTGGCATCTCTTACGGTTGCAAGGGAAAGTGCCCGGGGAGGGGGTGGTACGGGAGGGAAGCGACAAATTGACCAGGGACTTACGGAGGGAGCGGTCTTTGCGGAAAGCAGACGGGGGGGAAGATGGGAAGATGTGGCGAGTGGTGGGGTCACATTGGAGGTGGCGAAAATGACGGAGGACTATTTGTTGCATGTGACAGCTAGTGGGGTGAAAGGTGAGGACTAGGGGGACTCTGCCCTTGTTGCGAGTGGGGGGGGGGGGTGATGGAGAGAGAGAGCAGTGTTACGGGGTATTGAAGAGACCCTGGTGAGAGCCTCATCTATAGTAGGGGAGGGGAACCCCCGTTCCCTGAAGAATGAGGACATTTCCGATGCCCTGGTGTGGAACACCTCATCCTGGGAGCAGATGCAGCGTAGACGGAGGAATTGGGAGTAGGGGATGGAGTCCTTACAGGAAGCAGGGTGGGAAGAAGTGTAGTCTAGATAGCCATGGGAGTCAGTGGGTTTACAGGTCAGTTCACACAATGCTTTCAATAACGCAGGTTTTTTTTCGTTCTCCCCCCGCCCCCCCTCCTCCATTGCTCGGGCATTGTTAATATTTCTTTAAGGAAGTTCATTTGAGAGTTCAGCTCCTAACTTTAGAGAGAGAGAACGTGGAAGCAGGCCCTTCGCCCCACTCTGACCAGCGATTACCAGTCCTCAGTCTACCACACACTAGGGACAACTTACAATTTTACCAAAACCAATGACATCTTCCGAGTGTGGGAGGAAACCCACCCAGGTCACAGGGAGGCACGTAGAAACTCCATACAGACAGCACCCGTAGTCAGGATCTCAGCAACTCTGCAGCTCCGTCACTGAGCCACCCTTAACCCCATGCATTAGCCCGGGATTTATTTCTTCTGTGAAGTTTCTTCTTGTGACTGTGATGAATTCCATCTGTACAATCCTGTCATTAACAATGGTGTCGAAGGCTTCATTAGTTACTTGCCTGTATGGCGCCAAGGTTTTCTGTGAGCTGTTCGGCATTGGAGGCTCCTAGGAGGACAGAACTGACCCCTTCTGTGCGCAGACACCAGGCTGAAAGTACAAGAAAACTGCAATGAGTTCCATGCAGGGGCTTACAAGGATCGGGAGCCTCTCCAGTAGACCAAGCACGCGGGGCACATTGGACTTTGGAAATTGCACCAAAACATGGCGTTGTCCGCATGTGTAAATATGTAAAAAGAATTTCACTGCACAGTAGCACATGTAACAAATAAAGCACCGTTGAACCATTGAGTTCGTAATAGAATGTCACAGTTCTGTGGGAAGAACATGTTATGACATAGGGACTTCAACCTGAAGCAATAACTCTGATTCGAAGAATATGTACATTGTTCAAGTAATTCTACAGTTGTACAGGGCCATAGTGAGACCACACCTGGAGTATTGTGTGCAGTTTTGGTCTCCAAATTTGAGGAAGGACGTTCTTGCTATTGAGGGAGTGCAGTGTATGTTCACGAGGTTTATTCCCGGGATGGCTGGACTGTCATATGCTGAGAGAATGGAGCGGCTGGGTTTGTATACACTGGAATTTAGAAGGATGAGAGGGAATCTTATTGAAACATATAAGATTATTAAGGGATTGGACACGCTAGATTGGACTAGAGTCCAGAATCAGGGGCCACAGCTTAAGAATAAGGAGTAAGCCATTTAGAACGGAGATGAGGAAAAAACATTTCACCCAGAGAGTTGTGAATCTGTGGAATTCTCTGCCTCAGAAGGCAGTGGAGGCCAATTCTCTGGATGCTTTCAAGAGAGAGTTAGATACAGCTCTTAAAGATAGTGGAGTCAAGGGATATGGGGAGGCAGGAACGGGGTACTGATTGTGGATGATCAGCCATGATCACATTGAATGGCGGTGCTGGCTCAAATGGCCGAATGGCCTACTCTTGCACCTATTGTCTATTGTAATATATTTCTAAGGAAGGCCTAATTATATTTTATTTTATTTTCTGTTTCTCTTTCCACAAATGTTGTCTCTGGCCTGCTGAGTGGTTCCAGCATTTTCTGTTTTTATTGCTGACTAGGTCTTTGAATGAAGGAATATTGAAACTTAGACAGGCCTTCTGCTTCTTTGGCCAGATTAGCGTGCGTATAGGAGCAAAGAGGTCCTTCTGCAGTTGTACAGGGCCCTTTTGAGACCACACCTGGAGTATTGTGTGCAGTTTTGGTCTCCAAATTTGAGGAAGGACATTCTTGCTATTGAGGGAGTGCAGCGTAGGTTCAAAAGAGAAACTTTCAAGAGAGAGCTAGATAGGGCTCTTGAAGATAGCGGAGTCAGGGGATATGGGGAGAAGGCAGGAACGGGGTGCTGATTGGGGATGATCAGCCATGATCACATTGAATGGCGGTGCTGGTTTGGAAGGGCCGTATGGCCTACTCCTGCACCTATTGTCTATTGCGCTCTTGATGGGTTGCTTAAACAGCAACTAGAAAGCTTGTACAAGGTGTGTGTGAAAAACTTTAAAATGTTGGTAGACTTGCCTGAAACTGAGATTTTGGGCATGGTCTTGTGAATGTTCAGGAGTTACAGCTGCTTTGTATCTTAATTGTTGGATATGTCGTGCATTATTTCACTTGTAGTGGTGGGGCAAGAGGCTGAGTGCAGGAATACCATATCTACATATCAATATTAGTGCAGATAGACATAAAATGCTGGAGTAACTCAGCGGGACAGGCAGCATCTCTGGAGGAGAGAAGGAATCGGTGACGTTTCGGGTCGACACCCTTCTTTGGACTGAGTGTCAGGGGAGAGGGAGACACAGGGATATGGAAGGGTAAGGTGTGAAAATGAGAGATCAATAATAATAAAAATAATAATGCATTTTATTTGCTGCCGCCTTTCTAGACACCCAAGGACACCTTACAGGACATAAAATCACAATACATTTATCAATATTAAAATCTAGTTGATTAAAAACAAAAAAACCCAAAATACACAAAACATTTTAAGTCATTAAAATCAGGGTGAATATGGTGGAAGTTATGTCGGGTATGCTAATCTAAACAGGTGTGTTTTGAGTTGTGATTTGAATTGATCAATAGTGTCCAGGTGACGGATGGGAGGTGGGAGAGTGTTCCAGAGACGTGGGGCAGAGCAGCTGAAGGCTCTGGCACCCATGGTGCTGAGTCTAAATGTGGGGACAGTTAAAATTGCAGCTGAGGAGGAACGAAGTGACCGGGAAGGAGTGTATGGTAGCAGCAGGTCAGAGAGGTATTGGGGAGCAAGGTGGTGTAGGGCTTTGAAGGTCAGCAGTAACATCTTGTAGTTAATCCGGTGGTGGACAGGGAGCCAGTGGAGCTGAGTGAGGATGGGTGTGATGTGGTCTGATGATCTGGTGCGGGTGATGATCCGGGCTGCAGAGTTCTGAATGCATTGGAGGCGATGAAGAAGTTTATTGGAGGTGCAAGTGAGGAGGGCGTTGCGTTGCAGTAATCGATGCGGGATGTGACCAGAGCGTGGATGAGGACTTTTGTACTGTCTTTGGAGAGGGAGGGGCGGAGTCTGGAGATGAATGTATGCAGAGCGTGTGATATTGCTGATGTGGGGGCCAAAGGAAAGTGTACTGTCCAGAATGACGCCGAGACTTTTGACATGGGAGGAGGTGGGTATGGGTGAGCCATCAACTGAAATGGTGAACGGGTGGGTTTTGGAGAGTGTGGACTTTGAGCCAATTAGCATGATTTCTGTTTTATTTCCATTGAGTTTTAGAAGGTTGAGTGACATCCAGTTGCTGATAGCTTGAAGACAGGTGGTGAGGGCAGTTGGGGGAAGGGAGGTGTTTGGTTTTGTGGAGAGGTGAAGTTGTGTATCATCGGCGTAGCAGTGAAAATTGATTCCAAAGTGACGGAGAATATTGCCAAGAGGTTGAATATAGATGATAAAAAGCAGTGGCCCCAGCACCGATCCCTGAGGAACACCATGTGGGTGACTGTGGCAGTTGTGGATGTGACTTTATTTCCCTGGATAAACTGTTTTCTGTCGTGTAGATAGGACCTGAACCATAGTGGTGCATTGTTGTTGATGCCAGTGGCAGATAGACGTTCCAGAAGAATTGGGGGGGGAGATGGTGTCAAAAGCTGCTGTGAGGTCGAGGAGGATCAGGATGGATAAGTGGCGGGTGTCAGCTGCGAGAAGGAGATCATTTGTAATTTTTACCAAAGCTGTTTCAGTGCTGTGATTGTGGCGAAAACCGGACTGAAATGGTTCATAGAGGTTATTGTTTTGAAGGTGGACTTGAAGTTGTGGGACTTCAATGGGGATGAATATCAAGGAAAATGATGAGTGGATCATTGTTTGATCAACAAAGATCTATTCTCTGACTCTCAGTCTGAAGAAGGGTCTCGACCCAAAATGTCACCCACTTCTATCCAGAGTTGCCGCATGTCCCGCTGAGTTACTCCAGCATTGTGTGAGTAACTTTGGTGTAAACCAGCATCTGCAGTTCCTTCCTCCACATGATAGTGCAGATTTCACTTCAGCCTGCTGGTTACAATATACTTAAAAACAAAAATCAGAGTGGTTTCAAACAAAATCATAAATGCTGGAAGCATTTAATTTCTGGACCTTTTCCAACTGTTCTCACCTATTGCCAACTGGGGCAGCGTACAGCTCAGTCGCTCCACGATGGGTGCCAGATCCTTCAGTTTAGCCTGCTGTCTCCTTCCCTCCTCGCTGATAATTTTGTCCTTCAACCACTGGTAACACTGAAAGCAGGAAAATCGGAGCATAACTCTCACAAGTCAGACTTTAGTCAGAGGGTGGTGAATCTGTGGAATTCTTTGCCACAGAAGGCTGTGGAGGCCAAGCCAGTGGATATTTTTAAGGCAGAGATTGATAGATTCTTGATTAGTACAGGTGTCGGGGGTTATGGGGAGAAGGCAGGAGAATGGGGTTAGGAGGGAGAGATAGATCGGCCATGATTGAATGGCGGAGTAGACTTGATGGGCCTAATTCTGCTCCCATCACTTATGACCTTATGACTTATGATAACATTCAACATTCTTCAATCATCATCTGTAACTTATTTCAATGCAGTAGCCCATTGGCCAGTGGTGTGAATATAGATTTCTCTAACTTCAAGTAACCCTTGCTTTCCCTCTCTCTCCGTCCCTCCCCCACCCTAGTTCTCCAACTAGTTTCACTGCCCTCCTGATTAAGGTTACTGTTTGTATGCCTTGTTGTCATGTTCCCCTGCAGAGAGGGCACTGAGAGATTCATTGAAATGGATCCAAGGATGAGGTTTTGATGTGGATAGACCGGAGAAACTGGGATTTTTCTCCTTGTACTGAGGTAGGCGATGGAGATAGTCATAAAGGGTCTAGACGTGGGAGAAAGCTAGAAGCTGTTCCCATTGGTGCAATAAGCCAAGCACTAGAGGACAGAGAGAATACAAAGTAACATCAGGAAGTGAAACGTACTACTGGGGAGGTACAGTCGTGTAGCAGTACAGCACAGAAACAGGCCCTTTGGCTCACTATACCTGTGTGTAACATGATGAACCGTCTCTTGTATACTTGCACATAATCCATATCCCTCCATCCCCTGCATATACACATGCCTATCTAAAAGTCTCTTAAATGCCACTACCTACCAGCCTCAAATACCAACCCTAGCAGCGCGTTCCAGGCACTCACTTCCCTGTGTAAAACTTTGTTCCACACATCCCCTTTCAACGTCCTTCTCAAGTTAAAGCTATACCCTCTAGTTTAGAGATTCAGCATGGAAACAAGCCCTTCGGCCCACTGAGTCCGTGCCGACCAGCATCCCCGCACATTAACACTACCACACACAAACACACACACACACACACACACACACACACACACACACACACACACACACACACACACACACACACAAACACACACACACACACACACACACACACACACACACACACACACACGTGGGACAATTTTCCATTTTTCCATTTTTATACCAAGCCAATTAACCTACACACCCGTACGTCTTTGGAGTGTGGGCGGAAACCGAAGATCTCGGAGAAAACCCACGCGGTCACAGGGAAAACGTATATAAACTCCGTACAGACAGCACCCGCAGTCAGGATCGAACCGGGGGGTCTCTGGCGCTGTGAGGCAGCAACTACCGCTGCTCCACCATGCCGCTCTAGTCTTTGATTTTTCCATCCTGGGAAAAAGGTTCTGACTGTCCACCCAAACTACACCTCCCATAATTTTATATTGGATTCCATATTCAAGATGCCGCTCAAGCCAGGCGACTATCTGCCTGCTGGTCCCAGAAGTGAATCTGCAATCACGCAGTATATCGTTTTAAACCTCTGCTCCCAACAGCAGCGTTTCGTATTTTAACTATGCTCCTCATCTCCTCTCAGATCTTTAATCAGACTTTACTGCACTTTATCTTGCACTGAACGCTATTCCTTTTATCATGTATCTGTACACAGTAGATACCTCGATTGTAATTGTGTACAGGCTTTCCACAGACTCGTTAGCAAGCAACTAAAGCTTTTCACTAAACCTCTGTACACATGACAGTAAACTAAACTAATAACTAACTGAAGAAGGGTCTGAAGTTTGAAGAAGGGTCTCGACCCGAAACGTCACCCATTCCTTCGCTCCATAGATGCTGCCTCACCCATTCTTTTGCTCCATGGACGCTGAGTTTCTCCAGCATTTTTGTCTACCTTTAACAAATAACTCCGATCTCCTAGGAACCTCCGGCGTTCCAGAGAAAACATAATTCATATCCCCCTATTTGTTGCATATACACATGCCTATCTAAAAGTCTCTGAAATGCCACTACCTACCATTCCAGGCACTCACCCTTCCAGGCACTCACTCGGAGACTATCCAAGCTCCATTTCCTTCGAAAGGAAACTGAATATATACTTCATAAGGAAAAAATTGCAGAGTTATGTGATGTGTGTAGGATGAATGGGACCAGCTGGAGTGTTCGTGTGGGACGCTGGTACTGACCTGGTGAATACATTGCAGCCTCACTTCCAGCAAAGCATGACAACAAAATGACTCTTTTTTCCCCCCCAATCGAGAACTTCATTTAAAAACCAAGCGGTTTATTCCTTGTTTGTTTTACCTTTAAAGAAGCCCGTGAGCTATCGGGTACTCCGATATCATACTTTCCACTAATGATTCCACAGGCCAGTGGAGACCAAGTCATTGCCCCGACTCCTGCAGAGAGATGGCAAAGCGCAAGTTAATTGACATCCGCCGACATCAAGGAACAAGAACGTGGGTGTTTCATGGAACGGTTGATCGGACTTAGCTGGCTTTACCTTGCACTAAACGTTATCCCCTTAGCATGTATCTGTACACTGCATATGGCTCGATTGTAATTGTGTATTGCCTGCCCGCTGACTGGCTAACACGCAACAAAATCTTTTCACTGTAAAAGCTGTCCCACATGACAAACTAAACTAAACTAGACTAGACCATTGAGTGAGCTGCAAGTGGAGGGAACTAAGGCTCCCCTAAAGCCTACCCTCATGGCTTTTGGGAGGCCTCGTCGGTGATACCCAATACTACTTACAAGCAGGGACAAAAGGAAAAAAGTAGAATTAAAAATAAAAATAAAATAAACCACATGAAACTGCTGTAGGTTGTAAACACATTTAGAACCAAAAACAAATGGATGACCAAACCCTACCCAGCAAATGAAGAGGTTTCTGGCCCAAATCAAAGACTTGCCCAACCTTTGGTCATTACTTCTTCCCCCCCCAATCTCGTCAGGTAGAAGATAAAGAAGCTTGAAAGTGTGCAACACCGGACTTTGAAACAGCTTCTTGCCCTCTGTTATCAGGCTTCTGAACGGTCCTTCCATAAGCTAGGGTGCTGACCGATTCACCTCTACCCCATTGCGGACATTGGACTTTGTCTCTGCAACTGATGCTCTACAATACTGAGAACTATATTCTGCACACTGCATCTTCCCCTTTTACATCGATACATAGACAATAGGTGCAGGAGTAGGCCATTTGGCCCTTCGAGCCAGCACCGCCATTCAAGGTGATCATGGCTGATCATCCACAATCAGTACCCCGTTCCTGCCTTCTCCCCATATCCCTTGATTCCGCTAGCCCTAAGAGCTCTATCTAACTCTCTTTTGAATGCATCCAGTGAATCGGCCTCCACTGCCTTCTGAGGCAGAGAATTCCAAAGATTCACAACTCTGGGTGAAAAAGTTTTTCCTCATCTCAGTTCTAAATGGCCTACCCCTTATTCTTAAACTGTGGTCCCTGGATCTGGAATCCCTCAATATCGGGAACATGTTTCCTGCATCTAGCGTGTCCAATCCCTTAATAATCTTATATGTTTTATAATCTTATAAGATCCCCTCTCATCCTAAATTCCAGTGAATACAAGCCCAGCCGCTCCATTCTATCAATATATGACAGTCCCTTTGTCTCGGGAATTAACCTCGTGAACCTACGCTGCACTCCCTCAATAGCAAGAATGTGCTTCCTCAAATTAGACCAAAACTGTACACAATACTCCAGGTGTGGTCTCACTAGGGCCCTGTACAACTGCAGAAGGACATTTTTGCTCCTATACTCAACTCCTCTCGTTATGAAGATTAGCTTTCTTCACTGCCTGCTGTACCTGCATGCTTACTTTCAGTGACTGATGTACAAGGACACCCAGGTTTCGTTGCACTTCCCCTTTTCATAACCTGACACCATTCAGATAATAATCTGCCTTCCTGTTCTTGCCACCAAAGTGGATAACCTCACATTTATCCACATCATACTGCATCTGCCCATTCACCTAACCTGTCCAAGTCACCCTGCATTCTCATAGCATCCTCTTCACAGTTCACACTGTCACCCAGCTTTGTGTCATCTGCAAATTTACTAATGTTACTTTTAACTCCTTCATCTAAGTCATTAATGTATATTGTAAATAGCTGCGGTCCCAGCACCGAGCCTTGCGGCACCCCAAAAGTCACTGCCTGCCATTCTGAAAGAGACCCGTTAATCCTTACTCTTTGTTTGCTGTCTGCCAACCAATTCTCTATCCATGTCAATACCCTACCCCCAATACCATGTGCTCTAATTTTGCCCACTAATTTCCTGTGTGGGACTTTATCAAAGGCTTTCTGAAAGTCCAGGTACACCACATCCACTGGCCCTTGTCCATTTTACTTGTTACATTCTCAATGTTACATCCTCAATTGCTCTGTCTATTGTATGAGTCTGGGTTGATGGTATTTATAGTATTATATATTATACAGTGTTGTGTGGTATTATCTGATCTGATTGGACAGCATGCAAAATAACTTTACCTCAATACACGTGACGACAATAAGCTTAAACCTAAACCTTTATGAGATAAATGTCTCTCTCTGTCCATGAACATGAAACTATGAAAAGGCTTTCTGAATCCATGTAACCAAAGTCCTTTAAGTGACGTGGATGAAGCCTTCGTTACAGGACTTGTCAAGCTTTAAGTGCTGCTAATTTTGATCATGAGTAATGACTATGAATTCAATGGTTAAGAAAGAACTGCAGATGCTGGAAAAATCGAAGGTAGACAAAAATGCTGGAGAAACTCAGTGGGTGAGGCAGCATCTATGGAGCGGAGGACGAAATGTCACCTATTCCTTTGCTCCATAGATGCTGCCTCACCCACTGAGTTTCTCCAGCATTTTTGTCTACCTATGAATTCAATGGTTGAGTATTTTCACCACAATGAAACTAGCTGCATGAAGTTTTTCCATGCTTTATAACTTTAAACAAAATCCCACCAGATCAGAACACCTAATCTGAACAAAATTAGATTGTCATCTCAATATATCTCAGATGATCTTTGAAGAAACACCACTTACATTTATTTTCACCCCTCTGATTACATTAAATGTACTTGGGAAAACAGATTCAATATAGTAGATTCACCCTGCAAAAGGAATTTATGTACAATGGTGCTATATAACACATTTACTACAGCGTACTATGTTTACATATTCTGTTGTGCTGCTGCAAGTAAGAATTTCATTCTTCTATCTGACACGTGATTTTATACAGATTTGGGTGAGTTAAAATCGTGTTTCTATAGAAGCGACGTAATGTGACTTACACTAAATACACGTGTACAATTATTTCAGAATACTGGGCTAGGTAAGAAATGAATTGGACATTAATGCTCTCAAAGTCAGCATAACTGTGGAATAATGTGTCGGCTTGTCGTAGTGATCCTTGCTTGTAACAGAAGGTTATTGATTCTAATGCAGTATGGGGTTTGAACATTGGACAAGGGTCATTGCTTCCGTGAAGCAATGAACAAATATGTTGCGGTGTAATTTTGCTGCTCACGAGAAATATTTTAACAGTGCCGCGATCTATTCAGTCATTCCAGGCGGATATTAAATATCGGCAGCCAGCATTTCCACATCACCATCATAAAAAAAAAAGATCAATTGTCCCCTTGCCTTTTGAGGGATCTTACTTGTCATTGCAAATGATGCACTTCGATGAACAGGAAAGGTGAAGCTTCTGGCACATGTTAAAATGCAATTTAATTCCATCTTTACTTCATAATTCTGAAGCAGTAAATGGAACGTGGGCTGAAATATTGAGTCACAACCCAACTGTTTTGCTCGTCTGGGATTTTCTTAATGTAAATTTATAAATGCATGGGATAACTTCAATCACCTCCCGCAGTGGTGAAAATACTCAACCATTGAATTGATGATTATTACTGGTGTGACCACAATGAGCAGTTTGACAAGGCCCATCCACTGCACTCAATACAATGTAAACACTCACCGATTTTATGATAAAGTTCAGGCAGTTGGACCTCAATCTTTTCTCTCTGAAAAATATGATATTCCGCTTGCTCACAGACCGGAGGGATCAAATTAAATTGTCTTGCCACCGAATAGGCTTCCTAGAAGTAAGCAAAATCAGTCTTTAGTTTATTGTCACATGTACCGTGAAAAGCTTTTATAGGCAACACACAATAGGTGCAGAGGTAGGCCATTCGGCCCTTCGAGACAGCACTGCCATTCAATATGATCATGGCTGATCATCCGTTCCGGCTTTCACCCCATATCCCCTGACTCCGCTTTTGTTGCGTGCTATCCAGTCAGCAGAAAGACAATTGTATGATTACAATCCATCCATTTACTGTGTATCGATACCTGATAATGTTCCCGATGTTGGGGGAGTCCAGAACCAGGGGCCACAGTTTAAGAATAAGGGGTAAGCCATTTAGAACGTAGACGAGGAAACACTTTTTCACACAGAGAGTTGTGAGTCTCTGTGGAATTCTCTGCCTCAGAGGGTGGCGGAGGCCAGTTCTCTGGATACTTTCAAGAAAGAGCTCCTGCACCTATTGTCTATTGTCTATTGATAAGGGAATTACATTTAGTGCCAGGTTAAGCCAGCAAAGTCCGATCAAGGATAGTCCAAGGGTCACCGATGAGGTAGATATTAGTTCAGGACTGTTCTCTGGTTGTGGTAGGATGATTCAGTTGCCATCCCAGATAACAGCTGGGAAGAAAGTCCCTGAACCTGGAGGTGTGCGTTTTCACACTAACATAGAACATTTTCATAAATGTTGATATCATAAACATTTTCACACAGAGGGTGGTGGATATGTGGAACCAGCTGCCAGAGGAGGTAGTTGAGGCACGTACTATAACAACATTTAAAATAATGAAGCTGCATCTGGACAGGTTCATGGATAGGAAAGGTTTAGAGGACTAAGGGCCAGACGCGGGCAGGTGGGACGAGTGTCGATGGGGCATCTTGGTCTGCACCGACAGGTGGGGCTAAAGGGTCCGTTTCCATGCTGTGGCGACTCTGAAAATTCAAAGTGGGCTGTAACAATACTCGGAGATATTGGGTGACGAGGCTAACTTGTTGGTGCACAACTTCTGAAAGCAGCATTTCAGACATTGGAACTGAAGGACAAAACATTAGACATTATTCCCTTGCAAATAAATAACTTCTTGGGCAAATATCTGTAATTGTTTTCTTTGGAAACTCGTTTCAACTTTGTCTTAATTTATTAATCTATGTTAAAAAAAAAACCCAGAAAGAGCAGAAGATATTGAAAGTAAAGTTGGAGAGTGCAGGCGCGGTATATGGCTGCCCCGCTGACGGCCTGCCTTGTCCTTCTCTTCTTTTGTTGCTGTGTTACTTGTACGTTTTTAATGTATCTTTAGTTTTTGTATTAGGCGGGGGTAGGGGTAGGGGTGGGGGCGGTGGGGGGTTGGGGAAAACCTTTTTTTTATCTCTTCCCTCGACGGAGATGCGACTTTTTCCGTTTTGTATCTCCGTCCGCACTGCGGCTTTAACATCGTGGAGCTGGCGGTCCCTTTGTTCGGGATCCACTACGGGAGCTGCAACCGCAGGAGCTTCGACCGCCCCGATCACGGGAGCTTCGATCGCCCCGACTGCGGATGTTTTTCGATTGCCCCAACCGCGGGAGAAAAGGAGGAAGAAGGTATAAGTTATTTGCCTTCCATCACAGTGGGGAATGTGAGGTCGCCGAAAAAACAAGATGGACGTGCTGCCTACACTGGTGAGGACTCGGAGGGAGTGCTGTGAGTGCAGTGATCTCGGTGTTTTGTGGGGACATGGCTCCATGAGGACATCCCGGAGTCTAGTGCGAGTGTGAATGGCTTTCTGACTGTTCGGGCGGACAGGGACCGAGGAGAGAGTGACAGGGATCAGTACAACTCTGGTCGCATCACGGTGAAGGAGCATGCGTGTGGCCCGGACATTGAATTGATGGCTGTGGGTCTCCGCATATGCTCTGTGCCCTGGGGATTCTCGCACGCCGTTGTGGTGGCTGTTTAAGTCTATGTTTAATTTTTATGTGGTTATGTATCTTGTTGCTTTTTTGTCTGACTTGGCAAATTAAATTCCTTGTGTGTTTACATACTTGGCTAATAAATTAATTACAATTACAATGAAATAAGGGGTCAGTCAGTGGTGAAAGGGAGAAGATACATGGAACATGATGGGTCCATGGGCCATCCACGAGCCAACATGGATACATCATGATGGAACATTATAACCAGATTGCCAATCTATACAGTGTGGAAACAGGCCTTTCAGCCCAACTTGCCCACGCTGATCAACATGTTCCATCTACACTAGTCCCACCTACCTGCATTTGGCCCATATCCCTCTAAACCTATTCCACTCATTTAACTGTCTGAATGTTCCTAAAACATTGCGATGGTACTTGCCTTCACCTTCTCTGGCAGCTCGTTCCATACACCCACCATTACCCCTTAATGTAAAAATGTTACCCTTCAGGTTCCTATTAAATCTTTCCCTGTTCAACTTAAACCTATGTCTTCTACTTCTCGATTTCACTACTCTGGGCAAGAGACTAAGCGTTTACCCGATTAATTCCTCTCATGATTTTATACACCTCTATAAGATCACCCCTCATCCTCCTGCGCTCCATGGAATAGAGTCTAATGGGACTGTCCATGTTGAAAACATTTCAGGGACAGTGGCGACAATTTTTGCTGTCATAGGTTGTTGCTAGGTGTCGTAGGTGAATTCCATTAAAACTAGTTCCTGGCACTTGCCGAAAGAGTCGCCTTAGTGGGACAGGCCCATTAGCCTGCTCAACCTCTCCCTATAGCTCAGGCCCTCGAGTCCTGACAACATCCTTGTGAATCCTCTCTGCATCCTTTCCAGCTTGACAACATCTTTCCTATAACAGATATTTCCCATATCTCCATTTCACGTGGGTACACATTTTTGAGCCATCTTTTGTTCCACTGCTCAGGATTTTTATTTGGAAAGTGTTGCACAACAGACTATTGTTAATTAGTAAAGAACAGTCGGCAAACACCTACTTTTGGATTTTCGTCACATGAAATGAGCCCAATTAAATTAAATGACAGAGGATTAGCAGCTTTCTGCTGCTTATAGATAAACGATGGCTTCTGAATAAGCAAGGAAGCTCATTTTAAGAAGTTAATCCTGACAGACAAAATAGATTTTTTTTAGCGCATGATGAAAAGGCCAAGGCCTTAAAATAACATTGTGTCGAGCTGATAACAAACATTTAAATTGCTGCCTGAAAATTCCTTTCAGTGCATGGAGAATTTCTGTCAAGACTACTTAAACGACTCTGCAATTCCAAAATAGTTTTCACACACTTCCTAATGAGAATTTTAAAAAGAAATCTACACTGATAGTATTTTATTTATGGATTAAGCACAACTTATGTAGGAAGGAACTGCCATGGATTAGGGTTAATGTGTCATTATTTAGAACATAGAACAGCACAGCATGGGAATGGACCCATTCCCCACGATATCTGCTCCAGGCATGATGGATGCCTAGTGAAAGTAATCTCATAGACAGACACAAAGTGCTGGAGTAACTCAACGGGTCAGGCAGCATCTCTGGAGAGAAGGATGGGTGACATTACGGGTTCGGGTTTCGAAGAAGGGTTCCGACCTGAAACGTCACCCATCCTTTTTCTCCAGAGATGCTGCCTGACCCGCTGAGTTACTCCAGCACTCTGTGATATCTTGAGCACAATTTATGCAGATTAGAGTGAATGCTACTGAGTTTTAGTATCTGTCTGAAATGATAAATGGCATTTGCAACTTTAGAAGTGTGTGTTATGCATCTCACAAGTGATATTTCTGCTGCTGTTTCAGCAGCCTGCATGTGTGGAGCAGGCCAGCAAACAGTGCAGCATGTCACATTCGACTGCGCTGTCCTCCGCCCCCCCTGGTGGAGTGGTAGGCCTCACGGCCCTCGACAACAGCACATTGAACTGGCTACAGCGCCTGGAGGGCGTACATAACCTCAGCTGCCTCAAACGCAAGAAGAAGACATAAGTGATATGAGCAGAATTAGGCCATTCAGCCCATCAAGTGTTCTCTGCCATTCAATCATGGCTGATCTATCTCTCCCTCCTAACCCCATTCTCCTGCCTTCTCCCCATAACCCCTGACACCCGCACTAATCAAAAATCTATCTATCTCTGTCTTAAAAATAACCATTGAGTTGGCCTCCATAGCCTTCTGTGGCAATGAATTCTGCAGATTCACTGCCCTCTGACTAAGGAAATTCCTCCTCGTCTCCTTCCTAAAGGGGCGTCCATTAATTCTGAGGCTGTGACCTCTGGTTCTAAACTCTCCCACCAGTGAAGACATCCTCTCCACATCCACTCGATCCAAGGCTTGGATTTACGTCTGAAAGTATTTCAGAGATGCTTACCATGATCTCCATGGCACTCCATCGGGAGGTGCCCCAGTACATGGCCATTCCTTGGTTTATCACGTACGACATGGCCCGGACAATCTCTAACACCCAGGCGGGCGGGGTGGAGGGAACAAAACAAAAAAGGTCAAAATTAAAAGTCAACTGAAAGTGACGGAAAACACAGCAATTATGAGCGTGGATCTGTCAGTAGTTGGTGGTGCCATTGTCAATGTTACTTATACGATATCAAGTAATGCAAACTTAAAATAATGTACATCCATTTATTATTTAATATTTGCTTTTCTGAAGAAGATACAAAGAGCCGGTGTAACTCAGCGGGTCAGGCGGCATCTCAGGAGAACGTGGATAGGTGACGTTTCAGGTCAGAGTAGTTGGTTGCGGGTGAGGAGAGAAGAAAGCGAGAAGAGGAGAGAGGTAGGCCAAAGCGTGGCAGGTAAGAGGCCGACTGGTGGAGAGGGTTACTGAGAGGCAGGTGGTTGGACTGTTCTGATCTGTGCCCATCCTTTGCTAAAGCCATTTTAAATAAAATGAGATGTGACCTGATGCCCAAGGCTGGCTTTGGATTTTGTTGAACTTTCTCACAAAAATGCTGCTCATACAATGCTATCGAGATATACAAGTCCAGTTTGATGTGTGATATTATTGGTTGCTATCTGCTACTGCACATTGTAAATGAACAAATTCAACTGTTTGTGTCTGAAGAAGGGTCCCAACCTGAAACGTCACCCATCCTTTTCCTCCAGAGATGCTGCCTGACCCGCTGAGTTACTCATGCATTTTGTGTCTAAATTCAACAGTTCATCAGCTTCAAATCCCGGAACAAAATTAATTTCGTGACATCGACATTACGGCTCTGCAGTTTAATTTAGTTTAGTTTAGTCTTGAGATACGGCGCGGAAACAGGCCCTTCGGCACCGACCAGTGATCCCCGCACACTAACGCTCCCCTACTCATTTATACGAAGCCAATTAACCTACAAACCCGTACATTTTTGGAGTGTGGGTGGAAGCCGGTTCTCCCGGAGAAAATCCACAGGGTCAGGGGGAGAACGTACAAAGTCCGTACAGACAGCACCCGTAGTCAGGTTTCTGGCGCTGTAAGGCAGCAACTCCACCACTGCGCCACCGTGCCACCCTTGAAAACATTGTATTCCTTACTCTAATGGAGTGCTTTAAAAACAGCCCACTCAAGTGGGTACATAAACAGTAGGATAGGGAACAGGAGCAGGGCATTTGGCCCCTTCGAGCCAGTTCCACCATTTATCAAGATCTGTGTTCAATTTGTTGCACCTGACTACTGCAGCCACCAGGGGATGCTGTTCACTCAGTAATGATGCTGGACTAAACCTGGAGGAAGCTCACAAATCCTAAAGCAAGGAGCGTTCTCAGTGAAACTCAGCTGGCATCCAGAAGGACCTTTACACTCCAGCAAGGAGGCAGAAAGCAGATATCAGAGTATATTTCTGTCAGCTGCAATGTACAATGTCTAGAGAATGGTCTTGACCAGAAAAGTCACCCATCCACACTCTCCAGAGATGCTGCCTGACCTGTTGAGTTACTCCAGCAACTTTATGTTCTCTAATAGTCTGGGTTTTATGTTCGTATTTAATAGATACAAAAAGCTGGAATAACTCAGCGGGTCAGGCAGGATCTCTGGAGAAAAGGAATACTTGACATTATGGGTCGAGACCCTTCTTCCAGACCCGAAACGTCACCTATTTCATTTCTCCAGAGATACTGTCTGACCCGCTGAGTTACTCCAGCTTTTTGTGTCTATCTTCGATTGAAACCAGCGCCTGCAGTTCCTTCCTACACTTTACATTGGTATTATAGCAGCGCAGAACTAGCAAGATGTTTTACTCAAAAAAGATCCGGAGTGCTGGAGTAACTCAGCGGGTCAGGCAGCATCTCTGGAGAACACGGATAGGTGACGTTTTGGATCGGGACCCTTCTTCAGACTGGTTGTAGTTGGGAGTGGGGTGTGCGGGGGAAAGCTGGGGGAGAGGAGGGGCAGGGCAGAGCCTGGCAAGTGATAGGTGGATACGGGTGACAGGGAGGGGAGAGGGGGTGGTGATGGTGTTTGGCAGATGGTTGGACAAAGGCCAGAGATGAAAAGACAAATAGTGTGAGATAGGGAGTAAGGATAGAAGAGGCATGAATTGTGAAGCTGGAGGAAGGAATGGAGGTGGGTGGTGGTGGGGGTGGGGTGGGGGGGGGGGTGAAATGGAGAAGTAGGTGTGAATCCAGTCCTCGAGATTTTTACTGAACTGGAAGGCAAAAAAGGAATATCACTGTTCCCAGGTACATGATCCAATTAAGTCCCATTGAACTATTGAACTCAATAAATGAAAATCGAACACTGTTAATGCAGGAAATCTGAAAATATAAACAGCAAGTGCTGGAAACACTCGGCACGTGTGTGGAAGGAGAAATGGAGATAATTTTTCAGGTTGAAGACCCTTCTTCAGCTCTGACCCTTCAGTACAATTGGAAGGCTTCAAGTCTACCGTGTTCTATCTGAGGCAGCTGGGTATCTAGCAGTGATAATGGCACCTTGAAAAGGCAACTGTAAATTGGAGAGCTTGACATCGCTGCAGGGTTAAACAGGTTGCTTGCTACCTTCTACTGCCGCAGTTTGCCAATTGAAGTCTGCTACTGCTGTATGTCTATCCCCTCCGGGCTGCTGCTGAAAGGACCTGCTGCCTCAGCAAAGACCAGGGACTATTAATGGCTGCTGTGGAAGATGATGGTCAATTCAGGTTGAGGGAAAATAACCAGTCTGAAGAAGGGTCTCAACCCGAAACAGAGACTGAAGAAGGGTCTTGACCTGAAACGTCACCCATTCCTTCTCTCCAGAGGTGCTGCCTGTCCCGCTGAGTTACTCCAGCATTTTGTGTCTATCTTCACTGAATATAGACTTCAGACTTTAATTAAACTAAAGGGATACGGACTCTTGGGCCCACTGAGGCCATGCTAACCAGCAATCATCCCAAACACTCGCACTATCCTACACACTAGGGACAATTTAGTGTTGCATAAATAGCACATTGCGTTGATCGTTCTAGTTGTTTTTAACATCTAATAAATCCAGACTATTTAATGTACTTTGTCAACAATAGATCACGCAACCGATGTGTTGCAAGGGTTAGTTTTGGGGTCGAGGGAAAGCTAGATCAGCCATGAGTGATTAGCGGAGAAGAATCGATGGGCCGAATGGCCTAATTTTGTTCCTATGACATATTAACATGATTTTAATCAAATAAAATGATGAGAGGCATAGCTGAGTAGACAGTCAGGACAGCCAGGATGGAAATATTAAACACTGGCGGGCATAACTATCTAGTGAGAGGTCAAAGTTGAAAGGATATGCACAATACTCCACATGCGGCTTCACCAATGTCGTAAGAGTATTATGTGTTAAGGAACTGCAGATGCTGGTATACACCGAAGATATGTAGACACAAAATGCTGGAGTAACTCAGCTGGTCAGGCAGCATCTTCTGGAGGAAAAGGATGGGTGACGTTTCGGGTCGAGACCCTTCTTCAGACTGAAAGTAGAGGGGAGGGAACTGGAGGAAGGAAAAGGCCAGAACTAATCAGGGGCGGCAACAGATGACCAAGGAAGGGTGGAGCCCACAATGGCCCACTGTTGGCAGGTAAAGAGGCACTGACGAAGGGATACAGTGTTCAGTTTTGGAACACTGGGCGAGGAGAGCAGTGGCTGTACAGAGGATACAGCAAGATCAAGTCAGTACGAGTGAGGCCCACACACACTCTGGCAAGCCTTTCCTAAGGGGCGGCACGGTTAGATTTTAATCGCATGGCCCTGAGCCATTTGTACAATCTGATTGACCTCCTCAGCTGCCAAGTATTCCTTGATGTCGCTGTGCTACATAATATCTCACTTCCATTAACTCTCCGTTTCATTTCTCATGTCTGGCATCCACACGTTAATTGATTCCACGATTCTCAAAGACTGACTATTACGTTTGGTTTTATTCCCCCAGCTACATTGCACTTATGGGGCTGTTAATTAAAAGGCCTCTGAAGAATACGAACGAAAGTATCTCAAACATTGCTCTCTCCGCCAATTGAATTATATCTCAACCATTGAAGACCATTCCAATCTAGTCGCTTTCAGGAGCTCACTTCTAGCTTTTAATCTTTATTCCTCAATCTACCTTTTCCATTACTATGATTAAACTAACCATATCTACTCTCTTTAGAGTCAGAGATACAGTGTGGAAACAGGCCCTTCGGCCCAACTTGCCCACACTGGCCAACATGTCCCAGCTACACTAGTCCCACCTGCCTGCGTTTGGCCCATATCCCTCCAAACCTGTCCTATCCGTGTACCTATCTACATGCTTCTTAAACATTGGGATGGTCCCTGCCTCAACTGCCTCCTCTGGCAGCTCATTCTACACCCCCACTACCCTTTGTGTGAAAAAGTTACACCTCAGATTCCTATTAAATTGTTTCCCCTTCACCTTAAACATATGTCCTCTGGTTCTCGATTCACCTTCTCTGCGCATGATGCATCCACCCGATCTATTCCTCTCATGATTTTATACACCTCTATAAGATCTTTGGCATTTCTATAACAGCCTTCTTGTAAAGAACACAAGGTCATTGTCAGTATGAGTGCAGACAGAAAACTGGAAAATTCCTTATTTTCCTGCCCAGTGGACACTTCATAAGATTATCAATTAATAAGACACGAGGAACTGCAGGTGCTGGTTTACAAAAAAAACCACACAATGTACTGGAGTAACTTCGTGTTCAGGCAGCATCTCTGGAGAACATGGATAGGCAATGGTTCAGGTCAGGATTGTAATGGGGTTGGGGGGGAGGAGGGAAGAGGTACGTTCTCCCTGTGACCATGTAGGTTTTCGTATTGAGTTAATATCAGGGCTAATGATAATAAATTTAAGGGCCTGTGTGATTAATAAATAGATTTTGGAGGTTCACTTTTGCCACCCTGTTTGAGAGCGTATAGGCAGGTCAAGTAAGTAAGTGAGTAAGTTTAAGTTTATAAGCCAGGTATTCACATACAAGGAATTTGCCTTGGTGCTCCGCCCAAAAGTGACAACATGACATACAGTGACAGTGAGGAATGACACATAAACAAGAGTACGTTGGACTTTGAGAGGGAGCATCACTGACCTTCCATCGGCGTGTTGGTGTCTGGTCGGTTGGCAAACACAACGTCAACATACTCCAGTTGCATTCGCTTCAGAGAAGCCGTTAAACCTAGAAGCAGCACAAAATGAAAAGGTGTGCATTCTGTCAGTAACCGTGAGCGTCCAGACTATAACGCTACCTCCTCTTGCACCGTCAGTGGCTGGTGGCGTGTCGCAGTCAATATTCACCAGGTTCCACAGCGTACAACACTATCACGTGTGTAGAAAGGAACTGCAGATGCTGGTTTAAACCGAAGATAGACAAAAAAAATGCTGGAGTAACTCCGCGGGACAGGCAGCATCTCCGCAGAGAAGGAATGGGCGGCCTTTCGGGTCGAGACCCTCCTCCTGTAGTTTCCCTCTCCCCTAACTCTCAGTCTGAAGAAGGGTCTCGACCCGAAACGTCACCCATCCTGGAACTCTCTGCCACAGAAGGCAGTTGAGGCCAGTTCATTGGCTATATTTAAGAGGGAGTTAGATGTGGCCCTTGTGGCTAAAGGGATCAGAGGGTATGGAGAGAAGGCAGGGATGGGATACTGAGTTGGATGATCAGACATGATCATATCGAATGGCGGTGCAGGCTCTAAGGGCCGAATGGCCTACTCCTGCACCTATTTTCTATGTTTCTCTCCGTAGATGCTGCCTGTCCCGCTGAGTTACTCCAGCATTTTGTGTCCAAAACACTATCACTCCTCACTGCAATAACCTTCTGCACAGTTTTTTCTTGTGTTTCTACAAAATAGTCACCCCTAAATCATTGTATGGGATGAATGAACAGATTGAGTGAAGGCGATGAAACAAGCTGATAAAAGATAAAATAATGATATCCCGATTTCCCTATGGATTTTAAACTGCCTCCATCACGTCACAGTCAAACAGCACGGAATCAGGCCCTTCGGCCCGACTCATCCATGCCAACCAAGATGCCCCATCCAAGCTAGTCCCATTTACCTGCATTTGTCCCACGTCCCTCTAAAGCATGGTTTTCCATGTACACCTGCCCGGACTGGTTACCGGTCTAAACTGCAGACTGACACAAAGTGCTGGAGTAACTCAGCCGGTCAGACAGCATCACTGGGGAAAAAGGAATAGGTGAAGTTTGGGGTCGAGACCCTTCTTCAAATTTAAGGATGGTTTTGTGGCTACGGTGCAGCTACATGCTTGTCACTTAGCTTTGCATCTACTGGCACAATATCTGTGAGAGCTATTGATCATCTCTCTTTGTTACAAAGCTTCTCTTTAAGAGAGGAAAGGGGAATGAAGATAGGGCCGTGGCCTTATCCTATTGTTAATATGAGGGCATGCTCTAATTATCAATATGATCCCTGCCATCTAAATTGGTGTGGTGCAGCTGGTGAAGCCACTGCCTCACAGCCCCAGAGACCCGGGTTCGATCCTGAGCTCGGGTGCTGTCTGTATGGAGTTTGCATGTTCTCCCTGTGACCGTGTGGGGTTTCTTCCAATCACATCCTAAAGACGTGCAGGTTTTGTAGGTTGATTGGCCTCTGTGAGTAGGGAGTGGACGAGAAGGTGGGATACATAGAACTAGTGTGTGAAAGGGTGATCGATGGTCGGCGTGGAGTCGGAGGGTCGCAGAGCCAGTTTCCGTGCTGTATCTCTCAACTAAACTAAACTCAATTGCACGGCATCATAAGTTCATAGGTTCTAGGAGCAGAACTCCGCCATTCAATCATGGCTGATCTATCAATTCCCTCTCAACCCCATTCTCCTGCCTTCCCCCCATAACCGCTGATTCCCGTACTCATCAAGAATCTGTCAATCTCTGCCTCAAAGATATCCATTGACTTGGCCTCCGCCGTCGTCTGTGGCAATGAATCCACAGATTCACCACCCTTTGAGTAAATACATTTCTCCTTATCTTCTTTCCAAAGGTACGTCCTTTGATTCTGAGGCTATGATCTCCGGTCTTAGACTCTCCCACTGGTGGAAACATCCTCTCCACATCCACTCTATCCAAGCCTTTCACTATTCTGTATGTTTCAATGAGGACCCCCCCCCTCATCCTTCTGAACTCCAGCGTGTACAGGCCCAGTGCCGACAAACGCTCATCATATGTTAACCCACTCATTCCTGGGATGATTTCCGTCGGATCCTAGGATGAACCAGGGGCCACAGTTTAAGAATAAGGAGTAAGCTATTTAGAACGGAGGCGAGGAAACACTTTTTCTCACAGAGAGTGGTGAGTCAGTGGAATTCTCTGCCTCAGAGGGTGGTGGAGGCAGGTTCTCTGGATGCTTTCAAGAGAGAGCTAGATATTGCTCTTAAAAAAAGCGGAGTCAGGGGATATGGGGAGAAGGCAGGAACGGGGTACTGATTGAGGATGATCAGCCATGATCACATTGAATGGCAGTGCTGGTTCGAAGGGTCGAATGGCGTACTCCTGCACCTATTGTCTATGGTCTATTGTCTATTGAACCCATTCTCAATGAGGTCTCCCCTCATCCTTCTAAACTCCTTTGCTGAAAACAGATGCCTGGTGCAGGCAACGAAAAAGTTAAACCCTCCAAGCGCCTGTAGTCATATTTCCTTGCAAGCATTGTGCAAAGTCTGAATACATCAACCTACACTACAGAGAAACACTGTCACGACCACAATTCATCTAACCGCACATGAGTGGGCGGATCAGTGCTACAGATACAAGACCATCACACACCGAGGATGGATCATTATCCCTTAAAGTCCCTGTTACAATATTTATATCCGCTCTTCCAATAAGCAGCATAATTGCATCGTGACAGCTGTGGCATACTGACATTGGTACATAATACAGCGCAGCAAACAGCTTTTACAGAATCAGAGGCAAATAGTGAGTGAGTTAGCCACTGCCGCATGTTATATACCTTCAATAATATGTTTCCGTGAAAGACCTCTCTCTGTCTCAGCCCTGCGGACGAGATTTAAGACTTGTTAATCGTTTGCGCACATCAATAAAATCTAAAATAAAATCAGACACTTTCAGTCGACGAAGATAATAATTAAGGTGTTTAAGAAGGAACTGCAGATGCTGTTCCAAGGTAGACAAAAAGCTGGAGAAACTCAGCGGGTGAGGCAGCATCTATGGAGCGAAGGAATGGGTGATGTCCAGTTTTTTGTCTACCTTAGTAATTAAGTCAATCGCATTCATCAAGGCTTTCGGTTCATAGACTGATTTGCAAAGAAATGTTCTGATGACGTTTCAGATCGCAAGCATTTTTTTTTTTTATCAAAAATAATTTATCGAATTATTATTTTAAAAAATGATATTTACAATCCCAAACAGTGGTTATACACACACCACCATCAGGCAAAATCAACAAATGATCTAATCACTAAATTTTCAAACAACTATATCGCCATCCTTGTCAAGGATACATTCCACCCCCCGCAGTGCCCAGCGGTCCCGGACATCCCCCAGCACGTAGACCCTCTCAAGTACCACCCGGGCGCGGACGTATCCCCGGAAAAGCGGCAGGCAGCCGGCTCGGGCAGAGCCCTCTTCCGCCTGGCGCCGTGACACTCGGATGGCCAGGAGCAACCCAACCAGGACATCTTCATAAGATCATAAGCGATAGGAGTAGAATTGGGCCATTCGGCCCATCAAGTCTACTCCGCCATTCAATCATGGCTGATCGATCTCTCCCTCCTCACCCTCATTCTCATGCCCTCTCCCCATAACCTCTGACACGCTGACATCTTCAGCTCAACACCTCTCCCTTACGCACAGGGTGTCCAAAGATGAGGATGGTGGGTAGACCAGAAGGCAAGGAGCAGCCCCATTGTTGGCAGATGTAGTGACACACAGTACAGCCCCATGCAAAGCAATGCACACACAAAGCCACTGTTACCCAACTAAATGCCACAGCCTTATCTGAACTTTAATGCCTGCTTCATTTTAAATCAAAATAATGCAAACCAAACATGCGTATCAATACTTATTAGCAAACCCTGAACTTGGAAAACAAAGCACGAGGTTTGAAATGCAAGGAGTGTCTTTTATGTATAGGAAGGAACTGCAGATGCTGGTTTTAATCGAAGATAGACACAAAATGCTGGAGTAATTCAGCGGGACAGGCAGCATCACTGGAGACCCTTCTTGGGGTCTCGACCCGAAAAGTCACCCATTCCTATTATCCAGAGATGCTGCCTGTCCCGCTGAGTTATTCCATAATTTTGTGCCTTTTATGAAGATCTGTCTCTTAAGGGTTTGGACACGCTAGAGGCAGGAAACATGTTCCAGATGTTGGGGGAGTCCAGAACCAGGGGCCACAGTTTAAGAATAAGGAGTAAGCCATTTAGAACGGAGACGAGGAAACACTTTTTCTCACAGAGAGTGGTGAGTCTGTGGAATTCTCTGCCTCAGAGGGCGGTGGAGGCAGGTTCTCTGGATACTTTCAAGAGAGAGCTAGATAGGGCTCTTAAAAATAGCGGAGTCAGGGGATATGGGGAGAAGGCAGGAACGGGGTACTGATTGGGGATGATCAGCCGTGATCACATTGAATGGCGGTGCTGGCTCGAAGGGCCAAATGGCCTACTCCTGCACCTGTTGTCTATTGTCTATTGTCTATTGTCTATTGTCCTCACTACAGCAGAGATCGGCCGGAGCTTTGCCCCGTTGTCAGGAGGCACAGACCAGGCCTGCCTATTGCGGGGGGGACCGCCACTGACTCAGTCTCCAAACAATCGCTATAATCGTTCATAATGAAAGCCCACGTGGGTCACGGGGAGAACGTGCAGACAAGCGCCCGTAGTCGGGATCGAACTGCGCCGCTGATAATTGCCTTTGCTTTCGTGCAGGTAATTGGACGGAACAAAATAAATGACAATTCACTTCTGACTGTAAACACGACAGGCAGTTGCAGAAACATGAGAGTGTGGGGACCACACTGAGCACTCACTTCCCGCCCCAGTACAGCTTTGTTGTTAGCACCAGGCTGGAGCGTCTGAAAGAGAAACACCGTGTCACCATCATAAGGTCATAAGGTCATAAGATCATTAAGGTCATGAGGTCATAAGGCATAAGATCCTAAGAGATAGGAGCAGAATTAGGCCCTTTGGCCGCATCCTAAAGATGTGCAGGTTTGTAGGTTAATTGGTGTCCAAAATCACCCCCTAGTGTGAAGGGAGTGGATGAGTGTGTCTATGTGTGTCTGTCTGTGTGTGTGTCAATGTGTGTGCGTCTGTGTCTGTGTGTGTGTTTGTGTCAATGTGTGTGCGTCTGTGTCTGTGTCAGTATGTGTCTGTGTGCGTCTGTGTGTGTGTGTTTGTGCGTCTGTGTGTGTGTGTGTGTGTGTGTGTGTGTGTGTGTGTGTGTGTGTGCGTGTGTGTCTGTGCGTGTGTGTCTGTGCGTGTGTGTCTGTGCGTGTGTGTCTGTGTGTGTCTGTGCCTGTGTGTGTGTGTGTGTGTCTGCGTGTGTGTATGTGTGTGTGTGTATGTGTGTGTGTGTATGTGTGTGTCTGTGCCTGTGTGTGTGTTTGTGCCTGTGTGCACATGTTTGTGTATTTATACACATATATTCATATATAGAACGCACATGCTAAACACCCTGTGTTATTATATATATTACATGTACATACACAAACATATGTACGTGCATGTACGTATGTGCAATATATATGTGTGCATGTGTGTGTGTATATATACATGTATACTTATATATTTATATATTATACACATATATAAAACATATACATATTTTAAATATTAAAACATCAGTAAATGAGCTTTAAAGTATCACAGATGAATTGAACAAGATGAATCTACAAATCACCCTTGTCCCTACATATCTCCAAATTTAAATGCATTATCATTACTGCAAACTCTTCCAAAATCACTCCTCTCTTTCCTTAAATCCCAAACCTATCAACTTCCCAATGCTCTTCCCTGAATTTCACTTTGCTCTTTGTGGACAGATTGTGTTTGATAACCCTCCTGCGAAATACCTCGTAGCGTTAAAGCTGATTGATGCCTGTTGGTGATCGGCATGGAGATGTCTAGATTAGCGGCGAGTGATTTAGAGCTAAACGTACTCTCAGGACTCAGCGGTCCAGAGATGAAATGAAGGGAGTGTTGTTAAACGGATACGGTCGGGAGGACAGCAACTCATTTCTTTTAACATTAACTGACGGTTAGTGCTGCATGACAAGCCCGCTGCCAGTGAGAATAAATAGTAACCGCTATCACCCGGAATAAATAAGCCATGAATTTATTCCTCAATTCAAATATTCAGCTTCCCCAGGAGTGATGGAGTCTCCGAGGCAACAGAAAGATCCAGGTGCAAGAATGTTGCCAGATTCTGTGCAAATGCAGGGGTTTTCAACAATAGGCAGATGGTTTGCGATTTACAGGTTCACTGCCTTTAGTTTAGTTTAGTTTAGTTTGGAGATGCAGCGTGGAAACAGGCCCTTCGGCCCACCGAGTCCACGCCGACCTGTACACGAGTTTTATCCTACACATATCAGGGATGAATGGTCACATGTGGTTTTTACACCTTTGAAACAATTCACCATTGATCAGCGTTTAACCTGTTATTAGAAAACAATTTTTCAATTTACCTAACAAATGGGTGCGGTAAAGGACACCTCTATTTCCAGTTATATGTGGAAAATCTGTTTCCAGTTATACCTGAAAAATCTGTTTATGATTGTATGCAGATACTGGCTACCCTCTGAGTTGCCCACAGTTGACCCTTTTAAATCTCTCCCTCTCACCTTAAACCTGTGCCCTCTAATTTTAGAATCCTCTATCTTGTGGGAAAAATACTTTATTGATGTCCCTCGTGATCTAGTGAAGGCAGAATGCATGGGGATTGGAATGTCTTTCTGAAGAAAGATAATGGGGAAAAAAAAGGAAACTCTAAACTGTCCAAGATTCTTGAATGCAGCAATAAAAATATTACCTCCAGCCTTTTTTCTTGATGATGTTCCCGAGTATAATCTCTGCCCTGAAACAAGATGGAATTAATTAATAGATAAACAAAAAACTGCAGATTTAGATTTACAATAGAAGGGTCCTCGACCCAGAACGTCCGATCCATGTTCTCCAGAGAGGCTGCCTGACCCGCGGAGATACTCCAGCACCTTGTCTCTTCTTTCCAGTTAACTAATTAGTTTTAGAGATACAGCGTGGAAACAGGCCCTTTGGCCCACCGCGTCCACGACGACCAGTGATCACCGCGATCGGGGTCTGAACACCTGTAGTGGCGGCTGCGGAGGGTTCAAGGCCCCGACCACGGGTGAACAAAGGAGGAAGATGACTGAACTTTATTGCCTTCCATCACAGTGAAGAATGTGGATTCCACTGTGGTGGATGTTTATGTTAAAGTCTATTGTGTGTTGTGTTCTTTTCACTTAGTATGTCTGTACGGTAACTCAAATATCACTGTATCTTAATTGGTGCGTGTGACAATAAATGTGAACTTGAACAAGAATGTAAATTGTCACATGATAAATACCTCAGTTGACGAATCTTCATTAAAAACAAATGTAAAGCATTGAAACATGATCTTGGTCGGTGGAGTGCAACGCTTGCAGCAGGGATATCATAATAGCATCCCAGGAGTATGTTGCAGTCTTAAAGTATCCAGAGTGCTGTAAATGAGCTATTGAACCGAGTTCAGCTACTTCACAGAGAATTACCCCAGTCACCTGAAGCATTAACAACCATGAAAGGCTCGTCTCCGGAGAAGTCATTGGCCCCGTAACCATGGGCATTTAGGCAAAATCTCATGTGGAAAAGAAAATACATGCAGATTAATCCAGTAATCCAATGAAATTTGGAACAGTAATCCTCTATCAATATTTTAAAGACTTACTAAATCTCTATTTGAGACTAGCCTAATGATTCAAAAGAAATGACAGTAAAAAAAATAATGAGCAGTTCGGTGCTGCCTGCACTGGTGATTTAATGGTTTGATGCTTCTCTATTGTCACGTATGCACAGCACAGTGGAATTCTTTCACACAACCTGGCGGCACGGTGGCACAGTGGCAGAGCTACTGCATCACAGCGCCAGAGACCCGGCTTTGAACCCGACTGCCGGTGCTTGTCTGCAGGGAGTTTGTACGTTCTCCCCGTGACCCGCGTGGGGTTGCTCCGAGACCTTTGGTTTCCTTCCCACACTCCAAAGACGTACGGGATTGTAGGTTGTGTCGGAAGGAACTGCAGATGCTGGTTTAGACCGAAGATAGACATAAAATGCCGCAGTAACTCAGCGGGAACAGGCAGCGTCTCTGGAGAGAAGGAACGGGTGACGTTTCGGGTCGAGATGATGGTCTCGACCCGACACCCATTCCTTCTCTCCAGAGATGCTGCCTGCCCCGCTGAGTTACTCCGGCATTTTATGTCTATCAGCTTTGTAGGTTAATTGGCTCGGTATAAATGTAAATTGTCCCTTGTGTGTGTTTGGTAGTGTTAATGTGCAGGGACCGCTGGTCGACTCGGTGGGCCGAAGGGCCTGTTTCTGCGCTGTATCTCTAAACTAAACTAAACTAAACCCACACCTACAGAGTCGCCACAGAACTGAAGTGTTCTATCTCAATGCAGAAACGTTAAGTTTTCAGTCTGTGGTATTGTTGAGGCGGTTGCAAATAATTCTGATTGTGTTATTTTCTCGAAGCTGTACAAGAGAGGAAAACTTTTGCAAACAGGCTTTAAAAAAAAAAAAAAAAAAACACTTCCATTCTCCCCAGAGACTAGAATTTCTGTTGGAAATTTGAGTTCAGTAAATCAAGTTTCACCTACTTCCATTAAACAGAAATTCAGATGCAATTGTGACACAGAGGAGTAAAAAAAAAATGTCCCCCTAATTACTCTGCTATTCAACATTTCACGCTCCGCACTGTGACAGATACCTTTCATTTCAATGACAATCGCTCCACCTATTTGGAATCTAACCTTTTCACACCAATTATTTCTGTTCAGAGTTCTAAAAGAGGCATGTCGTATTTGGAGATGAACTTTCAATGCAAGATATCCTATCACCAGATAGATATAATCCTATTAGGCAGGAGAGGTATTAAAAACAAACCACTCTCAGGAAGTATGCATCACAGGCAAGAAAGAGATTTATTACAGATGGTGAAAAAGGGGGGGGAAAAACAATAAATGAGAGGATATTAAGTGGTACGGGAGGATATCAAGTGGTACGGGAGGAACAAAGGGAGTGCATAGCAACGGAATCTTAAGAGGTAGCTAGGCAGGTCAAGAAAGTGGTTCAGAAGACACCTGGGATGTGTTGCTGTATTGGCTGAGGTACAGAGTGCTGGAAGGGAGGTCAGGCGACCACTGTGCAATTCACTACCAGAACCAAAGCCAAGTTCTGCAAACAGTTCTGGTCAGTGCTATATTTTCTCGATACACAAAAAAAAAGGTGCTAGCAGCATGCACGATTAATAAACATATGTGTGGGTGGCGTGGCTGGGAAAGGATAATGACGTTTGATTCCTTTAAAAGGTGACAGTGTGACACACACCGTCTCATACTGTCACGAAGGAAAGGCACTGCTTTTGGTCACCGCTGTACAGGAAGGATGTGAATCATTCGAAAAGAGCTCAGAGGATGTGGGCGGCACGGTGGCGCAGCGGTAGAGTTGCTGCCTCGCAGCGCCAGAGACCCGGGTTCGATCCTGACTGCGGGCGCTGTCTGTACGGAGTTGGTACCATCTCCCCGTGACCTGCGTGGGTTTTCTCCGGGTGCTCCGGTTTCCTCCCAACCTCGAAAGACGTGCAGGTGTATAGGTTAATTGGCTTCGATAAAATTGGAAAGTTGCCCCTGGTGTGTGTAGGGTAGTACTCGTGTGCTGGGTAATCACTGAATTGACTGAATTGAACACTAAAGTGAAGTCCGAAGCACACCCGGAGAAGAAATTCACTTACTTGCCAGCTGCGTATACCTCTGCAGTATCAAACAGATTGACTCCATGTTCATAAGCAATTGTCATTAGTTCCTCAGCCACCTGCCAAGGCAAAATGTAATACAAAAGTTGAGTTGGAAATTGGATAAATTGCCCAATTACATGCTCCAGGGCCATTCCCATTGTTCCCAGTTTAAGGTTTATGATGAGCCAGCAGTTCCAATCTCTGTGCAATTCCCCATCTTGTGTTGTGTGATGTGCAGTACAAGAAAGCTCATCTCGGACATTTTTCACTATTGGATCAGCACGGAGCCAACAGAGTCATTTTATTCACCGGAGGGTGGGTGGTACGTGGAAGTCGAAGGGAGAGACAGGAATCCTCAGCACATCAATTAGAAATGTAGAACATAGGTGCAGGAGTAGGCCATTCGGCCCTTCGAGCCAGCACTGCCATTCAATATGATCATGGCTGATCATCCACAATCAGTACCCCGTTCCTGCTTTCTCCCCATATCCCTTGATTCTGTTATCCCTATGAGCTAAATCTCTCTCTTGAAAACATCCAGTGAATTGGCCTCCACTGCCTTCGGTGGCAGAGAATTCCACAGATTCACAACTCTCTGGGTGAATTTTTTTTCCTCCTCTCCGTTCTAAATGGCACACCCCTTATTCTTAAACTGTGACCCCTGGTTCTGGACACCCCCAAAATCAGGAACATTTTTCCTGCATCTAGCCTGTCCAATCCCTTAAGAATTTAAGAATTGGAGTGCTTAGGTAGCAGAGTTCTGTACCATTGATGCAGGAACACAAATGCAAAGCCCACCACGGCTACTGAGGCCACGGCCAAATTCAAGTAAACCCACAACTTAAGTAAAAAGGTAGACAAAAATGCTGGAGAAACTCAGCGGGTGCAGCAGCATCTATGGAGCGAAGGAAATAGGCAACGTTTCGGGCCGAAACCCTTCTTCAGACTGATAGGGGGTGGGGAGAAGAAAGGAAAAAAGGGAAAAAGGCGGAGGAGGAGCCCGAGGGCTGGGGGAGGGGAGGAGACAACCACAGGGCTGATGAGGGGGAGGGGACAGCCAGGGCTAGCAGAATTGGGAGAATTCAATGTTCAAGCCCCCAGGATGTAGACTGCCCAAGCGTAATATGAGGTGCATTTCCTCCAATTTTCGGTGTTGCTCGCTGTGGCCATGGAGGAGACCCAGGACAGAGAGGTCAGATACGGAATGGGAGGGGGAGTTGAAGTGCTGAGCCACCGGGAGGTCAGGTTGGTTATTGCGGACCGACCGGAGGTGTTCGGCGAAACGATCGCCAAGCCTCCGCTTGGTCTCACCGATGTAGATCAGCTGGCATCTAGAGCAGCGGATGCAATAGATGAGGTTGGAGGAGATGCAGGTGAACCTCTGTCGCACCTGGAACGACTGCTTAGGTCCTTGAATGGAGTCGAGGGGGGAGGTGAAGGGACAAGTGTTGCATCTCTTGCGGTTGCAAGGGAAAGTACCCGGGGAGGGGGTGGTACGGGAGGGAAGGGAAGAATTGACAAGGGAGTTACGGAGGAAGCGGTCTTTGCGGAAGGCAGACATGGGGGGAGATGGGAAGATGTGGCGAGTGGTGGGGTCACGTTGGAGGTGGCGAAACTGACGGAGGATCACTTGTTGTATGTGACAGCTGGTGGGGTGAAAGGTGAGGACTAGGGGGACTCTGCCCTTGTTGTGAGTGGGGGGATGGGGAGAGAGAGCAGTGTTGCGGGGTATGGCAGAGACCCTGGTGCGAGCCTCATCTATGGTGGAGGAGGGGAACCCCCGTTCCCTGAAGAATGAAACGAGGTAAGTAAAAAGGTTATTAGTGACAGTAAACATGAAGCTACGGGATAGTCAGAGATTTCCATCTCATTTACTCTTTCTCCGGAAGGGAATTGGTCGATTCCCTCCCCCCTAAGTTAACCCTCAGTCTGAAGAAGGGTCTCGACCCGAAATGTCACCCATTCTTTCTCTCCAGAGATGCTGCCTGTCCCGCTGAGTTACTCCAGCGTTTTGTGTCTATCTTCGGTTTAAGCCAGCATCTGCCGTTCCTTCCTACTCAAATTGGCCAACCGTTCCCTGATTCAGGAGCCAGTGGGAATGGACACTGCATGCAGTTGTACAGGGCCCTGGTGAGATCACATCTGGAGTATTGTGTGCAGTTTTGGTCTCGTAATTTGAGGAAGAACAATCCTTCCTTTTGAGGCAGTGCAGCGTAGGTTCACGAGGATAATCCCCGGGATGGTGGGACTGCCATGTGAGGAAAGATTGGAAAGACTGGGCTTGGATTCACTGGAATTTAGAAGGATGAGAGAGGATTTTATAGAAACATAAAATTACTGGAATTATATAAGCTAGATGCAGGAAAAATGTTCCCAATGTTGGGGGAGTCCAGAACCAGGGGCCACAGTCTAAGAATAAAGGGGAGGCCTTTTAAAACTGAGATGAGAAAAAACGTTTTCACCCAGAGAGTTGTGAATTTGTGGAATTCTCTGCCACAGAAGGCAGTGGAGGCCGATTCACTGGATGAATTTAAAAGAGAGTTAGACAGAGCTCTAAGGGCTAGTGGAATCAAGGGATATGGGGAGAAGGCAGGCACGGGTTACTGATTGTGAATGATCAGCCATGATCACATTGAATGGCAGTGCAGGCTCGAAGGGCCAAATGGCCTCCTCCTGCACCTATTGTCTATGTTTCTATGCCAGTGCTGCGAGAAGTCTGCATCCAGTGAATAAACACGTTGATGATAAACATTTTAAGCAACATTGCTCCCTTCCTCTTCCCTTTCATGTGCCCCCCCCCCCCGATTTCTCTCAATATCCCAACCCTCTTTCACCCCCCCCCCCCCCCGATTTCTCTCAATATCCCAACCCTCTTTCACCCCCCCCCCTGGCTTTGCATTTCTTGCCTGTTTTCTTTTGTCTCCTTTTCATCTCAGGCCTTTACCCACTCATCTGCTGCTCACACCCCCCTCACCTCTATCCACTGAACACCTTCGCTCAGTACATGTGAACCAACCTGATCTCCCGGTTGCCGGACACTTTAATTCCCCTTCCCATTCCCACACAGACCTTTCTATCCAAGGTCTCCTCCATTGCCAGAGTGAGGCTAAACGCAAATTGGAAGAACAGCATCTCATATTTCGCCTGGGCAGCTTACAGCCCAGTAATATGAATATTGAATTCTTTAACTTCACGTAGCCCCGGCATTCCCTCTCTCTCTATCCTTTCCCCACCAAGTCACACCAGCTTCTCGTTTTCACCCAACAAACAGCTAACAATGGTCTGTTTCCTTTATCATCGTTACTTTTATGCATATCTTTCATTCAATGTTCTTTATCTCCCTACATCATCGTCTATATCTCTCGTTTCCCTTTTCCCTGACGAGTCTGAAGAAGGGTCTCGACCTGAAACGTTGCCCACTCCTTCTCTCCAGAGATGCTGCCTGTTCTGCTGAGTTACTCCAGCTTTTTGTGTCTATCTTCGGTTTAAACCAGCTTCTGCAGTTCCTTCCTCCACCTATCACTTGCCAGGCTTTGTCTTCCCCATCTCTTTACCAGCTTTCTCCTCTCAACAATCAGTCTGAAGAAGGATCCCGACCTGAAACATTGTCTATCCTTGTCCTCCAGTGATGTTGTCTGACCCACTGTGTTACTCCAACACTTTATATTTTGTACGTGGATATGTATAGGTATTTGAAGACCCATGCCCAGGAAGTCTATGGACCAAGGTGGCATTGGGCTGGGTGACAAGCAAAGACAGGATGGACCGAATGGCCTCTTTCTGTGCTGTAAATCTTCTGTGATTTATGCAGATTACAATCAATAATGGAACTGGCTAACTGGTTATGTATAGGTGGGAGATTGCAACCTTCACGTGGTCCACCCTGTTTCGACTAATGCAATCAACCCGACATGCACAAACAAAAGATTAAAAAGAACAAGTTGACCTATAACTTTAGGCCGTGCACGCCATACGCAAGAAGAAGAGACTGGTTATGTATAAGGTAGACATAAGTATCTCTTCTTCAATTAAAGAATCCATTGTGGTTGCACGGTGACGCAGCGGTAGAGTTGCTGCCTTACAGCGCCGGAGACCCTGGTTCGATCCCGACTATGGGTGCTTGTCTGTGCGGAGTTTGTAAATTCTCCCCGTGACCAGCGTGGGTTTTCTCCGAGATCTTCAGTTTCCTCCCACACTCCAAAGAGGTCCAGGTTTGTAGGTTAATTGGCTTGGTATAACTGTAAATCGTCCCAGTGTGTGTAGGATAGTGTTAGTGTGCGGAGATGGCTGGTCGGTGCGGAATCATTGGGCCGAAGGGCCTGTTTCTGCTCTGAACTAAACTAAGCAAAATTGTCCTATTCACAAACAGGAAACTACAATAAGTAAGTTAATGAGAGCTTTGGCCAATGGTCATAAAAAAATATTGGTTCTTGACAGCAACGTGACTGACTTTATTCAGACCACAGTTTTGTTCCAAAGATCCATTTTGCAAACTCTTTCTCAGTTTTGTTGACGTCTGCAAACAATCAGTCCCACTTGAAGCAATAAACAGAGCAATGCTGGGCATCCACGGTTTTCTTCAAAGACATTCCCGCTCCCTTTGATCTACATTTCTTGGTTTTGGAAAATGTTTGACATATTTCCTTACAGCAGAGGAAGAGGTCACCCACAGCTTGAACCAATCCTCAACCGTGACAGCTCGACTCCAACGTTTCACCAGTTGCTTAAGAATCAAGGAAGCTTTATTCAACATTTTCACACGATATAAATTGTCCCTTCTCCAACCGTTATAATAATTCTTTTACCTTTATACGGTGGAACGGACTTGACGACAAACAGGGACTTAAATTGTTGAAATTCTTTGTAGCCCAGATTTGGTTTTTTTAGTTTAGGGGGTTTTGTTTTTCCTCTGTTTTTCTTTTTTTTCTTTTTTTCTTTTTGTTTTTATATACACAAGTTCTCATTTAAACACTTAACTATATGTACTTATAAACCGGGAGGTCTATACCCAATGTGTATGTTGACACTGGACTCATACTAAGGTTATACTCGTTATTAATGTAATCCTGATCCCTATGTATCAACATCACTGTTATGTTTATCATTATTGGGGTTTTTTTGTGTTGTTTTGTTTTTGTTTTTGAAAAAAATTAATAAAAAGATTTTAAAAGAAAGAAAGAAAAGAATCAAAGTTATATCACGTTCCTTCCTCCAGCTTCACAATTTGCCATTGTGTTACTCCAGCATTTGGTGTTTTGTTCAAGGTAAAGTACTTGGATACGTAATTGAAGACCCATGGGCTGGAAGTCAATGGACCAAGGTGGTTATTCCTTCCTCTAGCTTCACAATTCGCAACTGTTCAATCCTTTTGTCTCACACCGTCTGCCGTTTCACCGCTCGCCTTTGTTATAAGCTCTCTATGTTAGATAGATATTCTGTCCATCAACTAGACCTCCTCACCTGTGTCAGCCTATTAACCCTAATGTGTAGGAAGGAACTGCAGATACTGGTTTACACCGAAGATAGACAGAAAATAGTGGAGTAACTCAGCGGGATGGGCAGCATCTCTGGAGAGAAGGAATAGGTGACATTTCAGGTCGACACCCTTCCTCAGAGATGGTCGGAGTGGGCAGAAGGGCCCGCCACCATGCTGTATCTTTGAACTAAAAGCTTTTTTGGCTCATGTCACTTGGTTCTTTCCACAGGTGCTGCCTGTCCCGCTGAGTTACTCCAACATTTTGTGTCTATCTTTGGCCTACTACCTGCCAGAAGAAGAGTCCCAACCTGAAACATCACCTGTCCATGTTCTCCTGAGATGCTTCCTGACCCGCTGAACTACTCCAGCACTGTTCAGCTCAGTTTCAGTTGAGTTTGGTTCAGTTTAGTTGATTGTCACGTGTACTGAGGTATAAGTGAAAAGCCAGTGTCTTTCACAGCCAAGATCTAACTCAATACTGTTTGCCAGTCTTTCAGTGAGGCTATGAATACCCCCCATAATGTTATCATCCAACTGCACAAGGGAAATTCCTATCTAATCAGCAATACATATTTCAGAAATGCAGATAATTTGGCTTCGTAGTAAATTGGCATTACCTTCATAGAGTGATAGGGTGATATAGCGTGGAAACAAGCCCTTCGGCCCAACCTGCTCACACCGACCAACATGTCCCAGCTACACTAGTCCCATTTGCCTGTGTTTGGCCCATATCCCTCCAAACCTGTCCTATCCTTGTACCTGTCTAACTGTTTCTTAAACGATGGGATAGTCCCTGCCTCAACTACCTCCTCCAGCAGCTTGTTCCATACACCCACTACCCTTTGTGTGAAAAAGTTACCTCTCGGATTCCTATTATATTTTTCCCCTTCACCTTAAACCTATGTCCTCTGGTCCTCGATCCACCCACTGGGCAAGAGACTCTACCCGATCTATTCCTCTCATGATTTTATACACCTCTATAAGATCTTTGACAAAATATGAATGCCCTGTTTCTGAAACGTTCTCCAGTTAATTGATTAAACCTGTCTCAATTTACATCGGTAAACTAAATTATCTTCATAGACCCTATTTGAACTTTGAATAAATCACTTCGAGACCAAATTGCCACTGTTGTTGTTTTTGTTTTTGCATGAAAATTTAAGCTAAGAGTTCATAGTGGTTCATTTTATGGGAGAGGACATTGCTAATGGAATTTGTAAAGTGAATCTCGCCCTCAGTGCAGAGATGTGGTCTGTAATTAAATGTCTTGATTTTCAGAACTAATTCTAAAGCAGTGTCTTGCTTTCACATAAGCCAGGAGATTGGAGTCGTCCTGTTTTGTGCTGCTTTTTATAAATTTAAGTGGATGTTTGTGGAATGCTTAATTTCTGCATTAATCAAACCGAGCGTTTCTATACATCGTGGCAATTTATCACCCATTGCGGCAGCTCCTAAGAAAACCATTAACTAAACAACAGGTAGTTATACAAGTAATAGAATGCGTTTTGGTGTCATTATCTTTCCAACCGAGTGGCCAGGATAGATTTGCGCAATTTCATCCATTCCATAGATAAGTCGGGCGCCATCTTATTATAGGGTAACAATGAATCTTACTCAGAAAGCTAGAACATGAAGCGATACCAACACGTTATGGCGGCATAGTGGCACAGTTGGTAGTGCTGCTGCCTCACAGCGTCAGAGATTCAAGTTCAATCTTGGCTTTCGGGTGCTGTCTGTGTGGAGTTTACACGTTCCCCCTGTGACTGTGTGAGTTTCCTCCGGGCGCTCCGGTTTCCTCCCACATCCCAAAGACATGTGTGTTTGTAGGTTTAATTGGCTTCTGTAAAAATTGTGATTTGTCGGAATTTTATTTTGATTTCTTTCGTCAGAGGGTGGTGAATCTGTGGAATCCATTGCCACAGACAGCTGTGGAGGCCAAGTCAATGGATATTTTTAAGGGGGAGATTGACAGATTCTTGATTGGAAAAGATGTCAGGGGTTATGGGGAGAAGGCAGGAGAATAGGGTTAGGAGGGAGATATAGATCAGCCATGATGGAACGGCAGAGTAGACCTGTTGGGCCGAATGGCCTAATTCTGCTCCTATAAATGATGAACAAATGAAATTTAGCCTTTAACTTCCTGTCATCTAGATTTCCCGGCTATCTTCGGTGAAGGCCTCTATTCTTCTGCAACCTGCACCTATACTCCACATCCACAGCCACCAATGGAACAAGCGTAGTCATTGAACAAAATGCACCAGATTACTGGGAATTGCTCAACATACAGCATGATGAGCATCTGATGGCACTGGGCCTCTACCCACTGGAGTTTAGATGGATGAGGGGGGGACCTCATTGAAACTAACCGAATAGTGAAAGGCCTGGATAGAATGGATGTGGAGAGAATGTTTCCACTAGTGGAAGAGTCTAAGACCAGAGGTCATGGGCTCAGAATTAAAGGTTGTTCCATTAGAAAGGAGATGAGGAGGAATTTCTTTAGTCAGAGGGTGGTGAATCTGTGGAATTCATTGCCACAGAAGAGTGTGGAGGTGCAGTCAATGGATATTTTTAAGACAGAGATAGATAGATTCTTGATGAGTACGGGTGTCAGGGGTTATGGGGAGAAGGCAGGAGAATGGGGTTAGGAAGGAGAGATAGATCAGCCATTATTGAATGGCGGTGCAGATTTGATGGGCCGAATGGCCTATTTCTGCTCCTATCACATGATTTTATGAACTTGGTTTGGACATTCGGCACTGGGTAAGAATGTGCCGCAGGTGACAAATACAACAATATTTCTATAATTCATTCATTCTGTAAAAAATAAATAACCAAGTCACTTCAATATATCAGGTAGTTCCTACCTCATCAGTGATCTGACCTCCAAATGTCACCCAGGTTCCTAGAAAGAAACATAGACAAATACACAAGTCAAGCCAAGCATTGTTGCAGAAGACACACACAAATGAACTGATTGTTTCAGAGAGTCCTTTCTCAAATTAAAACTGTCTTTGAAAATGAGACATATACATGACATGTATTATTTACATGACATATACATAATTGAAAAGATTATGTCTTTCCCTCTCTCTCAATCCCTCCCCCAGACAAGTTGCACCAGCTTCTTGCTTTCACCCAACAAACAGCCAACAACGGCTTATCTCCTTTATCATCAATACTTTTGTTGCATATCTTTCATTCATTGTCCCTTATCCCTAACTAGTCTGAAGAAGGGTCTCGACCCGAAAACATCACCCATTCCTTCTCTCCAGAGATGCTGCCTGTCCCGCTGAGTTACTCCAGCATTTTGTGTTTGTCTTAGGTCTTACTTTAGCCATTGATAGGTGAGCAGTTTATTTGGCCCCTTGAGCCTGTTGCGATAGTCACGGACAGGGCAGGTGTGGCCCAGCTCTCTGCCTTTGCCCTCTAAGCATTTGCACCACTGATTATTGAGAAATCTATCAGTCTCTTAGTTAAAAAGAACAATTAATTGAGGACCAATTTCCATTTACTGAATGGAGTTCCAAATTTCTACCCTCTCCATGTTGAACCACTTCCCAACCTCCCTCCTAAAAGGGTCCCAACCCGAAACGTCGCCTATCCATGTTCTCCAGTGATGCAGACCTGACCTACAGAGTTATTCCACCACTGTGTGTCTTTTTTGGGTAAACCAACATCACCAGTCTCTAGTTTCTACATCACTCCTAACAAGACTAACAAGGATTTAATTTTTAGATTCCAATTTTAGAATCTCCAAGTAAGGAAAGAGTTTCTATTGTCCTCCCCAATTCGGTGTAATGTTCGGAAAATTATGTATCTTGCTTTCCCATTATTTAGTTTAGAGATACTGCATGCAAACAGGCCCTTCGGCCCATCGAGCCCACGCCAATCATCGATCAACCATTCACACCAGGCCTCTGTTTTGCCACTTTTGCATCCACTCCTTACACATTAGCGGAGAATTTTTCAATTAACCTGCAAACACACAGCATGAAAGTGCGTACCACCAGACTCAGGGACAGCATCTTCCTCTCTGTTACAGGTTCTTCCTTAAGCTAGGGTACTGGCCATTTCTCCTCGACCTCATTACGGATATTGGACAGTCTATGAAACTGATGCACTACAATGCTGGGAACTATATTCAGCACTCTGTACCTTCCCCTTTTGCCCTACTTGAGTTTACGATTGTATTTATGTATTGTATACCTGATTTGATTGAATAGCATGAAAAACAAGGCTTTACATGTGGCAATAATAAATCTAAACCTAATCATCCAGTGACAATTTCAAATCCCATCACGGAAGCTTTGGAAATATTTTTTAATTAATTAAGCAAAGCTGGAATCAAAAGCCAGTGCAGTAATTTATGACAATGGAACTGTCAGATTATTATTAAAATTAAAACACTTGGTTCTCTACCCTTCAGGGAAGGCTATCTGTCATTACCTGATCAAGCTTGCAAGATAGGCTGGGTAGTAAATTGCAATCAAAACTACTTTGAAATTCCAAGCATACAGCAAGGGCACCGGTTAACTTTTCACAGTGCCGTTGCGACATTTAAGTGTGCTTCTATACTTCAGATGCCATCTGGGCTACTGATACAGGAACAGGCTGCTGATACGGTCGGAGCCCGGGCCTCGCAGGTCGGAGCCTCACAGGCCGGACTCTGGGCCTTGCAGTCCGGAACCTGGGCCTCGCGAGCTGGAGCCTGGGCCTCGCGGGCCGGGCCTGGGCCTCGCGAGCTGGAGCCTTGCAGGCCGGAGCCCGGGCCTCGTGGGCCGGAGCCTGGGCCTCGCGAGCCGGAGCCTGGGCCTTGCAGTCCGGAGCCTGGGCCTTGCAGGCCGGAACCTGGGCCTCGCGAGCTGGAGCCTTGCAGGCCGGAGCCTTGCAGGCCGGAGCCTGGGCTTCGCGGGCCGAGCCTGGGCCTCACGAGCTGGAGCCTTGCAGGCCGGAGCCCGGGCCTCGTGGGCCGGAGCCTGGGCCTTGCAGGTCGGAGCCTCGCGGGTCGGAGCCTCTAGGGTCAGAGACTTGCAGGCCGGAGGTGGAGCCTCGCACGTCGACGAAGCCCACGGCAAACAGCCCCTGGGTGGACGGACTCGGTGGGCCGAAGGGCCTGTTTCCATGCTGTATCTCTAAACTAAACCAAACTAAACAAATTGAATGACAGCAATTATGGCAAAAGACCGTTACTGAGGTAGGTTCTCAGCAGATTTGACAACTTGCGTGAAATCTGAGTGAATGTGGAATATTAAATGCAAACTGAAAGCTATTTGAAAAAAGCCCATCTTTCGCTAAAAACCTTGCATCAGCAGTTGGAAAAAGAGGCTGGGTCATCGAACCAAATATTGGCATGTCCACTGTATGGCGATTCTCTTGAACTTCCGCAGATACACTGTAGAAGGTTTTCTGACGGGATGCGTCTCAGCCTTGTATGGCAATCGGAATCAAGGGGTATGGAGAGAAAGCAGGAACGGGGTATTGATTTTGGATGATCCGCCATGATCATATTGAATGGAGGTGCTGGCTCAAAGGGCCGAATGGCCTACTCCTGCACCTATTTTCTATCTTTCTATGTAGTGCCCTGGACTGCCTGAGCCTGCAGGGAGCAATGAACACAGCACAGCCCAGAAGAACCCTGGTTATTCCCTTTACTCACTTCCACCTTTACTTTACTTTGGAGATACAATGTGGAAACAGGCCCTTTGGCCCACTGAGTCCACACCGACTAGCGAATCCCGTATACCAGCACTACCCTACACACAAGGGACAATTTGTAATTTTACCAAAGCCAATTAACCTACATCTTCGGACTGTGGGAAGAAACCGGAGCACCCGGAGAAAACCCACGCGATCACAGGGAGAACGTACAAACTCTGTGCAGACAGCACCCGTAGTCAGGATCAAACCTGGGTCTCTAGCGCTGTAAGGCAGCAACTTTACCGCTGCACCATTGTCTTGTCTGTCTGTCTATCTATCTGTCTCTATCTCTCTATCTCTCTATCTCTCTATCTCTCTATCTCTCTAACTATCTATCTATCTATCTATCTATCTATCTATCTATCTATCTATCTATCTATCTATCTATCTATCTATCTATCTATCTATCTCTCCCTATCTATCTCTCTATCTATCTCTCTATCTCACTATCTATCTCTCTATCTCTCTATCTCTCAATCTCTCAATCTCTCTATCTCTCTATCTATCTCTCTATCTATCTCTCTCTCTATCTCTCTCTATCTCTCTCTCTCTCTCTCTCTACCCCTCTCTCTCTATCTCTCTATCTATCTATCTCTGCATGTGTTCTGAATAAACCCTTTGACCAAGCTTCCAGAGCCCTTGAGCATGGAGAATAGCAGAGGTTTACCACCCGTAGATTAAACAAGTTCTCCACATCTCAGTTATAAAAAGCTTGCCTCGTATTTGGGACATTGAGCCTTTCATCCTGGACTCCCGAGTCAGCAGAAATCTTTCCTGCATCCTTCTGGAATTCTCAATTTTCTGATGAAACCTCCTCCTGTTAATTCAAGCTCTGGAGAATACATTTCTGGTCGACTCAGTCTTTCCTCTTACTTCTAACATGCCTTTCTCAGAAATAGTTGAGTGGATTTTCAAATAGCCTAGTGAACGCCCTCTGCAGCAATTGTACTCTTTCTTCAGTAATGAGATCTAAATTATGTACACTGCTGCTGGCACTGTTTTACCAAAGCCCATACATTGGCAATAAGGCCGCCTTCCTCCAGTAACCACAAAAAATAGGAAGGAACTGTAGATGCTGGTTTACACTGAAGATAGATGCAAAATGCTGGAGTAACTCAGTGGGACAGGCAGCATCTCTGGAGAGAAGGAATGGGCGAATAACGCCATCGTCGTTAAGGGCCTGTCCCACTTTCACGACCTAATTCACGACCTCTGCCCTTGACTCATACTCGCAGCATGGTCGTCACGAGGTCGTAGGAGGTCGTAGGTAGGTCGTAGGTAGGCCGTGATGCTAGTCGTAGGTACTCGTGGCATCAAGTAGGTCGGAGCATTTTTCTAGCATGATGAAATATGTCCACGAGTAAAAAAGGTTGTGAATTAGGTCGTGAAAGTGGGACGGCCCTTTACCGGCGGGCCACCACCATTCAGACACAAAATGCTGGAGTAACTCAGCAGGAGAGGCAGCATCTCTAGAGAGAAGGAATGGGCGGCGTTTTGGGTCGAGACCCTTCTTCAGATTGCGAGTCAGGGGAGAGGGAGACATGGATGGGTTAAATTGTGCAAACGAGAGAACAAGGGGGACGGAGATCAAGGAAAATGTCAAAAAATAGATCCTTCTGATTCAATGTTACATCGTCAGCCTCCTTGTCATCTTCCCCGAGCTAACAAAAATCTATTCGACATTTTCCTTCCACCCCTTTGATCTCTCGTCTGAAGAAGGGTCTCGACCCGAAACGTCACCCATTCCTTCTCTCCAGAGATGCCGCCTGTCCCGCTGAGTTACTCCAGCATTTTGTGTCTCTCCCCCGGAATAAATACCAATGCAGCATTTATATTCCTCAATGCTTCTTACACCTGCATGTTGATTTTAAACGGCAGTGGACAAACATACCTACGTCCCTTTGATCATCAACATTGTCTGATCTAGCGCCATTTAACAAATACACCCCTCTTCCACTGTGTATAATAAAGTGGATAACTTCACTTTTTTTTAAAACAATATAATTCCACTCTGAATTCCACTACCAGTCTGAAGAAGGATCTCGACCCGAAACGACGCCAGAGATGACGCCTGTCCCGCTGAGCTACTCCAGCATTTTGTGTCTAACTTTGGTTTAAACCAGCATCTGCAGTTCCTTCCTACATACTCCACCATCCATGTTTTCCCTTCCACTCACTCAACTTGTCCCTATCCTCCTGAAGCCTCTTCCCATCCTTTAGACTTTTGACTTCAGTGATACGGCATGGAAACAGGCCCTTCGGCCCACCGAGTCCGCGCCGACCAGCGATCACCCCATCCATAGAAAGATAGAAACATAGAAAATAGGTGCAGGAGTTGGCCATTCGGCCTTTCGAGCCACCAGCGCCATTCAATATGATCATGGCTGATCGACCAAAATCAGTATCCCGTTCTTGCTTTCTCCCCATAATCCCTTGATTCCGTTAGCAGTTAGTCCAGTAGCATTATCCTACAAACTAGGGACAATTTTACAATTAACCTACAAACCTGCACAACTTTATAGTGTGGGAGGAGACAGGTCAGGTCGGGGGGAGTTCCCCCCACCACGGGTACCATGTAATCCCGTGCTACCTGCTCCATAGTCGGATGGTCGGCGACTAAACCGTCTCCCCCACCTGGTTTGCTAGGTGAGGAGGGGGCTGTGGACCCCCCCCCCCCAGCCGGACCAAGAACAAGACCTGTCAAAGGGCGGATGAGCTCCTAGCGAGCCGACGGCCATCCACACTTCAGTAGAAGTTGCGATCACTGTCGTACGTGGCATTGTAAGGCACCGTGCCTGTTGATGTTTTCAACGATGATGATGATGATGATGATGATGATGATGATGATGATGATGATGATGATGATGATGATGATGATGATGATGATGGTGGTGATGAGGAGGAGACAGGAGAACCCAGAGAAAACCCACGCAGTCACAGAGAGAACGAACACTGACATGTTTTCCAGGGATGCTACCTCACCCGCTCAGTAAAGGGCCTGTCCCACTTGGACGTCCTTTGTGCGTCACGCAGATGGCGCGCGAAGATTTTGTACATACCAAAATCCAGGGGCGCCGTGCGCGACCACGCGTCACTGCCTACGTCACCACGCACCATGCGTGCGTAATGCGCACCATGCGCGCATCACGTGCATGGCACACGCGTGCTTCGTGCATCGTGACGAGTAAATGATGACGCGTAAATTACGCGCTAATGACGCCCAAGTGGGACAGGCCCTTAACTCCAGCAGTTTGTGGCTTTCCTCGGTAAACCAGCATTTGCAGTTCCTTGTTTCTAAAGCATAGTTCAGTATTACCAGAAAATCATTCCATTTGCGTTCCACTATTTAAGACTGTGTACTGATAAAAATGGTTACTTCTGCTCACAAATAGTTTAAATCAAACTGCACCTAATTTACCTTTGCCTGTTTATGGCTCGGTTGTATTCATGTCTAGTCTTTTCTTTGGACTGGATAGCAGGCACCTCACTGTACCTCGGTATACGTGACGATAATAAACTCAACTAAATTCATATATGCCAAGATATTTTGCAGAGCTATTTAAAATTACAATTGTGCAGAGCCAAGGGACTTCATGCTGTTGGCCTAAAGCAAATACGTTTGAGAGCAGATTAAATAACAAAACTTCAAAGGGGCATGGCTTTAGATTCAATCTGCACTCGGATTGCTGATTGGACCCAAAGGTGAAATTCTACTCCCACAGCAGAGCGGGAAGCTTTCTAGATGTTGCTGTGATGCTGCATCATCACTCGCATCCAGCCAGTCGGCGGATACCCAAGATATTAATTTATTAGCTTGCTTACAGACGATGCCGGTTACTTTCCTTGGCTGCGGTTTTATAATTGTGAGAACAACCTCCAACCAAGTTTCAAACTAAACGAACCTCATATTTCGCTTGTAGACAAAAGTGCTGGAGAAACTCAGCGGGTGAGGCAGCATCTATGGAGCGAAGGAATAGGTGACGTTTCTGTCCGAAGAAGGGTCTCGACCCAAAACGTCACCTATTCCTTCCCTCCATAGATGCTGCCTCACCAGCTGAGTTTCTCCAGCATTTTTGTCTATCTTTGAATTTTCCAGCATCTGCAGTTCTTTTTTAAACATCTCATATTTCGCTTGGGTAGTTTACACCCCAGCCTTATGAACATTGACTTCTCCAATTTCAGGTAGTCCTTGCTTTCTCCCTCCTACCCTTCCCCCTTCCCAGCACTCCCACAAAGTCTACTGTCTCCGCCTCTTCCTTTCTTTTTCCAGCCCCCCCCCACCCTCCCGACATCAGTCTGAAGAAGGGTCTCGTCCCGAAATGTCAGCTATTCCTTCGCTCCATAGATGCTGCCTCACCCGCTGAGTTTCTCCAGCATTTTGTGTCTACCTTCGATTTTTCCAGCATCTTTCTTAAACATGCTTCTCATCGTAATGTTGTGTCAACATCAGAGCAGCACAGTGGTGCAGCTGGTAGTGCTGCTGCCTCACAGCACCAGAGGTGGAGCCCCACAAAATACCCCCACCCTGTCCACCATCTTGACCCAAATCATGCCATGTTACTTACCGAGCCCCAGACAAGACACTCGCAGTCCAGACTTTCCCAGGTTCCTTGAAATTAAAGACAGTAAATTACTATGAATGCCAAGAAAAATACACATCTTATTCATCTTTTAAATATTTTTAAAAGGTAGGATTGGATTGCAATCAACCTTACATTGGAGAAAGGGACAAGTTATTGTCCACTTTCAGTACTATGTTTGGAAAAGATTATGTAGGCGCAGCGGTAGAGCTGCTGCCTTACAGCGCTTACAGCGCCGGAGACCCTGGTTCGATCCTAACTAGGGGCGCTGTCTGTACGGAGTTTGCACGTTCTCCCCGTGACCTGCGTGGGTTTTCACCGAGGTCTTCGGTTCCCCCCCCCCGCACTCCAAAGGCGTACAGGTTTGTCGGTTAACTGGTTTGGTATAAAAATGTAAAATGTAAAAAAAATTGTCCCTAGTGTGTGTAAGATAGCGCTGGTATGCGGGGATCGCTGGTCGGTGCGGACTCGGAGGGCCGAAGGGCCTGTTTCCGCGCTGTATCTCTGAACTAAATTAAACCAAACTGAACTACTGTGTCTGGAGATGATTAGTGGCTTTGTTATTAAATGAACACAAATGTAATGGGCTATAGTTAATGATACATAAAAACTGTGGCACTCTGTCTTCAACTTGCTTAACTGCACTGCAGTATAAAAATAATACACTCCGCAATGAATGAGTTTTACAGACGTTTTCTGTATTTAAGTAATCAGCAAGAACAGAGTCCAAACTAAAGTTAATGCCAGGGAAAACCAGGGCTCATTTTAGTTTAGTTTAGTTTATTATTGTCATGTGTACCAAGGTACAGTGGATCGAACGCTGGTCACCGCGGGAGATCAAATGTATTGTTGATAAAAATGTTAATATTTTTATTTGACAACTTTGTTTGTAAAATGCCAATATAGGCACTCTTTGATCGTGTTACTACTTTGTATTTTTGTTTGGTCTGAATAAAAGCATTTTGTAGGGGGGAAAAAAAAATAAGTACAGTGGAAAACTTTTGTTTGTGTCGAAGACTGTACATGACTACAATCACGCAGTCCACAGGGCTCAGATAGACGACAATGGTCACAACATGTAGTGCAAATTAAAGTACTTAAAGAAAGTTCAAAGGTCTCCAATGAGGTAGATGGGAGGTCAGGACTGCACTCCAGCTGACAAGAGGATGGTGAAGAGGTTCGCGTGTGGTACAAACACTAATTTGATATTTAAACACACAGTTTAATATTAGTACAAAAGCAATGGCTGCCAAGTGAAATCTAGCTCTGTCTTCTGCTGCACCCCGTCATCTGACCACCCATATCGGCGTTGATTGGCCGGCCCAGATCATGGCAGATCGCGCTCGAGCTCGAGCTCGACAAACGAAAGGTTCGAGACCAGTGGCCCGGCCACAAGATGGCGCCACTAGGGTTCAGTTGCCTGATAACAGCTGGGAAGAAACTGTCCCTGAACCTGGAGGTGTGCGTTTTCACACTTCTGTACCTCTTGCCCGATGGGAGAGGGAGAAGAGGGTGAGATTGGTCCTTGATTATGCTGCTGGCCTTGCCGAGGCAGCGTGAAGTGTAGATGGAGTCAATGGAAGGGAGTTTGGTTTGCGCGATGGTCCGGGCCAGGGGTGGGGAACCTGCGGCCTTCTAGGCCATCAAGTGCGGCCTTTTGAATGAATCCACATTTTGTGGAACAAATCCTTTTATTTTTATTGGTAGACAAAAATGCTGGAGAAACTCAGCGGGTGAGGCAGCATCTATGGAGCAAAGGAAATAGGCAACGTTTTGGTTCCAAACCCTTCTTCAGACATTTATTTTTATTAATATGTTTTTGTTCGTCTTATCATTTTTATTTTAATCTTAAAATTAAAGTATTTAAAATACCAAAGAGTAAAAGAAGATTCAACGAAATTAGCAATTTTATGCATTCAAATTAGCATTTCAACCTCGCCTAGTTGATGTCTCCAAGGCTCCTAAAGAACTACAGATGGAATTGATTGAGCTCTCAGAAGATGACATTTTAAAGTCCTTAATTGAAACTAAGATTGAAATATGGCAAAATGCAGTAGAATATCCACGTCTTCGGCAACATGCACGAAAAATGCTTTCTTGCTTTTCAGCCACTTATTGCTGCGAATCTACGTTCAGTTCAGTTCAGTTTTATTTGTCATATGTAGGTTAACACAGGGTCAACGGGACAATAAAATGTGTTTGACAAGACAACGGGTCACCTCAGCAATAATATTACAAGGATAAAATTAAGATTAAACAAGATAAGATAAAAGTGACATTGGTAGGTAAAAGGCAATAATAAATAAAAGAATCAACATATATGATGTGTTTATGAGTTCAGAAGCCTGATGGCCTGATGATAAAAACTGTTCTTAAGTCTGGTGGTACGTGCAGCCATGCTGCTGTATCGTCTGCCTGACGGTAACAAGGAGCAAGGAGAACAGTCTGTGTGCTGGGTGGCTGTGGTCCTTGATGATGCTGTGTGCCTTCCGCAGGCACCGCCTGTGGAAAATGTCCAGACTGTCCGGGAGACAGTTGCCAGTGATGTGCTGTGCCGCCTTCACCACACTCTGTAGTGATCTGCGGCTGTGGGCAGAACAGTTCCCGTACCAGACTGCGATGCAGCCCGTCAGCAGGCTCTCGATGGTGCAACTGTAGAATCTCCTACCTAATTACGAATTAGTTCTCCTACCTAACCCAAATCAAGACGCCCTTAAGGTCACAAATAACGGACGCCCATCTAGAAGATCAGCTGAAACTGCGTACCTCCATGTTGCAACCAAATATTCAAATGTTTTCCCAGAAAAAACAGTCACAACAAAGTCATTAAAAGGTTAGTTAACTTTAGAATTAACAATTTGTTTTCATTTTCTTGAAGTTTGTACATAGTAGTTAGATTTTTACAAAATAATGCACATTTTGAAGTATATCTAATTGAAATGTTTTTGGATGCGGGCCAGGATGACGCCAGGTGATTACAGCTAACTTAATGCGGCCTTCCAACATGAAAAGGTTCCCCATCCCTGGTCTGGGCTATGTCCTCAACTCTCTGCAATTTCTTGCGGTCTTGGGCGGAGCTGTTCCCAAACATTGGATACAAGTCAAACGATTAAACTCCACTGCACATTGCAACATTCTTGTCTGATATGTAATCTATCTAGTTATGCTCAGTGTACATCAACCAGTCACTGATTTTTCTTCCAGTTTCTCCATGTACCTCATCTGCTAATACAAGGATGCCCCGAGACAAACAGCAAAGGCATTCAATGATAACTTCTCTACATCGGCGAGACTAAGCGCAGGCTTGGCGATCGCTTCGCCCAACATCTCCGCTCAGTTCGCAATAACCAACCTGATCTCCCGGTGGCTCAGCACTTCAACTCCCCCTCCCTTTCTGAATCCGACCTTTCTGTCCTGGGCCTCCGCCATTGAAATCCAGTGCAAATTGGAGGAGCAGCTCCTCATATTTCGTTTGGGTAGTTTACATTTTTATCTACCAATGATATCTGCATGTACCACTTGTCCAACTGCCTTAAAACAGCAAGCAGCATCAAAGACCCACACCACCCTGGCCATGCTCTCATTTCACTCCCACCATCGGGAAGAAGGTACAAAGCCTTGTCAAAGCCAAATTTTATAAAAGTTAACATCAGAAACTTCCATCATTTTTTAAAATCTGCTGCGGGACCAATTGTAAGTGTCCTTGTCTCCTGTGAAAGTGACAATGGTGTATCGTGAACAACATTGGTTCAATGATTCGATTTCTTTTTTGTAGTAATAAGAGTAGGATTAGGCCATTCGGCCCATCACGCCTACTCCACCATTCAATCATGGCTGATCTATCTCTCCCTCCTAACCCCATTCTCCTGCCATCAGTCTATTCAGTTGCAAGGTCTGTAACACACAGACCATGACAGCAGTTTGATAAGACGCAAAATGCTGGAGTAACTCAGCGGGGCAGACAGCATCTCTGGAGAAAAAGAATAGGTGCGTTTCGGGTCGAGACCCTTTTTCGGACCTTTTCTTCAGAGATGCTGTCTGACCCGCTGAGTTAATTCCAGCTTTTTGCTGTCTATCTTCGGTTCAAACCAACATTTGCAGTTCCTTCCTACATGATAGCAATTTTCAGGTACAAAGCATTGCTTTTGCAACATGCCTGCTCTGTACACCTGTACTTGCACCTTTGAACTCACCAGAGACCGACAATGGGACATGAGGAACTTCTTGGGAACAGCTGGATTCTACCTTTCACTGTTGTCAACCCACCACTGCAGGCTAGCCATTTAGAACAGCCCTGGGAATTGAAGAAGAGTCCCTATCTGAAATGTCACCTATTCATGTTCTCCAGAGATGCTGTCTGACCCGCTGATGTATTGCAAAATATATTGCATGCTAGAACCCACCTGAAATGAGTAAACCTGTTGTGATGCTGTGTTAAGAATTTCATTGTTTCATTTCAGTAAATATATGACAGTAAAGGGCCTGTCCCACTTAGGCGATTTTTTCGGCGAGAGCCGGAAAATAGGCTGTCGCCACATTGTCGCGGGGTGGCGCCTGTATTGTCGTGAGTTGTCTCCTCAAGTGTCGTCACTTTTTTCTTGTCGTCGCTGGATTTTGAAATGTTCAAAACCTTTCGGCGACAGTGGGCTTGACGTTACCTGTATTCTCCTGTCGTAGGTTGTCGCCAGGATGACGCCAGGTGACGTTGGTTGTCGCAGGGTGATGACTTCGGTGAATTCCATTGGCGACAACCTACGTCAACCGCCGACGGGTACCGGCGACTGAATTGTCTTCAGTTGTCGCCGACAGGGTCGTTGCTTGTCGTAGCTTGTCGCGGGTGGACGTAGGTTGACTTCCGTTGTCATAGGTTTGTCGCCTGTGTGGTGGTAGATTGTCGTAGGTGTGGTCGTAGTTGGACGTCCTAAGTCGCGACGATTGGGTCGACGGTTGTCGGTAGCTTGCGTAGCTTGACGTTAACTAGGTGGTAGGTTATTGTAGACATTGTCGTAGGGGGGTGGGGGGTCCAGTCAGCACTTTTCGGCGACCTGCTATGACTGTGACAGTCGCTGGCAGTCGCTGAAAAAATCGCCTAAGTGGGACAAGCCCTTTAAACACACTTCTCTTCTAAGTGAGATAACATTGAAAGATACAGCATGGAAACTGGCCCTTCGGCCCACCGAGATAATGCTGACCGTCGGTCACCTACTCACACAGATTCTAGGGGAATCTATATTATCTAGGCAGATTCAATATTATCCCATTTTCTCATCCACTCCCCAAACACTAGGGGCAATATACAGCGGGCCAATTAAGCTACAAACCTGCACGTCTTTGGGATGTGGGAGGAGACCAGAGCACCCGGAGGAAACCCACACGGTCACGGGGAGAACGTGCAAATGCCATGCAGACAGCACCCGAGGTCAGGATCGAACCCGGCTCTCTGGCGCTGTGAGGCAGCAGCTCTTACCCACTGTGCCACCGTGCCAACCTAATGGACAATCTGTTCTGATATTTCAGTCACCAAGCAGTGTTTGAAACAGAAGGGAATTTGCATATTGTGAAGAGGCTCAGGCCATTTGAAAAATAAAAGGACAATTAAGGAGAATACAGAGCTGCCATAAAAGTTGAAATTGTGCATTTGGGACGGCTGCCTTCCAGAATTTATTACTGTGTTCCAGACTTTAAATTCCTCGATGTATTAATGTGAATAGCAATCTGTTTCTAGCATGTACAGATATAACTCCACAATCATATTTCAACACTGAATACGTTATAAATAGGTACATTGGACTTCACTGATAGTAAAAGCTGTCGGCTGCATTGCAATTATATAAATCTGGAATATAGAAAAACGGCACAACCATCAAAACGACCAGATTATTGGGGCTTAAACAAAAGGAAATCGGTCGTTATTGAAACATAGAGCGCAGGAGGAACTCAACAGGACAGGCAGCATCTGTGGAGGGAATGGACAAGCGATGTTTCTGTTTGAGACCCCCTTCCCCGAAAATCTGTCCACATCCAGTCTCCGGGAGCAATGTTCCTCCGGAAGGAACTGAAGATGCTGGTTTACACCGTAGACACTATATGCTGGAGTAACTCAGCGGGACAGGCAGCATCTCTGGAGAGAAGGAATGGGTGGCGGCTCGTTTCGGGTTTCCACGCAGATGTTGCTGGAGACGAGACTGAACTCGGCACACTGGAGCTGTGAGACAGGGCTCTGCCCAATGCACGACTGAGCCATTTGTGGCTTGAACCATCGCATATATTGGGGTTTTTACAACATAGAAGGAGTCCTTAATGGCTCTTTGAACAATTCTACCCCCCCCACCTATTTCCATGCAAGGGCGGTCACGGTGGCGCAGCAGTAGAGTTGCTGCCTTACGGCGAATGCAGCGCCGGAGTCCCGGGTTCGATCCCGACTACGGGTGCTGTCTGTACGGAGTTTGTACGTTATCCCCGTGACCTGCGTGGGTTTTTCTCCGAGATCTTCGGTTTCCTCCCACACTCCAAAGACGTACAGGTTTGTAGGTTAATTGGCTTGGTGTAAATGTAAACATTGTCCCTAGTGTGTGTAGTATAGTGTTGATGTGCGGGGATGGCTGGTCGGCACGGACCCGGTGGGCCGAAGGGCCTGTTTCCGCGCTGTATCTCTAAACTAAACTAAACTCTTCCTTCTCATGTGTAGGAAAGAACTGCAGATGCTGGTTTACACTGAAGAGAGACACAAAATGCTGGAGTAAACCAGCGGGACAGGCATCACATCTAGAGTTGAAGATGCTAAAGGAGGGACTGGACCCGAAACGTCACCCATTCCTTCTCTCTAGAGATGCTGCCTGACCCGCTGAGTTACTCCAGCATTTTGTGCCTATCTACGAGCAAGTGGTTGACTCTTGACTACAATGAATGACTCAAGCAACACTAGAGGTGAGAGGTGGAAGATTTGATGGAGATACACCAGGCAAGTTGTTGTTTTACACAGAGGGTGGTGGGTGCCTGGAACGCATTGCCAGAGGTGGTGGTGGAGGCAGATACGATAGTGGCATTCAAGTGGCTTTTTGATAGGCACATGGAATCTCTTGCACTAAACGTTTAGCTTAGCTTAGTTTAGAGATACAGAGCGGAAACAGGCCCTTCGGCCCACCGAGCCCGCACCGACCAGCGACTCCCGCACATTGACACCACCCTACACACACTAGGGACAATTTTCACATTTATACCAAGCTAATTAACCTAACGGAAGATCTTAGAGAATACCCACTGGATGAACGTATAAACTCCATACAGACAAGCACCCGTAGTCGGAATCGAACCCGGGTCTCTGGCGCTCTCAGGCAGTAGCTCTACCACTGCGCCACCATGCCACCCATTTCCTTTATCATGTATCTGTACACTGTGGACGGATCGATTGCAATCATGTATAGTATCTCCGCTGACTGGTTAGCACG
>CM075984.1:51723211-51785139 GCA_038087875.1 Malacoraja senta
AGGTTTAAAATCTTGCATTCTTTCTCACAGACTTATACTGTAGCTATAGGCAACTCAAATGAGTCCCGTATTTGATGTAATATTCTACAATGAATTGGTGATGTTCATACTGAAGGAAAGGCTTTCTAATCTAATTGATTGTGAATGCACCGAACAATGCTTGCATATTTATTCCATCCAGCATACATATTTATACATAATGAACTTTTGCCTCTGTGTTCCCACTTCAACTGACAACCATAGTTAATTCCCCTGAAAGTGTGTGCGTTGGTCCGTTCACTGATACCATGAAAGCAAGAATACGCCAATGGTAGAAATATTCTGCAACCTTGTTACCACGGAAACCACCAACACTCATGGCAATACACAAAACTAGAACTTATTACTAACTAAATCAATACGAGATATGTTTTGTTCATGAAAATAATTAATATAACATGTTAGGAGCCGTGTATATTGTTTTCTAAATCACTTGATTGCTGCCCTAGAGCTTTGAACATGTCATGCTCATTGTATGTATCTGATAGACAACTGATATCTGGGCGGCACAGTGGCGCAGCGGTAGAGTTGCTGCCTTACAGCGCTCGCGGCGCCGGAGACCCGGGTTTGATCCCAAATAAGGGTGCTGTCTGTACTGTGCGTTCTCCCCGTGGCCGCATGGGTTTTCTCCGAGATCTTCGGTTCTCTCCCATACTCCAAAGACCTACAGGTTTGTAGGTTAATTGGCTCGATAACATTGTAAAATTGGCCCTAGAGTGTGTAGAATAGGGTTAATGTGCGGGGATCGCTGGTCGGCGCAGACTCAGTGGCTGTTTCCACGTTCTATCCCTAAACTAAACTAAACAACTCCTATGTTAAGAAATATCATAAACGGGCAATGGTTGTGGTAGATAGGCCAAAAGCAGCAGTATTGGATGATGGGATGGATGAGATGATGACAACTGTACATGCGAACAACACCACCTGACCTGCTCAGTTGCTCCAGAATTTTGTGTCATCTTTGGAGGTGAATCAACATAATTTTGCTGAATGACATGAAGGAGTTGAGCGATTAAATATCCTGCTCATGTTCATATCATATATCATATTCAATATCATGTTCCTTTCTCAAACATATTTCCCACATTCCTATTTCCACACAAAGCATTTCCATATTCCGTCAGCATTTCCGACATCCTATCCCATCTCCATGCATGGTTAATCCAATTAATTTTCTTTTTATTCTGAGGCCAACCCACCTACATCTAGAATCCGCTTCTTTTCCTCTCAGTTATTTTTCTAATGTGTCTCCAACTTAAACATATGACATATAATCACGTGGGATTTACCACGCAGCGTGGCTCTCCCCCCACCAACCCCTCCCCCCCTCCCCACCAGCCCTCCCCCCCCCCCCCCCCCCCAACCCCAGACCTTGTATCAGAACCATAAGCCTCACGTTCAAGGGATATGGGGAGAAAGCAGGAACGGGGTACTGATTTTGGGTGATCAGCCATGATCATATTGAATGGCGGTGCTGGCCTGTAGGGCCGAATGTTCTACTCTTGCGTCTATTTTCTATGTTTCTATGTTCCATATCATTCTTCTCATTAATCCTTTCTCCACTTCATTACCCAGTTATCCTGTGAATATCTTCTACCTTCTTTGTTTCAGCAAATCCAATCACTAATTGAACGGCTCAGATTTTCATCTGCATTTTTGGAAACCAAGATGATTTTGTTTAATTCAGTTTAGACACACAGCGCGGAAACAGGCCCTTCAGCCCACTGTGAAACCTCACGACCAGCGATCCCCGTACACCAGCACTATCCTACACACTAGGGACAATCTTACAATCTTTACCGAACCCAATTAACCTACATAACTGTACGTCTTTGGAGTGTGGGAGGAAACTGGACCACTCGGGGATTAAAGCTTGCAATCACAGGGAGAACGTGCAAACTCTGTACTGACAGCACCCATCCCATAGTCAGGATCGAACCCGGGTCTCTGGCGCTGTGAGGCAGCAACTCTACCGCTACCTCCTCATCGTGCCGCCTCTCTGGAGAAGGTCACATCCTGACCCAAAACGCCACCTGTCCATGCTCTCCAGAGACGATGCCTGACCCATTGAGTTACTCCAGCACTCTGTGCCCTTTTGTGTAAACCAGCATCTGCAGTTCCTTGTTTTTACATCCTGATCCGTCTCCACCTGTTTTGCCTTCATGAATTTAAAATTCTTGGCAAACAAAAATCTATTGATTTCAGAAAGCTATTAATGAGCTGATATTTAAAATCTATTTTCTGATCAATTCCACATCTTCATCACTGTTGGCCTGAAGGCATGTTTCCTAACTTCATGAGTGGTCCTCTGTTTAACAAACCTGACTTTCTGCTTTAACCCATTATTCGAGATGAAAGCAGGTGAAAAGAGTATTATTCTCCATCTATTATTTTCAATTCCATTCAAAATCATCTTGTTTAAGATACAACTGAAATTTATGAATATTTTATTAATCCGACTGAGTTGCGTTGAATGGAAAGATTCAGCATGGAAACAGTCCCTTCAGCTCATCCAATCTATGCTGCCCATCGATCATCGATAGTTCTGTTATCCCTTTTTTGCATCTACAACCTATATAATCTGCAGAGGTCAATTAACCCCAAGCCAGCAAGTCTTAGAGATCTTCGAGGAAACCAGAGCACCTGGAGGAAACCCACACAGTAACAGGAAGAACGTGCAAATTCAGGGGCCACAGTTTAAGAATAAGGGTTAAGCCATTTAGAACTGAGACGAAGAAACACTTTTTCACACAGAGAGTTGTGAGTCTGTGGAATTCTCTGCCTCAGAGGGTGGTGGAGGCTGGTTCTCTGGATATTTTCAAGGGAGAACAAGGGAGGGCTCTTAAAGATAGCGGAGTCAGGGGAAATGGGGAGAAGGCAGGAACGGGGCACTGATTGGGGAGGATCAGCCATGATCACATTGAATGGCGGTGCTGGCTCAAAGGGCCGAATGGCCGACTCCTGCACGTGTTGTCTATTGTCTATTGAAACCCACACAGTAACAAGACGAGCGTGCAAATTCTGCGCAATCAGCACCCGAGGATCTAACATTGGTTTCTGACGCTGTGAGACAGCAACTCTATCAGCTACACCTCTGTGCCACCCTAAATTCTTGTACCTCTGGATCAGAGCTCAAAGCTGTGTAGAAGGTATCAGATATGATCTAAATTAGGTTTAAGAAGGAACTGCAGATGCTGGAAAAATCTAAGGTAGATAAAAATGCTGGAGAAACTCAGCGGGTGAGGCAGCATCTATGGAGCGAAGGAATAGATGACGTTTCGGGTCGAAACCTTCGCTCCATAGATGCTGCCTCACCCGTTGAGTTTCTCCAGCATTTTGATCTAAATTAGGGGTTCGTACAGTTGCTGCTAAACTTCATCGCCCTGATATAGACAGTCAATGGATATTTTTAAGACAGAGATAGATAGATTCTTGATTGGTACGGGTGTCAGGGGTTATGGGGAGAAGGCAGGAGAATGGGGTTGAGAGGGGTAGATAGATCAGCCACGATCGAATGGGGGAGTAGACATGATGGGCCGAATGGCCTAATTCTTCTCCTATCACTTATAAAATTATGAACAGTCCCATGAAACATAGGACAAGGCAATCAGGGGAAGGAAGACTTGAGACAGGATTGCCTGTGCAGTTGGTGATAAATATACTGTTACAACTGGAGTGCCATGCACACTGAAATGAGGCATCGACCAAAGTTATAACAGAGACAATGTATTTTCAGAGTCTTTAATGCTTCTGCTTTTGATTTTCATTTAATACGTCTTGATAGATAATAGATAGCTAGGATAGCTTTATCTACTTTAAACTAGAACATGGGATTAGTGTAAAGGAATCCTATATAGATATCTTCCTGGTTCTATCCAAAAACCATTTGGAAAGTCTGAAATTCATTTTGATTTCTGACAGGTTAGAAAGTCTCCAGGACGCTGAGCGAAATTCAGTCCCATGAGATTTCTGCAGGAGATACAAGCTGAGGTCTGGCAGATTTCACAGTAAATGCCAGTAATCAGCTGCCTGTTCATTTTTGGCAGAATAATTCAGCTGGCAGCTGGGGAAGAGTGAAGATTATTCCATTCACTGAGCAGCCACCAGGATCAGAAGAAGCTGCTAGCTGGAAAGCACGATTAGGATAGACTAGGTCCCCTCGGTGAAGGAAGAGGAGGCTTGGGACTTTATCTAATGAGGCCCCGATGAACACTACTCCTCCTTGGCCCCACAATAGAACTACATTTAACTTAATGTCAGTGTGATAGGAATGCTATAGACTGCTCGAAATTCCATTGGTGATCCTTGGCCATCATGGGACTGAATTGTTTCCATTCAGGATGCTCCTGGCTGTGAAACATTTGGACGGGTACATGGATTGGATAGGTTTAGAGGGATATGGCCCAAACACAAGCTGGTGGGACTAGTATAGATGGGACATGTTGGTCGGTGTGGGCAAGTTGGGCCGAAGGGCCTGTTTCATGTATGACTCTATGCCTTGTTTGCCAAACCTGCCTATCTGCTGCCAAAACCATCCATGTTAACAACTGAAGATCGGCAGTAACAGACCAGCAAAAGGAAGGGAGATGTGTCTGATCATGGGGGAGCATCCGAATCTCTTTTGTAGCTTCAGCTTTTGTGCAGAATCAAGGAACTGCAGATGCTGGTTTACAAAAGAGGACACAGAATGCTGGGGTACCTCAGCAGGTCCGGCAGCATCTCCAGCCTGAAGAAAGGTCCCGACCCTGGAAGGTCTCCTATCAATGTTCTCCTGCACTTTAGACAATTGACAATAGACAATAGTTGCAGGAGTAGGCCATTCAGCCCTTCGAGCCAGCACCGTCATTCACTGTGATCGTGGCTGATCATCCACAATCAGGACCCCGTTCCTGCCTTCTCCCCATAATCCCTTGACTCCGCTATCTTTAAAAGCTCTATCTAGCTCTCTCTTTGTGCCTGTGTCTGCTTTTGTGCGTTGGTTGTACGGTGTTGGAGCCATTCCATCCACCAGTTGTTACTCCAGTTGTAACAATATATTTATTACTAACTGCACAATTTGTCCTCTCAATACACATTCTGTTCCTATTGCAGTTCTGCTGCCAATCTGACATGACATGCAACAAAATGAAAGTCATAAAAGGAACATGTGATATTTCGGGTCGAGTCTCCTTCAGACTCTGAAGAAGGGTCTCGACCCGAAGCGTCACCTACTCACAAATTTTATTTTCAATATTGCGGTCCAAGTCAAATATTGCAAAGTCTGTAAATTACCCCTTTGTAGGGAGTGGCTGGGAAAGTTGGGTGACTTAGAACTAGTGTGAATGGGTGCTGGATGGTCGGCCTGGACTCAGTGGGCCAATGGGCCTGTTTCCATGCTGTATCTTTCAATCTATAGCTATAGATATAGCTCTTAGTGCTAACAGAATCAAGGGATATGAGGAGAAAGCAGGAACGTGGTACTGATTTCGGATGATCAGCCATGGCTCGAAGGGCCGAATGGCCTACTCCCGCACCTATTTTCTATGTTTCTTCAACAAACAAATACCATACATATCCCCGACAGGGTCATTTCAGTCCAAAATGTTTTGGCTTCAGTGTAAAACTGCTCTTTCCACTAACAAATGATACTGGCACTCTTCCAATTCTGGTTCACCTCCTTTCATGTTAATTAGAAACAGCAATACTCCTAAAGCCGGCCCTGGGGATATCTCAGTCAACGCAGCCTCCTGACATTAACACTTGTTTCAAATCTGTTATGTTTTAACCTTCATCGAATATCTGGACCAGAATTTTGTCCTGAATCCATTCACATTTGAATCTATTTGGTGGAAAAGTATCAAATATATATTGGAAGATGAATGACAGCATGTTCTAGATTTTAGGATGTAGCCACTTTATTCCTGACGCTGGGTTTCAGGGCTCCATCTGCCATAGAATCATATGGCACAGAAACAGGTTCTTTAACCTAACTCACCAATGCCATCCAAGATACCCCATCTAAGTTAGTGTCATTTGTCCAGGTTTGGTCCATATCCCTATAAATGTTTCCTATCCACCTTCCTAAATAAGATCAAATAGAACAAGTTGTCCTACAACTTTAGGCTGTGCACGCCGTACGCAAGAGGAAGAAGAAGAAGATCCACCTTCCTGTCCAAGTTTCTTTTAATGCTGTTATAGCAACTGCCTCAACTACCTCATCTGCCAGCTCGTTCCATATACCCACCACTCTCTGAGTGAAAAAGTTGCCTCTCAGGTTCATATTAGATTTTGTACCTCTCAACTTAAGCATATGTCCTCTTGTTTTCAATTCCCCTACCCTGGCTGAAAGATTGTGCACCCCCCTATCTATTCACCTCATAGTTTTATAAACATTTGCCTTTCACTTATCAGTGCATTTGTTAAATTATTGGTGTTGTAAAATGCGATGGTCAAAAAACGATTGATGATTCCTTGAGGGAGTACCATATTTTATTTCCTACTCATAGAAGAGTGGTTTTGATTGATTGAAAAATACAGCTTGCAAACAGGCCCTTTGGCCCACCTAGTCCACGCAGACCATCGATTACCTGTTCACACTTGTTCAATGGTATCCCGAGGAGATAGCAAAGCTTCCAAACTTCCAGAAGGATATGGGGAGCGAGTGGGAAAATGGTTCAGTTTTGTTTAGACATACAGCATGGAAACAGGCCCTGCAGCTCACCAATTCCGTTGCCAACCCGTTCACACTAGTTCGACGGCACCCCATTTTCTCATCCACTCCCTACGCATTCAAGTCAAGTCAAGTCAAGTCACATTTATTTTTATATAGCACATTTAAAAAACAACTCTCGTTGGCCAAAGTGCTTTGCATTTGTTATAAGAATAGCACAACAAAACAAACTACATACATATATACATGTAGCCCTCAGAGGACGTCAGGAAAGGCTTGGGAGTATAGATAAGTCTTTAGTCTTGACTTAAAAGAGTCGATGGAGGGGGCGGTTCTGATGGGAAAGGGGATGCTGTTCCACAGTCTAGGGGCTGCAACCGCAAAGGCGCGGTCGCCCCTGAGCTTATGCCTAGACCGTGGGATATTCAGCAACCCCAAGTCGGCCGAGGGGCATTAGGGGCAATTTTACCGAGCCCAATTAACCTACAAACCCACACGTCTTTGGGATGTGGGATGAAACGGAGCACCCGGAGGAAACCCACATAGTCATAGGCAGAACATGCAAACTCCACATAGACAGCGATGAGGTCAGGATCGGAGCCAGGTCTCTGGCGCTGTGAGGTAGCGGCTCATCAAATAGGATATCATTCAACAAGAGCATGTTTCAATGTTTCTATCTATGTTTCTAAGCACACTGCTCCTCACCATGACTAATGGTGACATCAACTTATTCCTTTGAATGCAGGAGGATGAGGGGTGATCTTACAGAAGTGTACTAGATCATGAGAGGAATAGATCGGGCAAATGCACAGGGTCTTTTACCCAGAGTTGGGGAATGAAGAACCAGAGTGCTCATGTTTAAGGTGAGAGGGGAAAGATTTAACAGGAACCTGAGGGGCAACTTTTTTCAATAAAGGTTGGTGGGTGAATGGAATGAGCTGCCAGAGGAGGTAGTTGAGGCAGGTACTATCATACTGTTGAAAAAAGTATTTGGACAGGATAGGTTTAGAGGGATATGGACCAAACGCAGGCAGGTGGGACTAGTGTAGATGGAGCATGTTGGTCAGTGTGGGCAAGTTGAGCCAATGGGCCTGTTTCCACACTGTATGACTCTATCAACCCTGTAGAATTAACGACACTCTGGTTTTGATTTTGGTTCAAGGTCAGAAAGCAGAAAGCAGCAGGAAGTTTTATTGTTCGAACTAGAGGGAGTTCCCCAGGGGTTTGTACTCAGTCAGTTGTTTTTCCCACGTATGTTAATGACCTAGAATTAAGTATATGGGAAGCAGTTTTTAAAAGCTGCTGATGCCATGAAACTCAATGCAAACAATAGACAAATATAGATTTGGATGACGCTGAAAAAGCAAGAGATATAACTGATGAAATTTACACGCAGCATGTTTTGGGATGATTTTTATTTAGTTTACATAGATACATAGATACATAGACAATAGGTACAGCAGTGGGCCATTCGGCCCTTCGAGCTAGCACCACCATTCAATGTGATCATGGCTGATCATCCACAATCAGTACCCCGTTCCTGCCTTCTCCCCATATCCCTTGATTCCGCAAGCCCTAAGAGCACTGTAACTCTTTTGAATGCATCCAGTGAATCGGCCTCCACTGCCTTCTGAGGCAGAGAATTCCACAAATTCACAACTCTCTGGCTGAAAAAGTTTTTCCTCATCTTAGTTCTAAATGGCCTACCCCTTATTCTTAAACTGTGGCCCCTGGTTCTGGACTCCCTCAACATCGGGAACATGTTTCCTGCATCTAGCGTGTCCAATCCCTTAATAAATGTTATATGTTTCAATAAGATCCCCTCTGATCCTTTTAAATTCCAGTGAATACAAGCCCAGTCGTTCCATTCTTTCATCATATGACAGTCCCGCCATCCTGGGAATTAACCTCGTGAACCTACGCTGCACTCCCTCAATAGCAAGAATGTCCTTCCTCAAATTAGGAGAACAAAACTGCACACAATACTCCAGGTGTGGTCTCACCAGGGCCATGTACAACTGCAGAAGGACCTCTTTGCTCCTATACTCGATTCCTCTTGTTATGAAGGCCAACATGCCATTCGCTTTCTTCACCACCTGCTGTACCTGCATGCTTACTTTCAGTGACTGATGTACAATGACACCCAGGTCTCATTGTATTTCCCCTTTTCCCAACTTGACACCATTTAGATAATAATTCCTAACCTGACACCATTCAGATAATAACCTGCCTTCCTGTTCTTGCCACCACAGTTTAGTGTAGTTTATTATTGTCACGTGTACTGGGGTACAGTGAAAAGCTTTTCTTCATGCGTGAATGTGTATAGTTTTAATAAGGTGGGCGAGAAGGACTAAGCAAGCTAGCTGTGTGGAAATATATAAATCTTTGAAGATGGAAAGCCAAATTGAGAATGCATTTTAAAACAATATTCAAGAAACCTTGGCGATCTTAAGAGGAATAAAATACTTGCAGGTTCCAGTTAAATAGGATTGAACTTCTGACCATGTATGTCCTCTAGTTCTTGATTCCCCTACACTTGGTAAAAGGCTTACCCAGACCCAGAGTTAAATAGACCAGAGGAGCTGAGATCCCTCTTTAGGTCGGACAGGTTCAAGATTCAAGATTCAATTTAATTGTCACATGTACCAATTAAAGTACAGTGAAATGTGAGTTACCATGCAGCCATACTAAGGGGAGATTTGATTTTTTTTTAAAGTTCAAAATGAATCTCTGAGTAAAAATGCCGAGACAGTTACCAGTGGCAGGTGACAGGGGATTAAATGCGAAGGCATCGGAAGGGGTAGATAAAAAATGCTGGAGAAACTCAGCGGGCGAGGGAGAGAATGAATCTCTCTATGGAGAGAATGAATAGGCAATGTTTCGGATCGAGACCCTTCTTCAAACCCTTCTTGGAAGGGGTGGTGTTGCGCCGGATTCAACTGTGACTTCCAAAAGGGAATTGTATCCTTGAACCGAATGCCGTGCGATCAATTGGCTGGTTCCAGCAAAGGATAGGTGAAGGGGCGGTACTCTTGCACCTATTGTCTATTGTATTTGTAACTGAGATGTTTTGGAGTCTAACCCAGCATCGAGGTGGACACCAAAAGCTGGAGTAACTCGGCGGGACAGGCAGCATCTCTGGAGAGAAGGAATGGGTGACGTTTCGGGTCGAGACCCATTCCTTCTCTCCAGAGATGCTGCCTGTCCCGCTGAGTTACTCCAGCTTTTTGTGTCTATCTTCGGTTTAACCCGGCACCTTCAGTCCCTTCCTACACACCAGCACCGAGATGCATGGCTTTGTCTGTGTTGAAAATGCACAGGGCAATGTTGGAAAGTACCAAGAAAGCCAAGCCCTGCTTTTAATTTTTTTAATTTTCTTGGCAGTTTGCAAATATCAGCGCACTCTGTCCAGAAATCTTGCTGTACAACAGTTTGTCAGAAGCCGAAACAGAATAGAAGGCATTCTATTAAATATAACATGCCTGCTGATTCATACATGCATATTTGGCTGTGGTATCCAGAAGGTTAGCCGTGTCTTTTGGGGATGGAGGGTGGGAGTGTGAGGCGTGTTGCAGTGGGGTTTGGTCTGGCACTCATTCATGCCCGGAGTTGGGACCAGGGCGAGGAGCCGGCGCTGCGGCTTGAGAGAGGGAGAGGCGAGAGAGGGAGGGAGAGGCGAGAGAGGGAGGATGGTCGGAGGCGGAGCCCGAGACAGTGAGTTAACGTGCTGTAAGAAATCTGTCATCTGGGAAATCCACACTGCAGAGCGTCAAAGTGCAGAGTTTTCCCTTCAGCCAAGAGTTCAGCCACTGCAGGAGGGGAGGGGGGGAGGCTGAGAAACATAGCTTTGAATGTGCACAGAGCCCTGGACGTTTTGGTGTGGTCAGTGAACGCTGACCAGCATCGGTCCCTGACAATTTCCACAGGGACCAGACAAGCATCAAAGTACTCGTGATGAGATGTGTCTCTGATACCTCCCCGGATTAAACCAGCCCGGCTGATTGAACCCGCACCGCCAAGTCTTTGCTGGCTTTGTCGATCCGAGCTTTCGCATCTTTGCTTCGTGGGGCTCGGTTGGCCAAAGGATGCAAGTGTCGATCGCTTGCACCGACCACAACCTGAAGGGACGGGGCAGCGATGAGAGGCACAAGCAGAACGTCAGCAGCCCCAAATTAGGCAATGGGGCCCGGGCAAAATTCCGGACGGTGGCGATCATTGCCCGAAGTCTTGGCCACTTCATGCCCCAGCACCACATGTCTTTGAAGGAGTCGACTGCAAAGCAGACGGGGATGAAATACAGGTTGGAGAAACGTTCGCCTTAAATTTATTCCGTAACCTAGCGACTTGTTCCACTGTCTCAGCTAGATGACTTCAAAGTAGTAATGCAAGATATTCCGATTGTGACATGGAGTCATAATAACCCCAATAGCGAGGGGCGTGAGTTTGTAGTCAATTAATTGTTTGCCTTTTTACAAAGCTTCAACGTCTTTAATTATAAGGAGGAGGTTAAAATCAATTTGATTATGTATTTTAATGTCACGTTTCATAGATTCAGAACCTTGGATAGCTGCCACATATAAAACGGATGCTTATAAGGCTATACTTATGCAAACAGCGATGGGTGCTTATGGAATTTAAATATGTCCAGCTGTTTGCTTTTGTGCAAAGGGTTCCCATTCATTAAATGTCCTCAGTTAAATTATTTACTTGTCTTTCTCATCCAAATCATTAATACTTTTACTTGGTGCGAAAGTATATTTGCAAATAGCGATATTCAGTGAAAAATACCATAAATAAGTTTTTTAAAAGTTTAACGTGCCTAGGAAGAGATTTGATGCATAAATCTCTTTCTGTGCATCAAATCGCTTTCTCCCAACTTGGGATAAATGCAGAATAAACTGTGAGAATAATGCAGTCTGAAGAAGGGTCTCGACCCGAAACGCCACCCATTCCTTCTCTCCAGAGATGCTGCCTGTCCCGCTGAGTTGCTCCAGCTTTTTGTGTCTATCTTCGGTGTAAGCCAGCAACTGCAGTTCCTTCCTACACAGATAAATGTGTTTCTCTTCTCAATATTTTAATAACCTATTTCGCAATAGTATTGAAGCGGACGTGGAAATTACGCTTTAATTGTATGCCCATGAGCCTCGCAAGAGTTATAACAAAGATAGATACAAAGGTCCTTTAATAACTGATATTTTACTTGATCTTCAGTGTAAAAATAATGACTATTTTGTTGAGAGAAGGAATAGGCGACGTTTCGGGTCGAGACCTTTCTTCAGACTGTGGGAAAAATGCTGCCTCACCCGCTGAGTTTCTCCAGCATTTTTGTCTGCCTTCGATTTTTCCAGCACCTGCAGTTCTTTCTTAAACTATTTTGTTGAGAATCATTAGAAGGTTTGTACGTCTAGTGCAAGCATGTTTCCGAAGGTGTGAAATCTGAATTGCTGCACCACACAAAGGGATAAATACTTTGGTAGACAAAAGTGCCGGAGAAACTCAGCGGGTGCAGCAGCATCTATGGAGCGAAGGAAATAGGCAACGTTTCGGGCCGAAACGTTGCCTATTTCCTTCGCTCCATAGATGCTGCTGCACCCCGCTGAGTTTCTCCAGCACTTTTGTCTACCTTCGATTTTCCAGCATCTGCAGTTCCTTCTTGAACACGGGATAATTACTTTTCTCTCTTCGTGGCCTGCTTGGATCTGAGGTACAGAATGAATGCAAAATCCAGCAGCAACCTAGAATTACGCTGTGTTTGGATTCTCATCTTTCACACGAGTAGCTTACTGAAGTCGAAAACAAAGAAGAAGAAGAAGAACAAAACAGATGGTGTTTTATACCGAAGATAGACACCAAGTGCTGGAGTAAACTCGGCGGGTCAGGCAGCATCTCTGGAGGAAAAGGATGGGTGACGTTTCGTGTCTGAGGATGTGTGAATTCTCCTCTAAGGAAAGGATGGAATGTGTGAAAAGCATCTTCTCAGACGAAATTGATTCAAAAGCAGGTTATCAAAAAAAATGGGCCAAGCGTACATCACCAGTAGCTATTGCAGTGACTGCTGTCAGGAGTATTAAATTTATATCATCTCTTTACGAGCTCTAACTTCATTGTTCTTCAAATCATGGACGTGTCCAGGCATCCTATGCCTTGAATAATGCAGCCACCGATTTCAGTGACCCCCAATAGCGATAATCTTTTATTTATATCGAGCTTTCCATGTTGTAAATTGTCCCAAGTCATTTCAAAAGAGAGTTATTAACCAAAATTTGAAAGCAAGCCATATCGTGAGATAAGGAGACAGCCTTGCCAAAAGGTTTCAAGGTGCTCTTAAAGGAAGGAAGAGATCTGATTTGCAATTTCAGATCATAAGATGACGTGATCAGAGCAGAATTAGGCCATTCGGCCCATCAAGTCTACTCTGCCATTCATACATGGCTGATCTATATCTCCCTCCTAACCCCATTCTCTTGCCTTCTCCCCTGACAACCTCTGACACCCGTACTAATCAGTACTAATCAGATACCAATCAGTACCCGTACTGATCTTGGGTATTCAGCAGCCGAAGTTGCCTCTGTCGTGGGTAAAGCATTTAAAATTCTGAATGCCTGACTGGAGGATCGGTGACAGTTTCGGGAGCTATGGGACCATGGAGAGAAAGAGGAGCAAGACTGCGGAAACAGGACGTTCGGCCCACCGAGTCCACGCCAACCAGTGATCACCCCGTACACTTGCACTATCCTACACAAGTAGGGACAATGTACATTTTTTACCAATGCTGATTAACCTACAACCCTGTACATTTTTGTAGTGTGGCAGGAAACTGGAGCACCTGGAGAAAACCCACACGGTCACAGGGAGAACGTACAAACTCCGTACAGACAGCACCCATAGTCAGGTTCGAACCTGGCTCTCTGGCACTGTAAGACAGCAACTCTGCCACTGTGCCACCGTGCCACCTCTAGACCAAAGGTATTTAAATACCGACAGTATTTAAGGATCACTTTCAAATTTTAAAGCGTATCTCTGGAATGCCCGAGATTGAGGGGAGACTTGATAGAAGTATATGACATTATTGGCGGCATAGACAGGGTAGACAGTCAGAACCTTTTCCCCAGGGTGGAAATGTCCAACACTGTAGGACATAGCTATAAGGTGAGAGGAGGAAGGTTTAATGGAGATATGCGGGCTGTTTCTTTATGCAGGGAGTGTTCGGGGTCTGGAACACTCTGCCAGGGGTGGTGGTGGAGGCAGATACAATATTTTCTGTGGTGTTTAAGAGGCTTTTAGACAGGCACATGGAAGTGCAGGGGATAGAGGGATATGGACCATGTACAGGCAGATGAGATCCATTTAAAGTGGCATCATGTTCGGCACAAACATTGTGGGTTGAATGGCCCGTTCCTGTACTGGACTGTTCTATATTCAAGCTATATCTATCTAGCTGCAGCATTTTAGATGACTTTATAACAGGTAGAGTGAAGGAGGCTCTGTAGGAGTACGTTGAAATAGTCAAGTATAAAGTCAACAAAGGGTGCGGGTTTCAACTGTAAATAAACTGAAGGAGTAAGTGTTGCAGAGATGCAAGTAGGTGACCATAGTGATGCTGCAGAACTTATCTAGAGGTGCTTATCTCTGAGTCAGACAAGATGGCAAGTTTGCAAATAATCTGGTTATGGCTTCAATTGTTGGCGAGAAGGCATATGGAAATGAAGATGAATGGAGATGGAGTTTGTGATGGAATCCACGACAATTACTTTGGTCTTCGGTCTTCCCAGTTTTCTTTATTTTCCGGAAATATTCTCCTGACCCGAAACGTCACCAATCCATGTTCTCTATGGATGCTGCCTGACCCGCTGAGTTACTCCAGCATTGAGTGTCTATATTGATATTCCATATTTCCTGATGACAAAGGGGAGGGCCATTCTGGGCCATTCTCCAATAGTTATTTGGAGGACATGTCAGAGAGAGTGAAGGGAGCGGGGAAAGTTAAAGGGAAGAATGGATATTTCCAAGGCAGAGATTGACGGATTCTTGAATAGTACGGGTGTCAGGGGTTATGGGGAGAAGGTAGGAGAATGGGGTTGAGAGGGAAAGAGAGATCAGCCATGATTGAATGGCGGAGTAGAATTGATGGGCTGAGTGGCCAAATTCTTCTCCTAGAATTTATGAACACGCGGTCACAGGGAGAACGTACAGAGTATTCAAAGTCGAACACGAGCGATCGATGTATGTGAACTTATGAACATGGTGTGATCGATGTACGTGAATAAATCAACATATTTGTTGCTTGGAACATTGCAAAGTTGGCTGATGTACCAGTGTCGTGTTCTGTAGATTGCATTCTTTCATCATCAGGCCACATACTTGTAGCTAGTGAATCATCACTTACCGACCATCGAGTGCCCATCTATGTTATTCCTATTTACCAGCTCTTGGTCCACTGCCTTCTCTGTGTTGGTAACTCAAGTATTCATCTACATGCTGTGAGGTGTCTGCATTCACCACCCACGCCTCAGCTTTAAATGTAGTTCTGTTCCCATGTTCGTGACTCTGTCATGATTGAAAATATCTCCGCATCTACCCTGTCAAGCTCCTTCAGGAACGTGTATGTGTGAATAAGCCTACCCCTCATTCTTCTAAACTCCAAGGAAATACAGCCCAAAACTATCTAGACTCTCTTGATAACGCCGACTTCTCGTCTTAGTGAATTAGAGTCCTAGTCCTAGAGTGATACAGTGTGGAAACAGGCCCTTTGGCCCAACTTGCCCACACCGGCCAACATGTCCCAGCTACACTAGTCCTACCTGTCCATGTTTGGTCCACATCCCTCCAAACCTGTCCTATCCATGTACCTGTCTAACAGTTTCTTAAATGTGCCACCCTTTGTGTGAAAAGGTTACCCCTCAGATACCTATTAAATCTTTTCCCCTTCACTTTAAACCTAGGATTGTTACCTATTAGCCTGGCAAAACACTTGGGACTGCCTCCAATATCACTAAAATCTTTGTTTAGATAACAGGACCAAACAGTGTGCTGTGTTCCAGGTGTGGTAACACCAACACTCTGTATATCTGTAGCAAAACCTCCCTATTCTTATACTCTAACCCTTTGTAATAAAGGTCACAGTGCTGTTTGTGCCTTAGCTACTTGTCGAACTAACCTTTTGTGATTTTGTGAACTTGGAATTAATTGAAATTAATTAAATTTCACACTATGGAATTAAATGTCGGCTCAACCTATAAAGATAACGTTCTTTCGACTTTAGAGATACAGTGCGGAAATATGTTCTCTGACACATCGAGTCCGCGCTGACCAGCGATCACCTGTACACTAGCACTATCCTACACACTTGGGGCAATTCATAATTTTTTTTAACCGAAGCCAATTAACCTACAAACCTGCACGTCTTTGGAGTGTGGGAGGAAACCGGAGCTCCCGGAGAAAATCCATGCGGCCACTGGGAGAACGTACTGAGAGCACCCGTAGTCAGGATTGAAGCTGGGTCTCTGGTTCTGTAAAGCAACAACTCTATCACACGCCACCCTAAATTCCTTGAATTATTATTTTTAAAAAAGCCATGTAAGGAATGAAAATTATCATTGTGACCGCAATGTCTACAACATTTGTTAAGGGTGGCACGGTGGCGCAGTGTTAGAGTTTCTGGCTTACAGTGCTTACAGCGCCAGAGACCCGGGTTCAATCCCGACTGCGGGTGCTGTCTGTAAGGAGTTTGTACGTTCTCCTCCTGGCCACACACTCATCTCCCTACTACCTTCAGGTAGAAGGTACAGGAGCCTGAAGACTGCAACGACCAGGTTCAGGAACAGCTACTTCCCCACAGCCATCAGGCTATTAAACCTGGCTCGGACATAACACTGAACTTTACTAGCCAATACTGTTATTTGCACTTTATCAGTATATTGACCATTGTGTATATATTTATAGAATGCCTTGTAGTAAATGCCTACTATGTTCTGTTGTGCTCAAGCAAAGCAAGAATTTCATTGTCCTACCAGGGACACATGACAATAAACTCACTTGACTTGACTTGACTTGACTTGACTCCTCCTGACCTGCATGGGTTTTCTCCGAGATCTTCGGTTTCCTCCCACACTCCAAAGACGTACAGGTTTGTAGGTTAATTGACTTGGTATAAGTGTAAAATTGTCCCTAGTGTGTGTAGGATGTGTGTGTGTTAATGCGCGGGGATCGTTATTCAGTGCGGACTCAGTGGGCCGAAGGGCCTGTTTCCGCGCTGTATCTCTAAAACTAAAACTTAAACTAAAAAAACTTATTTTTTTCTTAATAGCTTGATTGGAGTAGTTTTATTTGAATTGTCTGTTTATTTTATTTTATTGAATTTTGCATTTGTTAATGGTGAAGAATGGGGGTAGGACTTGACAAGCATAGGCTTCTTCCTATCCCTTTTCGAACGAGTCTAATGTGTATTATGTTGAAATTGACTTTTGATTTTTTAATTTATGTATGTACATATATGTTATGTATATGTGTATGTGTGTATATGTGTATATGTATGTATGTATATATGTACATGTATATGTATGTATGTGTGTATGTATTTATGTATATATATATGTATATATATAATTTTCCTTTATTTATTATTCATTTTCATTTTTTCTTTTCTTCTTTTTTAATCGTTCGAAATAAAAAATATATCTAATCTAATCTAATCTAATCAAACCTCATCCTGAGATTTTTTTCTGCGTAAGTCTCTTACCATTAGCATGGAGAAAACAACCAATCTTGCTCACAAAACTGTTCATCATGTTAGGTGAGGAATTACATTTGATCCTGTCTGCCACATTCTGTAATTAATCATTTTGACAGTCAAAATAAATATCATTATTGCATTATGGATATGAGGCATTTACTCTCTTCCACTAAGTGCACCATACTCTTTGAACTGCTGCCAGTATTAATTTGAAATGGTTATAAGTCTTCTCTAGTATCTTACCCTTTTATCTGGAATACTGATCATCTCTTACAAATACGTGTTGATGGTAAAATTTGCAATTGTTCTGTTACTTGTTAAAGATGCAGATTTTTGTTGTTGCATTTTCTTGTTACTCGTCAAAACAGTTTACAGAACTCTTCCCTTCCCTTGCTGGTTACGTTTTGCTAGGGTATTGTGTTGTGTGTTCGAGGATGGATCAATAAGGCAAACCTTGAGTAGTTTTTTAATTAATTTAGATTTAGATGTATTATTATGAGGTGCAGTGAAAAGCTTTGTTTTGCATCCTATCTATACTGAGATCCATACTGAGATAACTTCCAGAACCAGGGGTCATAGTTAAGAATAAGGGGCAGGCCATTTAGGACTGAGATGAGGAAAAACGTTTTCACCCAGAGAGTTGTGAATCTGTGGAATTCTCTCCCACAGAAGGCAGTGGAGGCCAATTCACTGGATGTTTTCAAGAAAGAGTTAGATATAGCTCTTTGGGCTAAAGGAATCAAGGGATATGGGGAAATAGCAGGAACGGGGTACTGATTTTAGATGATCAGCCATGATCATATTGAATGGCGGTGCTGGCTCGAAGGGCCGAATGGCCTACTCCTGCACCTAATTTTTATATGTTCTCTTTCTACGTTTTTCTATAACACCACACACAAACACAATCAAGTCAAACGCGAGTACAATAGGTAGAGCAAAGGGGAAGGTACAGAGTGAATAAAAGGAATGTATAGGAAAGAACTGCAGATGCTGGTTTAAATCGAAGGTAGTAACAAAATGCTGGAGTAACTCCGCGGGACAGGCAGCATCTCTGGAGAGAAGGAATGGGTGACGTTTCGGTTCGAGATCCTTCTTCAGACTGAATGTACCTTTGGAAAGATGAGGAGGAATTTCTGTAGTCAGAGGGTGGTGAATCTGTGGAATTCATTGTCACCGATGGCTGTGGAGGCCAAGTCTTTGGCCATTTATAAGGTGGAGAATGACAGTTCTTAATTAGTAAGGGTGTCCAAAGGTTATGGGGAGAAAGCAGGAGAATGTGGTTGTGAGGGAAAGATAGACCAGCCATGATTGAATGAAGCAGTCAACTCGATGGGCCAAATGGCTTAATTCTGCCCCTATGACTTATGAATGCATGGCATAGTTCTCAGCATTGCAGCAAAACACTTCCATAGAAAAAGTCCAATGTCCGCAATAGGGTAGAGGTGAATCGGACAGTACCCTAGCTGATGGAATGGTCATTCAGAAGATTGATAACAGAGGGGAAGAAGCTGTTCCTGAGTCTGGTGGTGCGCACTTTCAAGCTTCTGTATTTACTGCCAGGGGCGGGACGAGTCTTTGAATACGTTGGCTGCTTTTATGAGGCATCATGAGGCGTAAATGGAGTCAGTGGTTGGGAGTCCAGTCCGTGTGATAGACTGGGCTACATCCAAAACTCTCTGCAATTTGTTTCGGTCTTGAGCAGAGCCACTCCCAGACCAAGCTATAATACAACCTGACAGACTGTTTTTTTATGGTGCATCTGTAGAGGTTTGTGAGAGTTATTGAAGACTTGCCAAATTCCCGCAGTCTCCTAAGGAAGTAGAGGCATTGGTGTGTTGCCTTGGCTGTCCATTCAAAGTGATTGGTCCACAATAGTTCGCTGGTAATATTAATGCCAAGAAACCTGAAACTCTCAATCATTTCCCCTTCAGTGCCATTGAGGCCGATTGGGGCATATAGTCCATCACGCTTCCTGGTTGGTCCTTTGCTCCTTCATCTTGCCGACATTGACGGAGAGGTTGTTGTCCTGACTCCATGTTACTAAGTTCTCTATCTCCTTCCTGTCCTCCTTCTTATCATTCAGTCTCCAATTTAAAACAAATTGGGGAACTTGAATCTTTCAGTTCAGTTCAGTTTATTGTCACGTGTACTGAGGTGAAAAGCTTTTTGTTGCGTGCTAACCAGTCAGGAGAAAGACAATATGTGATTACAATCGATCCATTTGCAGTGTGTGGGTACATGATAAGGGAATAATGTTTAGTGCAAGGTGAAGCCAGCAAAGTCCGATCAAGGGTAGTCCGAGGGTCATCAAAGAGGTAGATAGTAGTTCAGCACTGCTCTCTGGTTGTGGTAGGATGGTTCAGTTGCCTGAGAACAGCCGGGAAGAAACTGTCCCTGAATCTGGAGGTGTGCGTTTTCACACTTCGATACCTTTCGCCTGATGGGAGAGGGGAGAAGAGGGATTGGCCTGGGTGTGACTAGTCCTTGATTATGCTGCTGGCCTTGCCGAGGCAGCGTGAGGTATAAATGGAGTCAATGGAAGGGAGGTTGATTTGTGTGATGGGCGGCACAGTCAGGCATTCCACAATGCGGTCTTGGATGGAGCTGTTCCCAAACCAAGCCCTGATGCATCCCGATAAAATACTTTCAGATGGTGCATCTGTAGAAGTTGGTGAGAGTTAGTAGGGAACATGCCAAACTTCCTAAGCCTTCTGAGGAAGTAACGGAAGTTGAATATTGTATTGTTTGCCCCCTGAAGCAAACAGCAACTTGGACATAAGTAAGTAAGTAAGTTTATTGGCCAAGTATTCACATACAAGGAATTTGCCTTGGTGCTCCGCCCACATGTAACAACATGACATACAGTGACAGTTACGAATGACTCAGAAAACACTAAACATTAATAATAATAAAACATTAATGATAAAACACCATTGATCAAGCATGTGAACCAACAAAATACCAGATCAAAGGGGGGCTACAGATTTTTGGCTGTTGAGTAGAGCAACTACTGGTGGATGAAAACAGATTTTATGTCTGGCTGTGGCAGCTTTGACAATCCGGAGTCGCCTTCCAGAGGGAAGTGATTCAAAGAGTAAGACATTTTCCATACAAAATAACAGCTGAGGAAATGTATGATATTCTTGGGAAGTATGAACCAATCAGACAGATCAGAGTGGGAAATACACCTGAGACAAGCGGAACTGCCTATGTGGTATATGAAGAGATTTGTGCCTTGGGTACTGTGCAACATATTTGTCTAGACAATTTCTTGGTCATTACTTAGGAATGTCTGGTAAATACTATATTTGTGACCTTTTTAGAGTCATAGAGTGATACAGTGTGGAAACAGGTCCTTTGGCTCAACTTGCCAACACCGGCCAACATGTCCCAGCTACACTAGTCCCACCTGCCTGCGTTTGGTCCATATCCCTCCAAACCTGTCCTATCCATGCACCTACTATAAGTCTTTAAACTAAACGTTTTGGGGAATGCAGATACTTTAGAGAAAAGTACTCACAGCCAAGTAATCTACGACCTTGTCTCCAACTAAGGACTTGACGGTTCCGTTATGTCACTGGTTATTCAATTTTTACCCATAGTAGAGATAATATGTGTTGCCAATATAATAACATGTGAAAAGGTGAATTTCATCCAAAGCATCTGATGTATGCTTCCAAACTTGTATTCCATCTGAATCAATGATACAAAAAGGCAGATTATTTTCAGTACATCTCTAGATAATACCTGCGAGTTATACTTGTATTTTGAGAGCATTCTATGCCTTCAACTGTTTTTCTGTGAAGGTCAGAAAGTAGAGGCCTTGTGAGTTTGCGGAATTCATTATTTGCTAGTTGAATATTGCGGAGGAAGAAGAAATGAAAACTTTTTAAAAACTTCATCAAAACTATCCATCCGAGTTCTGACTTGAAAAGCACATCTATGTGTCACGCACAATTTGCCACAGTGTATCTAACTTATTGTGCACATAATACCATTATAGTATTATAAGCACCATATATCAATGCCACTTGAAGCTTGGCAATGAACGCAGCCGACCCTAATATGGCAGAGTGGTGAAGATGTTAAGGCTGCTGCTTCATAGTTCCCTTGGGTTCAATCCTGACCTCTGCTAACTGTGTGGAGTTTGCATGTTCTCTCTGTGACCCATAGGTTTCTCACAAATGAGTTTAACGTCAGCGATACAGCATGGCAACAGGCCCTTTGGCCCACCGAGCCCATGCCGACTGTTTATTGGCGGCTCAATAAATAAAAACACATTCATGATAAAGTCCAACTTTATTTCATCGAATACACTAGAGCATTTCAACAGTCAGTTGCTGCTGGCGTCTCGCTTACTAACTAATAGCCCTGTCCCAAGATGCGAGTTCATTCCAAGAGCTCTCCCGAGTTTAAAAAAACATCAAACTCGTGGTAAGCACGGAGAATGAACGTAGCGGGTACGTCGGAGCTCGGGGACGTCTCTTAGCGCTAACGGCAGGTACTCGGGACGACTCGCTAATGGCAGGTAAGCACGGGAAGTCACGTGAAGATTTTTCAACATGATGAAAAATGTCCACGAGAGCCCCGAGTACCGACGAGTGGCCATTACCGTAAATCTCCGAGTTCGAATTAGGGCAAACTCGGGAGAACTCGTGGAATGAACTCGTACCGTGGGACAGGGGTTTAACTCCCGAGAGAGAGAGAGAGTTTTTGTGTAGTACCGTAATACTATGTAAAGAGTGGCATGCATATTTGTGTAGTGAAGGTTATAAATGGCATGAATTAATAAGGGTTAATCTACACCGACCATCAATCACCCATACACTCGGTCAATGTTATCCCGCTTGCACATCCTACGCACTAGGGGGCAATTTCCAGAAGCCAATTTATCTACAAACCTGCACGTCTTTGGAATGTGGGAGAAAACCAGAGCACCCGGAGAAAACCCACGAGTCAAGTCAAGTCAAGAGTCAAGTCAAGAGAGTTTATTGTCATGTGTCCCAGATAGGACAATGAAATTCTTGCTTGCTGCAGCAGAACAGGATATTGTAGGCATGAATACAGAACAGTGTGTCCATACACCATAGACAATATATATACATATAAATAAACAGATAAAGTGCAATAGGCTGTTATAGTTCAGAGTCTGTTTGATAGCCTGATGGCTGTGGGGAAGAAGCTGTTCCTGAACCTGGATGTACCAGATTTCAGCCCCCTGTACCTTCTACCTGATGGCAACAGAGAGATGAGTGTGTGGCCAGGATGGTGTGGGTCTTTGATGAGTCACATGGAGAACATACAAACTCCGCACAGACAGTACCCGAGGTCAGGATCGAACCCGGGTCCTCTGCCGCTATGAGGCAACGACTCTACCGCTGCACCTCCGTGTCTCCCTTTTTAAATTCTTTCTTTTTTTTTTTTTTAACCTGCCTCAATCACCTCCTGTAGTTGTGCAATTTTATTTGGGAATGGATTCAGGCTAGGAGCATTTTATAAATTGAATGCAAATATAGAGTTTGGAGGGAAAAAATTACAAACCTGAATACATTTTGTCATTTTGCATTTTCTCAAATACTACTCAGCTCAGAGCACCAGTGAAATGCAGCCCTACCTTTGCAGAGAATTAATGATTGTTGCAGAAGTAAGTTTCCCTGCTTCATTAAACAATAGATTGCTGGTTGTTTTACCCTGCCTATGAACAGTATGCTTTACAGTAATTCCTGTATTAACTCTATTTTTGCCCATAAATTTATAACAAGTGACAGGAGCCTCTATGCTTTCTGCACGTCAGTAGGAGATGGTGCAGAAAATAACACTAAATACTTCCTAACTAGTAATTTACAGCAAGCTCTGATTTTTATTTGCTAATAATTGCAACCTATTATTTGCAGATACATTTGGATATCGTTCAGAGATGAAAATACCACGGCACCTCTGAACAATTCACAAGATGATTTACTCTCCGATGGGTTCTTGTAGGATTATTTTACAATCTATTGGAGACGCAAGGAACTGCAGATGTTGGGAACCTGAGAAAAGTGGCAAAGTGCTGGAGGAACTCAGCGGGGCAGGCAACAACTGTGAAGGGAGATGATGGACAGATGACATTTCGGGTTGGAACCTTTTGTCCAACTGTTCTTCTACAGCCTGAGGAAGGGTCCCGGCCCAAAACGTTACCTGTCCTTTTGCTCCACAGGTGTGGCCTTACCTGCTGTTCCTCCAGCACTTTGTGTAAATGCAATCTATCGTTCAGTTATAGGATGTAATATTGCCATGTTTGCTGGAGACAAAAGTTGGAATGGTATTTAGCTGTGTGAAGCAAAGACTTTGCCACAGCTCATATACAGAGTGGGCATGAAAGTAGAAGATGGACTAAATGTTAGGAGAGTTATTTTGGTAGTTCAGCTTAATTTAGTTTTAGTTTAGAGATACAGCATGGAAACAGACCCTTCGGCCCTCGAAGTCCACGCCGACCAGCGATCACCTGTACACGAGTTTTTTTATATATTTGTTATTTTTTTAATTTTTTTAATTTTTATTTTTTTATTTTTTTTATTTTTATTTTTATTTTTTTAATTATTATTATTATTTTTTTAATTCTGATTATATGTTTCCTATAAATCTCTGTAAGGTGTCCTTGAGACCTCGGTATAAGGCGCCCATAAATAAAATTCATTATTATTATTATTATCCTACACACTAGCGGCAATTTACTGAAACCAATTAACCTGCAAACCTGCAAACCCGCAAACCCCTTTGGAGCGTGGGTGGAAACCAGAGCACCTGGAGTAAACCCACGTGGTCACGGGGAGAACATACAAAGTCCATACGGACAGCACCGTAGTCAGGATCGAACCCGGGTCTCTGAGACCGTAAGGCAGCAACTCTACCCCTGTGCCAATGTGCTGCCCATGTAGAAAGATCTTTAAAAAACCCCAGTATCTTTTGAATTTTAAGTTTTAGTTTCCATAGGGCTCATTGGTGGTGGGCTGGTTCAGGAAACAAAACAAACATGCACATCAATCAATTATGGGAGATATAGTAATGTGAGTATGAAGCAGAGCAGAGTATATTTGCCCTAATGTAGGGGGCTTTAGGAATAGGTCCCATGAGGAATGATTGAATGGGAACAGCCTGCACTCACTGGCGTTCAGGAGAATGAGAGATAATTTCACCAAAGCGTTCATGTTCCTGACACAAGTGTGGAGGTCCCTTTCTACGTCATTGGAGACCCTTGCGCTAACTTTGATCGGACTGTACTGGACCGTATCTTACACTAAACAATATTCACATTATTCCCTTTATCCTGTATCTTATACACTGTGGATGGCCCGATTGTAATCATGAATAGTCTTTCTGCTGACTGGTTAGCACACAACTAAAGCTTTTCACTGTACCTCGGTACACGTGACAATAAACAAAACTCAACTAAACTTTCCTTCAGACTGGAAAGGCTCAACCCAGGGAAAAAAATCTCACGTTAGCCATATTCGGAATAGGATGAGCAAAAACTTCCATCAAGAGGTTGTGAACGCTTAGTTCTCCAACCCAGCTGTTCAATTATTGTACATTTAACTCTGAGACCCATAGATTCTTGAGTACATCGATAAAAAGAGGGACCAGGAAGGCCGTGGAGGTTGAGGTACAGGATCAGCCATGATGTTGGAGCAGGCTTGGAGACCATACGCCAGTATCCATTTCTTGCCTGTTTTTTACCTACATTTCCTCACTGGGTTTTTCTTCACCTCTGACGATAATGCAGGATACAATTTAGTGCTTCAATGCAGTTCATGTTTCTTAATAGAAATGGAGTTCAATGGAGTTCATGTTTCTTAATAGAAATATGAACTCAAAATCTGCCAAGTGAAATGTTCTAAATCAAACCCATGCTCCAAGCTGCTACAACTATATTTGTTTCCATACGGGTTCAATAGACAATAGACAATAGGTGCAGGAGTAGCCCATTCGGCCCTTTAAGCCAGCACTACCATTCAATGTGATCATGGCTGATCATCCACAATTAGTACCCCGTTCCTGCCTTCTCCCCATATCCCCTGACTCCGTTATCTTTAAGAGCCATATCAAGCTCTCTCTTGAAAGTGTCCAGAGAACCGGCCTCCACCGCCCTCTGAGGCAGAGAATTCCACAGACTCACAACTCTCTGTGTGAAAAAGTGTTTCCTCGTCTCCGTTCTAAATGCCTTATCCCTTATCCTTAAACTATGGCCCCTGGTTCTGGACTCCCTCAACATCAGGAATATGTTGCCTGCCTCTAGCGTGTCCAAACCCTTAATAATCGTATATGTTTCAATAAGATCCCCTCTCATCCTTCTAAATTCCAGAGTGTACAAGCCCAGTCGCTCCATTCTCTCACCATTCTGACAGTCCCGCCATCCCGGGAATTAACCTCGTGAACCTACGCTGCACTCGCTCAATAGCAAAAATGTCCTTCCTCAAATTAGGGGACCAAAACTGCACACAATACTCCAGGTGTGGTCTCACTAGGGCCCTGTATAACTGCAGAAGGACCTCTTTGTTCCTATACTCAACTTCTCTTGTCAAGGGTTCGATCCTGACTATGGGTGCTGTCTGTATGGAGTTTGTACGTTCTCCCCATGACCTGCGTAGGTTTTCTCCAGGAGCTCCGGTTTCCTCCCGCCCTCCAAAGTGTGTAGGCTAATTGACTTGGCAAAATTGTAAATTGTCCCTAGTGTGTAGGATAGTGGTAGGTTGCGGGGATCGCTGGTCGGCACGGACTCAGTGGGCCGAAGGGCCTGTTTCCGCACTGTATCTCTAAACTAAACTAAACATATCCTATATTTCCATGTAATGATTTCTAACTAGGTCTACCTTATGTGTTAAGTGTAATGTGGAGGAATTGCTTGTGATACAAATTAATTCAGTGATGGATTCTTTGCTTTAGAATACACCCCCTCATTGATCAGAAGATACCTTTCATTAACAGTTGTGATATTATTTCGGGAAACTAGAAATTTAATTAACAATTAAATTATATTTAGGGAAGTGAAGGGATTTATTTTCAGTGTTTATTTTCAGCTTTGAATTAGTTCAGGATGATTCTGTTGTTGTCATATTGTCAAGGCAGGCACTTGTCCACCTGTTATTCAAGATGATGTTGAGCTTTCTCTTTAATATTTTGCACCACATGTTATTATGTAAAGAATTCCAAGATTTTGCCAGCAACAGTGAATGCAAGGTATTGTAATTTCAGGAGATGTTGGTGTGTGATTTGAGGGTGTCTGTGTCTCCTCGTGTCTGCTGCCTGTATGTCTGCTGCCTGCAGTCATTTTCAGGTTTTGGAATTGATGCCAAGAAATCTTTGATAACTTGCAGTGGGATATCCTCAAGATAGTACACAGTGCAGCCATGTACATGGTTAGTGGAGGAGGTGAATGTTTTAAGCCGATGGATAAGGTGCTGATTATCCTGTGATTTTCGGTCCCTCGAATGTTGTTGTGAATCAGACAGGTTCCACCAAGATGCAGCACAGAACGCCACAGGAGATCCTTTCCCACTGTGACTATCAAACTGTACAACTCCTCCCCCTTCTATCCGTGGGGTAGACTGACTCCCCTTCCCCCTCCCCCCCCCCCCCCACCCAATGTTTGCACATCCCCAATCTTGGACTTTCCACTCATCACTTTAATTTCATGTTTCATGTATCTTGTTGCATTTTATGACTGTTGGCAGAACAATTTCCCTCCTGGGATAACTAAAGTTTAGTTTAATTTAGTTTAGAGATACAGCGCGGAAACAGGCCCTTCGGCCCACCGGGTCCGTGCCGACCAGCGATCCCTGCACATTAACACTATCCTACACCCACTAGGGACAATTTTTACGTTTACCAAGCCAATTAACCTACAAACCTGTACGTCTTTGGAGCGTGGGAGGAAACCGAAGATCTCGGGAAAAAACCCACACAGATCAATTGGAGGGAGAACGTACAAACTCCGTACAGACAACACCCGCAGTCGGGATCGAACCCGGGTCTCCGGCGCTGCATTCGCTGTAAGACAGCAACTCTACCGCTGCGCGATCGTTTCGTATTGAAGAACAAAACTGTAGATGCTGGACTTAGTTCTGATGCAGGGTCTTGACCCGAAACATTGACTATTGTTTTGACTCTACAGATGTTGCTTGGTGTAATTAACTCAAGTGAGTTCTTCCTGTAATTAATACTTTGCTGTTGTACATCTACTGATTCAGGCAAGGGAATCACATTCTTGAGTTAATTGTGGGTCTCTATCGCACCCAATAAAATATGCGTCCTTTTCATTAGTAAATGCTGGTTTGGTCCTTTATTGGTCAACTTATGTATGTATTTTTACAATATTTTAACAAAATATCATCATCAACATCATCATCGTTGAAAACATCAACGGGCACGGTACCTTACAATGCTATGTACGACAGTGATCGCAACTTCTACTGAAGTGTGGATGGCCGTTGGCTCGCTAGGAGCTCATCCGCCCTTTGACAGGTCTTGTTTTTGGTCCTGCTGTGGGTCCACAGCCTCCTGCTCACCTGACAAACCAGGTGGGGGAGACGGTTTAGTCGCCAACTATCCGACCATGGAGCAGGTAGCACGGGGACTATTTCACCAGGGAGTAACTTACTGTACCAATTTACTGTTGTGTGGTGTCTTTTTTAAATTGGTGTTTTTTCTTTATTTTTTTCTCACAAATATGTAATCTCCCACAAATATATAATTACTGATTCTGTTTCATTCTGTTTTGTAGTTTTTTTTGCACAATCCGCAAGCATTGCCACTTTTCATTTCACTGCACATCTCGTATGCGTATGTGACGAATAAACTTGACTTGACTTGACTTGGGATTACATGGTACCCGTGGCGGGGGGAACTCCCCCCGACCTAACAAAATAGGTCTGGTTAATGGTGCCTTGAGAAATAGCACAGACTGTCGTGCCTTCAAATTCTGCTTGATAATTACTGTATCAAATCTTTGATGCATTGCATCGCAATTATATAACGTTGGTGCAAGTTGTTGTATAAATGTGATGTATTTCGCTGAAACAGCTGATAGAGCAGAATGATTTTATGAAAATATGATTAGTTAGTTACTTCTTGCACAAGATATGTTGCAACTTCTCTGTGGGAAACCACTCACTCAATCTTCCATACCAATTCTTAAATATAAATGTGTATATTCAGTCTTGAAAAGCCATTTTGACCATAATTAAAGTACCAGATTTGGTTCTTTTGAATTCATTGATTTCAACACCCCCACCTCTTTTCCGATTTACTCCACCGCTACTGCGTCAGTCTGAAGAAAACGTCACTTATCTCCAGAGATGCTGCCTGACCTACTGAGTTAATCCAGCACTAACAATTTTAAATTAGAAAGAGTCAATCAATTGATTTCTCATGGAGATATAAAGAACTACAGTTTGCTGAATCCTGAGCTAAACACAGTGCTGGAGGAACTCAGCAAGTTTTAGTTTTCGTTTTTTATTTAGTTTTAGTTTAGTTTATTGTTACATGTACCAAGGTACAGTAAAGGTCATAAGGTCAAAGGTGATAGGAGTAGAATTAGGCCATTCGGCCCATCAGGTCTACTCTGCCATTCAATCATGGCTGATCTATCTCTCCCTCCTAACCCCATTCTCCTGCCTTCTCCCCATAACCCCTGACACTTGTACTAATCAAGAACCTATCTATCTCTGCCTCTGCCATAGAGATATCTCCATCTCTGCCTCTGCCAGCACATCCTTCTTCGGCTATGGTGCCCACAATTGCTCACAATATTCCAAATGCAGCCTTACCAGCACCTTATAGAGCATCAGCATTACATCCCTGTTTTTGTATACAAGCCTTCTTGAAATAAATGCTAGCATTGAGTTTGCTTATGTTGCATGCTAACCAGCCAGAGGAAAATCGACACATGATTACAATCGAGCCATTCGCAGTGTACAGATGTAAGATAAAGGAAATAACGTTTAGTGCAAGGTAAAGTCCGATTAAAGATCGTCCGAGGATCTCCAATGAGGTAGATAATAGCTTGGGACCAATCTCTAGTTGTTGATATGATGGTTCAAGTGGCTCATAACAGCTGGGAAGAAACTGTCTCTGAGTCTGGAGGTATGTGCTTTCACACTTCTGTACCTCTTGCCTGATGGGAGAGGGGAGAAGAGGGAGTGAGCGGGGTGAGACTGGTCCTTGATTATTCTGCTGGCCTTGCCGAGGCAGCGTGAGATGTAAACGGAGTCAATGGAAGGGAGGTTGGTTTGTGTGTTGGTCTGGGCTTGGGTCACATTTTTCCACAATTTCGAGCAGGTCAGGCAGCATTTGTGAAGGGAATGGACGGACGGAATGGTCCTTCAGACAGGTTGGGATGAATGGGATTCACTGGATGAGGTCCTTATATGTACAAGCTGAAGACACTCCAACATCTCTTCAGTAAGCTCAACATTTGCAGCAAATGGTAACGGAAAGGTCCCGGTCCTAAACATCATCTGTCCATTTCCCTCCACAGCTGCTGCCTGCCCTGTTGAGTTCCTCCAGCACTGTGTTTAGCTAATGTTTCATGTTGTACTGTGACAATAACTACTCTTGGCATGGGCGTTGAGTAAGGCAAGATGTAGGAAGTTTATTCCCTCTGCCCTGCAAGTGCTAATTGGAAGTAAGAAGCCAACAATAATGTTGTCTGAAGATACTAACTGATCCTGAATCTTGATCCTAAATCTGATCCTAAACGTGGCCTATTTCCTTCACCCCATAGATGCTGCTGCACCCGCTGAGTTTCTCCAGCACTTTTCTCTACCTTCGATTTTCCAGCATCTGCAGTTCCTTCTTAAACCCTGAATCTTATGTGGTGGAAGGAACTGCAGTTGCCAGTTTACACTGAAGATAGACACAAAAAGCTGGAGTAAATCAGCGGATCAGGCAACATCTCTGGAGAAAAGGGATAGGTGACGTTTCGGCTTCTTCAGACTCCTTGAGTGTCCTAGTGCAATTACAATCTTGGTGCGTGCGATTTTTTTTTTGGTGCACAGCCTAAAGTTGCAGATCAACTTGTTCTATTTGATCTTTGTGCACATCGGGTTGATTGTATTAGTCGAAACAGGGTGGACCACGTGAAGGTTGCAATCTCCCACCCCATTTTTTGTGTGGTAGTGGGATTCACTGGAAAAGGGCCTTAGATGTACAAAATGAAGTCAATAGACAATAGACAATAGGTGCAGGAGTAGGCCATTTGGCCCTTCGAGCCAGCACCGCCATTCAATGTGATCATGGCTGATCATCCACAATCAGTACCCCGTTCCTGCCTTCTCCCCATATCCCCTGACTCTGCTATTTTTAAGAGCCCTATCTAGCTCTCTCTTGAAAGCATCCAGTGAACCTGCCTCCACCGCCCTCTGAGGCAGAGAATTCCACAGACTCACCACTCTCTGTGAGAAAAAGTGTTTCCTCGTCTCCGTTCTAAATGGCTTACTCCTTATTCTTAAACTGTGGCCCCTGGTTCTGGACTGGAACATGTTTCCTGCCTCTAGCGTGTCCAAGCCCTTAATAATCTTATATGTTTCAATGAGATATCCTCTCATCCTTCTAAACTCCAGAGTGTACAAGCCCAGCTGCTCCATTCTCTCAGCATATGACAGTCCCGCCATCCCGGGAATTAACCTTGTAAACCTACGCTGCACTCCCTCAATAGCACGAATGTCCTTCCTCAAATTTGGGGACCAAAACTGCGCACAATACTCTAGGTGTGGTCTCATTAGGGCTCTGTACAACTGCAGAAGGACCTGTTTGCCCCTATACTCGACTCCTCTTGTTATAAAGGCCAACATGCCATTTGCTTTCTTCACTGCCTGCTGTACCTGCATGCTTACTTTCATGGACTGATGTACAAGGATCCCCAGATCCCATTGCACTTCCCCTTTTCCCAACTTGACCCCATTTAGATAGTAATCTGCCTTCCTGTTTTTGCTACCAAAGTGGATAACCAAAGTCACTGAGGTCTTTTCAGTAAATTCCTCCTAAGGGCATAACTACCAACATAAGAAGGGGTCTGATCCGAACTTTCATCTATCCATGTCTTGCAGAGATGCTGCCTGACCCACTGGGTTATGCTGGCACCTTGTTTTGCTTTAATCAACATAAATTCCTTGTTTATAGTAAGCTTTTTTGAGGGCAAACAGATTTATAGCTAGATCCATACCATAATGTGGCTGAATGTTGAAATTATCCTCCCTCGGCATTTTGATAACCATATGTGCGTGTGTTATTTCAGGAAAAAACGTGAAAGATGATTTTGCCAAAAGGCTTTTGATTGAAGTAATACAGCATCTTATAAATTTTAATGACTATAACTTGTAGAAAATTATTGACGGTGTACAGGAATATATGGGAGAAAAATTAGTTTTTGACCACCAGTATTAAAACATTGTAGTATTCTACTTATGTAATTATGTAATATAATTGCAGCCAGAACTATATTGCATTTTAGCACTGAGTAAAAATGGATTTCCATACAATTATCTGCTCTTCTGGTCTCAAATGATTTATCTTTCTGTTTTTCTTGCAGCTGAGATTCTCATCTTTTCGTAGCTTCTCACGATTAATATTGCGAAGCAAATTACATTCCTCACAGAAGATTATAAATAGAAGCAGGTACAGGGCATATGGCAAGTCAAGCCTGTTCTCCCTCCTTCAACAAGGTTATGCCTGATCTGATCTTGGTGACAAACCCACTTGGCTGCCTGATCTTCATGACTCTTCCCTGGGAGTCTGAACGTCTATTTTATTTCAACCTTGAATATAACTCATGACGATGCATCCTCAGTACTCTGGGGTAACTTCAAAGGTGTCAAACTTCATGCTTGAAGTTCCTCGTCTCAGAGCTCTTGCCCTGAAACTGCATTCCCTTGTGACCAGAACCACCCAAGGTTCGACTCTTCGAAGAATGCAAATTCTTCTGTTCATCGATTGACTAAAAAAAAATTGTCTTTGGCCTGGATAAAAAACTGGTTCTTCCCCCCCCCACCCCCATCTCATTTGATTCCAGAGTTTGTTATACATAGAAAATAGGTGCAGGAGTAGGCCATTCAGCCCTTCGAGCCTGCACCGTGTATCCCTAACCAAGGCAGTTCTTATTTTAATAATATATAACTCAATAGAATTCCGTTTGTCCAAATCTGTACGGTGGGATTTTGTTTGTGGTGGTGCCCAGGGAAACGCCCTGAGCGTTGGAGAATTTAATTGAGCAACTGGGGAATGGGCTCCCGATGGAAGAATGTGCTCAGCGGCGCATTGGAAGCCACACGATGTGCGTGGTAAACTTGGGTGGCCTAGCTGTTATTGGAAAATCTGCACTGTTATTTTATGCATTGTAGCGAACAGAGGAAAACCAAAGACCTTTCTGGCGCGACGCATTCCTTCTTCTCCCTGCTCCCATCGGGCTGGAAAGCTTGAAAGCTCAGGACTCTTTTCCCGAGTCTGGCGCACAATCAGACCCGTGAACAGTTTTGGCGGCACGGTGGCGAAACGGGTAGAGCTGCTGCCTTACAGCGCCAGAGACGCGGGTTCGATCCTGACTACGGCTGCTGTCTGTACGGAGTTTGTATGCTCTCCCTGTGACCTGCGTGGGTAAATCCCACGCTGCAAAGACGTACAGGTTTGTGGGTTAATTGGCTTGGTATTCATGTAAAATTGTCCCTATTATGTGTAGGGTAGTGTTAATGTGCGGCAATTGCTGGCCGGTGCGGACTCGGTGGGCCTGTTTCCATACTGTATCTCTAAACGAAACTAAACTCAACAGCATCTTCCCTTCTATACATTATTCCCTTCATCCTATATCTGTACAGCTCGATTTTACTCATGTACTGTCTTTGTGCTGACAGGATAGCATCCAACAAAAGCCCTTTCACTGTACCTCTGTACATGCAACAATAAACTAAACTGAGCTTCTGTTACCAAGGTTCTGATCAGTCCTTCCATAAGTTAGGGTACTGTCCGATTCTCCGCTTTCCCATTGCAGATATTAGACGTTTTCTCTTGTGCTACAAGGCTGAGAACTATCTGGGAGATACTATCGCAACGTTTAAGAAACTTTCAGACAGGTACGTGGACAGACAGGTCTGTTTTAGGGTGAGACGGGCCAAACGCAGGCAGATGGCACTGGGGTAGATGGAACAAGTTGGGCTGAAGGGCCTGTTTCCACACTGTAAGACTCTATGATTCTATGACTCTATAACTATATTCTGCACTCTATAGCTTCCCCTTTGTTCTATCTATTGTTCTTGAGATTGGCTTTAATCGCGTTTATGCATAGTATTATCTGATTTGATTGGATAGCATGCAAAACAATGTTTTTCACCGTATCTCAACACATGCGACGATCGTAAACCAAAACCTGTAGAATTGACACAACTCAGACATGGTGGAAGCATAAATGTTTTTCATGGTAAGAAAATCCCACAATGATCAGTGTTTCGATTGCTGAGTTCCGCGCAGAAAGACTCTATGATTCTATGACTCTATAACTATATTCTGCACTCTATAGCTTCCCCTTTGTTCTATCTATTGTTCTTGAGATTGGCTTTAATCGCGTTTATGCATAGTATTATCTGATTTGATTGGATAGCATGCAAAACAATGTTTTTCACCGTATCTCAACACATGCGACGATCGTAAACCAAAACCTGCAGAATTGACACAACTCAGACATGGTGGAAGCATAAATGTTTTTCATGGTAAGAAAATCCCACAATGATCAGTGTTTCGATTGCTGAGTTCCGCGCAGAAAGAACAACAATATTTGTTTGCACAAAGAAATTCCTCTTGAGATTTATTATTCTGCAGTGGAGTCGCTCCTTTTGTGAAGTTTCAGTTATTCCTCCACTCATGAATATGTTGTGTACGGTCTGGAAAGTCAGGATAGGATTCTCTTTCTTTCTTCCTTGGTGGAAATGGCGTGGATGGAGCCATTGCCTGACCTGCCTGCAATAACCAACTATTAGACAGACACAAAATGCTGGAGTAACTCAGCAGGACAGGCAGCATCTCCAGAGAGAAGGAATGAGTGACGTTTCGTGGTCGAGACCCTTCTTCAGACGGAGAGTCAGGGGAGAGGGAGTCTAGAGATATGGAAGGGTAAGGTGTGAAACCGACAGATCAAAGCAGATGTGAATAAGGAAATATAGAATCGTACATTGTTAGCTGAGGGGAAGGAGACAACGAGGCATACAATCAGTAATATTTAATCAGGAGGACAGTGAAAATAGTCGGAGAACTAGGTTGGAAGAGAGAGGGAAAGCAAAGGTTACTTGAAGTTAAAGACATACACATTTCCTTTATACATTCCAACTATAGTTTTACACCCTCCTATTATGAATAGGCAGCTCAGCCTTTCACCCAGAGTCGTTAAATGTATGTAAGATTTACGTCGCGCAGAAAACCTTTCGGGCCATGTTGAGGGCACGTATTCTCACAGCATTTAAGAAGTATCTGCAAGAGCACTTGAATTGCCTTGTTTTTATGCTGTAGGACTCTGTTATAAATATTATAGGTACCGTATGGGGCGGCACGGTGGCGCAGCGGTAGAGTTGCTGCCTTACAGCACCAGAGACCCGGGTTTGATCCTGACCATGGGTGCTGTCTGTACGGAGTTTGTACGTTCTCCCCGTGACCGCATGGGTTTCCTCCGGGTGCTCTGGTTTCCTCCCACACTCCAAAGACGTACAGGTTTGTAGGTTAATTAGCTTCAGTAAAATTGTCCCTACTGTATAGGATGGTGCTAGTGTACGGGATGATCGCTGGTCGGTGCGGACTAAGGGGCCAAAGGGCCTGTTTCCGCGCTGTATCTCTAAAGTCTAAAATACGTGTTGTAGACAAGCAAAATGTCTGCATTGTGTGATCTTCACTGACGTGTACCGTTTATCTACAGGGCTGCAAAAAAGCTGAATCCCTCCGTTTAATGTCTTTTGTTGCAGTTCTTCTGAATATTCAGAACTGCTATTTATTCAACGGATCTGAATCTGTGATATTGCATTCCAGATCCGATCTGAGGACAACATATAGGAGATTGGTCTTTCAAGTGCAACAGATTCAATTTATGCAGCAGCCTTTGAAGTGGTATCTTCTCCAAATTCACACAGCATACAGATTGAAATAAAAATAGGACCTGCTGGAAAATACGAACACTGTTTCTCTCTCCACAGACGCTACCTGACATGCTGGAAATCTTCAGCAAGTCAGGTAGCGTCTATGGAGAGAGAAACAGTGTTCATATTTTGGGTTAGGTCATTAGGTGATAGAAGCAGAATTGGGCCACTCGGCCCATCAAGTCTACACCATTCAATCATGGCTGACCTATCTCTCCCTCCTAAACCCATTCTCCTGTCTTCTCCCCATAACCCCTGACACCCGTACTAATCAAGAATCTATCTATCTATCTCTGCTTTAAAAATATCCATTGACTTGGCCTCCACAGCCTTCTGCGGCAAAGAATTCCACAAATTCACCACCCTCTGACTAAAGAAATTCTTCCTCTTGATGGTCTTTCATTTCAAAGGGCCTCAGACTGAAACATTAAAGCTTTCTTAGTCCACCCATGCTGCCAACCTTCCAGCACTCTGTTTCAATTTTGACATCCGCAGTGTATTTTACACCTTAAAATGCAGCTCAGGAATGAATTGAGTTTGTGAAGAGGCAGTGTCCATGTTTGCAATGTGTTGTTCACTTGTCTAATTAGTGTTTCTAATAACGATATCTAAGTTTACAACTGGATCTGGATCAGTTTGGAAGGTGGGCCAAGGATGGCAGATGGAATGTAACTCTTGACAAGTGTGCGCTGTTGTATGTTGAGTGTTGGACCTACACAATGAATGGTAAAGCCCTGGAGAGTGTTGTGGAACAGAGAGGTCTAGAAGTATATAGGAAGGAACTGCAGATGCTGGTTTACACGGAAGATAGACACAAAATGCTGGAGTCACTCAGCGGGACAGGCAGCATCTCTGGAGAGAAGGATTGGGTGACGTTTCAGGTAGGGTCTGAAGAAGTATCTCGACCCGAAACGTCACCCATTACTTCTCTCCAGAGATGCTGCCTGCCCCGCTGAGTTACTCCAGCATTTTGTGTCTATCTTCTGAGATCTAGTAGTAGATGGTTCCCTGAAAGTGGTGGTTCGGGTGGACAAGGTGGTGAAGAAGGCGTTTGGCTTCACTTGCCTTCATTGGAAAGGACACGGAGAGCAACAGTCAGGACATCATGAAATTACTGTATAGGTTATTGGAAAGTCTGTACTTGGCTGTGTAAGCTCTAAGATAAGGTCAGTCTATGTCTGCAGATTGCTTTGAACCACGTTAGATCTAGTGCCTGCTACAAAGGAGACCAAATGAATCTTTTAGTTAAAACTGAGATTATATTCACAGAAAATCTACATTTTCAATTATTAGATTTTACATTTGGAATCTTTAAGTTTTGGGTAAGGCTCTGCTTTCACAAATATGTTTAGTTTATATCAACGTCATCATGCCAAACCCTCTTGACCAGTTGGCAGACACAAACATCTGCAGTAACTCAGTGGGTCAGACAGCATCTCTGGAGAAAAGGAATAGGTGCTGTTTTGGGTGGAGACCCTTCTTCAGACTGAAGAAAGGTTTCGACCCGAAACGTCACCAATTCCTTTTATCCAGAGATGCTGTCTGTCCCGCTGAGTTACTGCAGATGTTTGTGTCTATCTTCGGTTTAAACCGGCATCTGCAGTTCCTTCCTACACCCACCCCCTTGCCTGCTGCTATGATAACATGAACCACAGCCTCTCGAGTGTTTACGTTAGGATGAAGATTTCACGAGGCCAGGAAGATGGTCAGGCAATCAGCAAATGAACGTTTTGCCCATTGAACCCAAAGTTTAAATATTAAAATTATTTAATTTTACCGCTGTGCCAGAATTTAGACCTGCTGGGGAAAATTGGATGCTCGATGCACTCTGCAGTTAGTCAGAGCGATGAACATTTGCTGCGTTTCTCGTGGTGAGTTTTTAACTCTGAACAGGTTGTACAGCAATTGTGAAATACATTTCCTGACTACATTTCAATTTGGCTCACTGGTTTTATTAACATTTCATTTGCATGTTTCCCACCTGAAGTGTTAGAAAATGGGAAGAGCATTCTCTTTCTGGGTATGTCTTTAGTTTAGTGTTAAGAGATACAACGCGGAAACACAAAAGCAAATTTTCACTTAAGATTTGCAAGTAAATATCATAGTATCGTAGAGCTGCACAGCTGGGAAACAGGCACTTCAGCCCGTCTTATCCATGCTAACCCAGTTGGGATATTGAGCTATCCCCTTTGCCTGCATTTGGCCCACGTCCCTCCAAACCTTTCCTACATTAGATTAGATTAGATTAGATTTTATTACTTGTCATTTGAACCTCAGAGAGGCTCAAACGAAACTCCGTTTCCACAGCCATACAAACAAAACAATTCCTACACGACACACAAACAATTCAATTTACAGAAAAACATCCATCACAGTGAATCTCTTCCTCACTGTGATGGAAGGCAAAGTCTTTTCTCTCCCCTGCACCATTTTTCTCCCGATGTTGAAGCCCCAGGCGGGCAATGTTAAGTCCCACGGCCATTTTAGGCTGCGCTGGGCGATGTACGGCCCGCTCCAGGCCCAGAAGTCACAAGTTGAAGCCCCCGGCGGGCGCTGGAATGTCCCGCGGCCGTTAAAGCCGCGCCGGGCGATGTACGGCTCCGCTCCAGATCGTTCCAACCCTGCGACTCGGGCAGGAGAAGTTGCGTTGCAGGAGCTCCGGAAAGCAGTCTCTCACCTGGACCCGCGAGCTCCCGATATCACAGTCCACGGGTCTGCAGCTGCAGCTGGAGCTCCGGAGTCGGGCCGCAGCAGCGAGCCACCACCGCTCCCCACGCTCCGAGGCCGGCCAGCCCCACGATGGTGAGTCCGCAGCTCCGCAGGCTCCGCGACTGGAGCCCCCAGGTAGTCCCACGGAGCTAGGCCCCAACGACAACGGAGACCCGACAGGGAAAAAGTCGGGTCTCCCGTGCAGGGAAGAGATTTTTAAAGTTTCCCCTTTCCCCCCCCCCCCCCGCCCCCACATATACACAGTTAAAAACAGTACAAAAAAAACACAAACAACTACATTTAACTTGACACAAAAAACAAAACAAAAAAAAAGAGAGACAGGCTGTAGGGGCCGCAGCAGTAATCCTGCGCCACCGCACTGCCAATCTGACAATATATTGCATACTTTGGAATTTAGAATGTTGAGAGGGGATCTTATTGAAACATATAAGATTTTTTAGGGTTTGGACACGCTAGAGGCAGGAAACATGTTCCCGATGTTGGGGGAGTCCAGAACCAGGGGCCACAGTTTAAGAATAAGGGTTAAGCCATTTAGAACGGAGATGAGGAAACACTTTTTCACACAGAGAGTGGTGAGTCTGTGGAATTCTCTGCCTCAGAGGGCGGTGGAGGCCGGTTCTCTGGAGAGCTGGATAGGAGTCGTAAAGATGGCAGAGTCAGGGGATATGGGGAGAAGGCAGGAACGGGGATACTGATTGGGGATGATCATCCATGATCACATTGAATGGGGGTGCTGGCTCGAAGGGCCAAATGGCCTACCCCTGCAACTATTGTCTATTGTCTATTGAATTTCTTTAGACAGAAGGTGGTGAGTCCGTGGAATTATTTGCCACAGAAGGCAAAGTCAGTGGATATATTTAAGGGCAGAGATAGATAGATTATTGATTTGTATGGGTGTCAGGGATTATGGGGAGAAGGCAGGAGAATGGGGTTGGGAGGGATAAAAATCTGCCGATACAGAGATAGATCAGCCACGATCACCTTGTTCTCCACAAATAATGCAGATGAATAACGGAAGGTTGTTTCTCTGGGTTCTATTATTAACTTTGCAGATGCAGCAATTCATTGCCTGGTTCACCACTGAAAAGAATCGAATGATATGAAGTTGTTACAGTTGCACGATGAATCCTCATTGAAGCTGAACGATGAACATTGTTTTTTTGCCATTTCAAATCCTTGCTGTGTCCTGATGAGTTCATTGTTTCCAATCAGCCTTACCCTGTTTTAAAAATTAAATTTCATTCATAAGATTCATAAAGCACAATGAATGCCTAATCACGATGCCCCATCCAAGCTGAAGATAGACACCAAGTGCGTAAGAAAGAAATGCGCAGATGGTGGTTTAAATTAGACACAAAAAGCTGGAGTAACTCAGCGGGACAGGCAGCATCTCTGGAGAAAAAAGACGGGTGACGTTTTGGGTCGGGACCCTTCTTCAGACCATCTAAGCTCTCTGCCCCCATCTAAGCTAGTCCTACATGCATGTGTTTGGCCCATATCCCTCTAAACCTTTTTTATTCATATACATTTCCAGGTGTCTTTTAAATGCTTTTATAATATCTGCCTCAACTACCTCCTCCTGCAGTTCGTTCCATGTACAAAAGTCAAGAGGGTTTAATTGCCATATGTACCAAAACGGAGCAATACGATTCTTACTTGCAGCAGCGTGGCAGGTCTGTAAATACGGTACTCAATGGATAACATAAGAACCAAACAAAAAAGCTCAATAAATACGATAAATTAAAAAAAACCAATATTAGTGTAAAATACAACAAAAGTCCAAAGTTACTAGTGCAACAAAGACAGATTGTAGTTTAGTTGAAGTTCATAAGGTTCAAGGTTGTCGGGAAGAAGCTGTCCCTGAACCTGGAAGTCACGATTTTCAGACTTCTGTACCTTCTTCCCGATGGCCGAAGTGAAATGAGAGCTTGGCCAGGGTGGTGTGGGTCTCTGACGATGCTGGTTGCCTTGTGAGGTAGTGTCTTCTATACATCCCTTCGATGGTGGGGAGGTCAGTACCTGTGATGGACCGGGCAGGGTCTACCATCCTCTGAGTGAAAATGTTCAGGTTTCTGGAGTTTGTAAGAACATAAAATGTTAACGGTTTTACTCTGCATTCCATCTCACTCAATTAAGCAAATCTTTGTTTCGTTATTTTTTCAATTGAATTAATCCACTCTATTTCCCTATCATCTTTTTCGAGATTTTTAAAAATACCAGCTAGCTATTAAATAGCGTTTTTAATTTCTTAATCAACTAAATAGACAATAGGTGCAGGAGTAGGCCATTCAGCCCTTCGAGCCAGCACCGCCATTCAATGTGATCATGGCTGATCATCCCCAATCAGTACCCCGTTCCTGCCTTCTCCCCATATCCCCTGACTCCACTATTTTTAAGAGCCCTATCTAGCTCTCTCTTGAAAGCATCCAGAGAACCTGCCTCCACTGCCCTCTGAGGCAGAGAATTCCACAGACTCACCACTCTCTGTGAGAAAAAGTGTTTCCTCGTCTCCGTTCTAAATGGCTTACTCCTTATTCTTAAACTGTGGCCCCTGGTTCTGGACTCCCCCAACATCGGGAACATGTTTCCTGCCTCTAGCGTGTCCAAACCCTTAACGATCTTATATGTTTCAATGAGATGCCCTCTCTTCCTTCTAAACTCCAGAGTGAACAAGCCCAGCTGCTGCATTCTCTCAGCATATGACAGTACCGCCATCCCGGAATTAACCTTGTAAACCTACGCTGCACTCCCTCAATAGCAAGAATGTCCTTCTTCAAATAATAGATTTAATTGATTAAGAAAATATATTTAAATATATTAAAAAAGAGACAAAGTGTGGGAGTAGCTCAGCCGGTCAGGCAGCATCTCTGGAGGGTGTGAATGGGTGACGCTTCGGGTTGGAACCATTCGGCAGAACCAATCTGAAACGTCACCTATGCATGTCGTCCAGAGATGCTTCCTGACCTACTAAGTTACTCCTGCACTTTTTTTTGTAAACCAGAATCTGCAGTTCCTTGCTTCTCCATTTAAGAAAATATCTTGTTCACTCAGAGCTCTGTGTTCCCTGCTCGCACTTTAGTTGTCAGCTCGCACTTTCAACATCTTGTGATGCAAAAAATATATAAACATCTACATGGGCAGCAGCATGTCTAACTAGCAACAGAAGCTGAGCAGCATGGTGGTACAGTGGTAGAGTTATTGCCTTACAGCACCAGAGATCCGGGTTCGATCATAACAACGGGTGCAGTCTGCAGGGAGTTTGTACGTTCTCCCCCTGACCTGCGTGGGTTTATCCGGGTGCTCCGATTTCCTCCCGCACTCCAAAGACGTACGGGTTTGTAGGTAAATTGGCTTGGTAAAATTGTAAATTGTCCCCAGTGTGTAGGATAGTGTTAGTGTACAGGGATTGCTGGTTGGTGCGGACTCGGTGGGCCGAAGGGCCTGTTTCTGCGCTGTATCTCTAAAACTAAACTAAACCGAGAAGCCTTTAGATGGCTTTGTCACAGCAGATTATGGCCCGATAACATTGCTACTGCAGTTAACTGCGAGAGCTGACTGCTGCTGATAAATTCAGTCCGAAATTGCCCATGCGAAGTGACGCTGACTCTGTAAACTAGCAAACGACTTGATTAACTTGGATTTCATACCTCTGTAGCTGTAACGTTCGTGGAATTGCCTTGAATAATGCTGTTCACATTAATGAAAACTTGAAGTGGACAATTACAATGAGGACTTTGGTAATGTAGTCTACTTACTCTCTTTACAATTATTGCTCCCAACGTTACTTTCTGGTTCGTAGTGTAGGAAGGAACATTTTAGTTCGCGTTCACGAAGGGAGGTGCAATTAACCTGGAACAATGTTTTTGTGCAGAATAGTTTGAATTGGTGCTTGTAACCATCTAAGTGGCTTTAATTTATGATTGAAATGTTTGCAGGTGTGGTAATTTATGCAACTAGGACCTTTTCATCCATGTTTGAAAAAGTGGATTCTTTGTTACGAAGTGCACAAACTTGGTCATCTGAAGCATTTGTGATCAAATCTCTTAATTTATCCTTCTATGTAAACCGTAAAGGATTTATTGATCGTGATTAACTTTAAGAACATGCTGACATTTTATGCACGTAATAATGAATATCATAAGTATTTTGCTCTTTTCTAACCTTATCCCTGATTAATTTAAATTGTTTTGCCTTGAATTACTAACATACTAAGTTTTGTTTCAATAGTTTTTTAATCTATGTCCTTGGATCTGGATTTCTTTTGATAGTGTGTAGGAAGGAACTGCAGATGCTGGTTTAAACTGAAGATAGCGACAAAAAGCTGGAGTAACTCAACGGCAGCATCTCTGGAGAAAAGGAATTGGTGACGTTTCAAGTCGAGACCCTTCTGAAAGGTATAGGTGACGTTTCAGGTCGAGACCCTTCTAAAAGGTATAGGTGACGTTTCAGGTTGAGACCTAAAAGGTATAGGTGACGTTTCAGGTTGAGACCCTTCTGAAAGGTATAGGTGACGTTTCAGGTTGAGACCCTTCTAAAAGATATAGGTGAATTTTCGGGTCGGAAGTATCTCCATAAAAATGAATAACAACCGGTTTTATGCTCCTGCAATCTTTCTCTTTTTTCAAAAGAGGTAGCGTACTAAGTTTAAGCGACACAAATTTCCGTTTGCAGTAGCTAAACAATTAGATGAGTAAGTCAGTTGTGTGATGGTGTACTCACGTATACAACTCATTGAATAGACAAAATAATGAAAGGACACCGTCTCCGAATTCTAAATTTAATCTTTTCTAAATATCTATTAAAGCAACAATTCACCTTGAAAATGTGCGAACCATCTCTCCCAGTTCAACTCCCCTTTGACAAGATTATCAATATCCCCAATTAAGCCATCACGTAAAATGGCATTGACGTCAAAATCCCCCTCCTGCCCTGCACCTTTCAAAGATCTACAGCAAAACGCCCCGAGGTTTCTTTGTTCCAGCCCATTGCTCGTTTTTTTTTTTTAGCTTTTACGGCATTTTCCCTTGCCCTGATGCACTTCCACGATTCATTTATTTTCTCGCATTTGTTCTTTTTTTTTAAAATGAAGGGAAAGGTTTCGATGGCTGCACCTTGGGAGATGAAGGCTAAACCTTCAGCCTTGGCTAATGACATTCTCAACCACCAGCAGAGGCTGTGCACTAAGCCTTCATCTCTCGCAAGGTGTCCCTGAAGTCTTCATATTTCACAGCCGCAAATGGGATGAAATAAAATCCCCGGTACATACAATGCAACGGTACTTACAAACTGCAAAGCTTCAGGAGGGTCTCTATCTGGAACATCAATGATCCATGTTCCCCAGAGACGATGCCTGACCCGCCGAGTTACTCCAGGTGGGGGAGAAGGAAGAGGGACTATCTTGAAAACTTATCTAACTTTGTCAGCGCTTTACGTGGTGGCTCTTGCCCGCTTGTTCTGTGTGAAAATGAAAGAATCTCACTGTGAAAGAGCTAATAGCCAAATCTAATAGTCTAATCTAAAATGGAATCGTTCTTCTACAAAAGCATGGACTAGTAGAACATGGCTCGGTGCCAAGTCTGAATGACTTTGTTAAATTGAATGAACACAATATGGAGGACAGGTTATCTTTTCAATAAAGACATTAATATGGCAGCCTGCAGTAATAACATGTGCTTCTTTTCAAGGCCTTAAAGAAGCCAAGATTGCTGATGCTCCAGAGATAAGTAATAACTTGTTATTGGATGAGCTTGATTTGGACCCAGCCTTCCTTATATTCTGAAAGGTTGCAGAATCTTTCAGTCATGCCATATTCAGACTTGGTAGGAGTGTTTTACTGATAAGAAAAATGTATAATTGTGCTAACTGTCCTTTGTTCTGTGAGTGGAGCCCGAGAAGCACTGAGCAACGTTTGTGCTCATTGTAGATCTTTTGCCACTCCCATCTGACGAATCAATTAAAGATTGCCATGGTTTTACCTTTAACAGTTTTTGTTGCTATCTGCTTTTAAGAAACAAACTTTCACAACTGTACCAAGTACACGTGACAATAAATTATCAATCAATCCAGCACTTTGGTGTCCTTTCATGTATTAACCAGCATCTGCATTTCCTTGTTTCCACTAAATTCAACTTCTTTGTTCCGAGTGTGAGAAACCAACATCAATGAAATGTGCAGTAGATGTCCACTTCTCCATGAAAAAAGTCCAATTAAAATTATAGAAATGTTGCACCTTGCAGAGCTGTAACATGACAGCCTTACTCAATACATAGAAACATAGAAACATAGACAATAGGTGCAGGAGTAGGCTATTCGCCCCTTCGAGCCAGCACCGCCATTCAATATGATCATGGCTGATCATCCAAAATCAGTACCCCGTTCCTGCTGTTTCCCCATATCCCTTGATTCCATTTGCCCTAAGAGCTAAATCTAACTCCCTCTTGAAAACATCCAGTGAATGGGCCTCCACTGCCTTCTGTGACAGAGAATTCCACAGATTCACAACTCACAATAGCATGACTGATGAAGGCTAGCATGCCAAAGACTGCATTTGCTTGCAGCTAGAGTTGTATATAGATCATGTATAGCATCTGCTTTTATATTCTGTGTCTTCATTAATGAATGAATGTGACCCATCTGTTTTCAGACCACCTTTAAAACCTGCCCTGCTACTTTTTAAATATCCCTGATTTTTGTTCTATCCTACCACTTGGTATCGTAGCATTTATTGTATTTTCCCTAGCCTTGACAATCTTCCATGATTTATTTATTTTCCCTCGTTTGTTCCTTTTGAAATGAAAGAAAAAAATTCAAGGAAATGAAGGCTAAATCTGTAGCCTTGGCTAATGATATTCTTAACTATGAGCCAAGGTTGCACACAATGCCCTCATCTCCCATGAGGTGTACTTGAAGTATTTTTCTTAATATTTCACTGATGGCATAGAATACAATACTTTTGTAAGGATATGGCCCCGATCCACGGTTGAACAAGGAGGAGGACTGTCTGACCTTTGTGCCTCCCACCACAGTGAAGAATGCTGTGGTAGATGTTTGTGTTAAATCTTATTGTGCATTGTGTGTTCTTTTTAAGTGTATCGCTGCTGGCAAATTCATTTCACTGCACCTTCGGGTGCATGTGACGAATAAAATTGACTTTGACTTTGACTTTAAGGATAGGAAAAGCAGGGACCTATGCAGTAAATGCTAGGATACTGAGTAATATGCAGGAACAAAGAAATCTTGGGATGTATGTCCACGAATACATTTTGGGTAGCATGGTAGTGCAGCTGGTAGAGCTGCTACCCCATAGCACCAGAGACCCCGGTTTGATCCTGACCTCGGGCACTGCTTGTGTGTGGAGTTTGTACGTTCTCCCTGTGACCACGAGGGTATTTTCCGGGTGCTCAGGTTTTTTCACACATCCCAAAGGTGTGTTGATTTGTGGGATCATGTAAACTGATCCTAATGTGTGGGGAGTGGATGAGAAAGTGGGATAATGTGGAACTAGTGTGAATGGGTGATCGATGGTCGGCATTGACTCAATGGGCTGAGGGGCCAATTTCCATGCTGCATCTCCAAAACTAAATCAAATTTAAAAAAAAATTTGAATGTGTTTATAAAACACTCTATATTTATTCCTTTCTTTGTCAATGCACATTCCCAAAACTATCCGTGAGAGAGTGTTGCAGAACACCCATCGAAGAGAAGAGGAGAACTTCTTCAAAGTAGAAACATACCTCGAGGAGCTTTGGCTGTGGAACAGACAAAATGTGTAGGAAGGTAGACAAAAATGCTGGAGAAACTCAGCATCTGCAGTTCTTTCTGAAACAAATGTGTAGCAAGGAACTGTAGATGCTGATTTTTTTACCAAAGAAAGACAAAATATGCTGGAGTAACTCCACTGATCAGGCAGCATCTCTGGAAAAAAGTAATAGGTAAGGTTTCGGATTGAGACCCTTTTAAAAGGAATAGGTGACGTTTTGGGTTGAGACCCTTCAAAAAGGAATAGGTAACGTTTCAGGTCGAGACCCTTCGAAAAGGAATAGGTAACGCTTCGGATCGAGACCCTTCTAAAAGGAATAGGTGACGTTTTGGGTCAAGACACAAAAAGCTGGAGTAACTCGGCTGGTCAGAGCATCTCTGGGGAAAAGGAATAGGTGACGTTTCGGGTTGAGACCCTTCTAAAAGGTATAGGTGATGTTTCTGGTCGGTAGTATCTCCATAAAAATGAACAGCAACTGTTTTTTCCTCTGAGAATTTTGCTTCTGCAATAATTCTTCATTCTTCAAAAGATGTAGCGTACTAAGTTTGCAATAGCTGAACAATTAGATTGACGTTTCGGGTTGGAATCCTTCTTCAGACTCCAATTCTCCAGAGATGCTGCCTGACCCACTGAGTTACTCCAGCACATTGTGTCCTTAGAGTGTAGGCTTTATTGTAGTGCAAGCCGCCACCACCGAGGTCATGTAATGTAGGAAGGAACTGCAGATGCAGGTTTACACCGAAGATGGACACAAAATGCTGGCGTAACCCAGCGGGACAGGCCGCCTCTCTGGATAGAAGAAATGGGTGACGTTTCAGAAGGGTCTCGACCCGAAACATCACCCATTCCTTCTCTCCAGAGATGCTGCCTGTCCCGCTGAGTTGCTCCAGCATTATGTGTCAACCACCATAGTCAATGTCACTATTGTTTCATTCAGTTGTGACAAGCTCAAGGCTAGAGCATGATTAACAACATGAATGGTGAAAGTGACACCCTGCTGATGTAAATATAAACGAGACTCATACTGACAGAGAAACACATTGAAAAATAGTTATCCATCCTACACAAGCACATGATTGGGCCCATTTTTAAACCTGGGATTGTAGTTCATTTACTCCTTTCTTCAGGCTGATTATATCCACAGAAGCAATGAAACTTGAAGTTACTCTATAATTGTCATTATTAACGATGTACAAATTCATTGCTCTATTTAATTTCATGCATCTTCCGATTCTTCAGAGCTGGTTGTGTATCTTTGCTTTTGAATTGACTAATTATATGTGTGGTTTTACCAGCTGAGAAGCAACTTGTGATCTAATTACTGCTAGGTGTCTCTCACCGCAAGTACCATTGAAAGACCTTACCCACTGGAGAATTCAATTAGAAAACACATATATCCATTGCAAACAAACAAAAGATATCTCCCAGTGGCTCAGCACTTCAACTCCCCCTCCCTTTCCCAATCTGACCTTTCGGTCCTGGGCCTCCTCCATTGTCAGAGTGAGGCCCAGCGCAAATTGGGGGAACAGCATCTCATATTTCGCTCAGTTCGCAATAAGCAACCTGATCTCCCGGTGGCTCAGCACTTCAGCTCCCCCTCCCATTCCGAATCCGACCTTTCTGTCCTGGGCCTCCTCCATGGCCAGAGTGATTCTCACCGTAAACCGGAGGAGCAGCACCTCATATTTCGCTTGGGCAGTTTGCAGCCCAGCGGTATGAACATTGACTTCTCCAATTTCAGGTAGTCCTTGCTTTCTCCCTCTTTCCCCTCCCCAGCTTTCCCACTGTCTCCGCCCCTTTCTTCTTCCCGCCCCCTCCACCCGCTACATCAGTCTGAAGAAGGGTCTCGACCCGAAACATCACCTATTCCTTCGCTCCATAGATGCTGCCTCACCCGTTGAATTTCTCCAGCATTTTCATCTACCTCATATTTCGCTTGGGTAGTTTACACCCCAGCGGTATGAACATTGACTTCTCTAACTTCAGATAACCCTTGCTTTCTCTCTCCATCCCCTCCCCTTTCCCAGTTCTCCCACCAGTCTTACTGTCTCTGCCTACATTCTATCTTTGTCCCGCCCCCTCCCCTGAAATCAGTCTGCAGAAGGGTCTCGACCCGAAACGTCGCTCATTCCTTCTCTCCAGAGATGCTGCCTGTCCCGCCGAGTTACTCCAGCATTTTGTGTCTAACAGATATTGCAATCCTGATATGAATGAACTGTGCATAAACACGTACTGTATGCTGGAATGATAGACACAAAATGCTGGAGTAACTCAGCGGGACAGGCAGCATCTCTGGAGAGAAGGAATGGGTGACGTTTCGGGTCGAGACCTTTCTGAAACGTCACCCATTCCTTCACTCCAGAGATGCTGCCTGTCCCGCTGGGTTACTCCAGCATTTTGTGTCCATCTTCGGTGTAAACCCGCATCTGCAGTTCCTTCCTACACATGCCGAAATGATGGCTGGTTAGATAAACACGTTTTAAATCTAAATGGTGATTTAATTCTGATCAGAAGGATCAGAAATAGTGATTTCGTTCTGACCCCATCTAAATAGTGATTTTTTTACTTGTGCGTATCATTGGAGGCATGAACAACAAAAAAAAGAGTGCTTCGGAGTGAACTGTGTGAAACGTCATGCATGTGATGGTCGTTATTATATTTTCGTTGCGTTCTGCATCAGTCCAGGTCTCCTCTATACTTGTATCCAGTACATTGCAAACTCATTCAACTGGAGGAATAGCCCCTCATAGTCCGCTTGGGTAGCTGACAACCCAACAGTACGGACATTGACTTCTCTATTTCTCTATTTCTCTATTAATATTGTACAGCGAACAGACAGATGTATGAAAAATGCATTTGGTGGGGTGGGGGGGAAATAATTCTCGGTACAACTAACGGCGGCAATAACTCCACATCTTCCCATCTCCCCCTATGTCTGCCTTCCGCAAAGACCGCTCCCTCCGTAACTCCCTTGTCAATTCTTCCCTTCCCTCCCATACCACCCCCTCACCTGGTACTTTCCCTTGCAACCGCAAGAGATGCAACACTTGTCCCTTCACTTCCCCCCTCCACTCCATTCAAGGACCCAAGCAGTCGTTCCAGGTGCGACAGAGGTTCACCTGCATCTCCTCCAACCTCATCTATTGCATTCGCTGCTCTAGATGCCAGCTGATCTACATCGGTGAGACCAAGCGGAGGCTTGGCGATCGTTTCGCCGAACACCTCCGGTCGGTCCGCAATAACCAACCTGAACTCCCGGTGGCTCAGCACTTCAACTCCCCTCCCATTCCGTATCTGACCTCTCTGTCCTGGGTCTCCTCCATGGCCACAGCGAGCAACACCGTAAATTGGAGGAAATGCACCTCATATTCCGCTTGGGCAGTCTACATCCTGGTGGCCTGAACGTTGAATTCTCCCAATTCTGCTAGCCCTGGCTGTCCCCTCCCCTTCATCAGCCATCTGGTTGTCTCCTCCCCTCCCCCAGCCCTCGGGCTCCTCCTCCGCCTTTTCCTTTTTTCCTTTCTTCTCCCCACCCCCTATCAGTCTGAAGAAGGGTTTCGGCCCGAAACGTTACCTATTTCCTTCGCTCCATAGATGCTGCTGCACCCGCTGAGTTTCTCCAGCATTTTGTGTACTCAGGAAGCATTGATGGGTGATGGGTTTCCAAATGAACCATGCTTCCAGTCAGCCTTGAAACTCTTGTTAATTTAGCTCCATTAACCAGTGAATCATCACACCATGCTCACTAATAACTGCAGTCATGTTTGATCCTGGGGCTGTTTGCTATCAGAAAGCATTCAGAGGTAGTCAGCATTTGTATAACCCAGCAAATCCGATAAACAAGTGCAAAGTGTATAAGTTAAATTGGTAGTGAGGCTTCTTTGAGAACAATGCGCAGAAGTACAATTCATCAGTTCACTTGTTATTTATAGGAGAGGCCGTACTGGAAACAGGCAGCGCCAACCCTCCCTGGAGATATACATCTCATGCACTACTTATTAGATCTACCTACTCTATTTTGAGATTTTATATAAACTCTGAAGAAAGCTCAACGTTAGGGATGTTGGATGAGAGCATTGGAATGTTGCATCGATCCATAAATCCCAGTTATTTTGATTTGATGTTTCCTTCATTTTTATATAATAACAACCTGAAATGGGTTTTATCTAATTGAATCACATGCAAGTCGAAACTGGCATGAAAATAAATTCACATTTTCCACTCTGGTAGTTAAGATCAGGAAGTCAGTCATGTTTCAGCCCAGCCATTCAATTGTAGGCAGTTTTGTGCCCCCGAGAATCTCATACATCAACTCATACGTTCATAAGTTTGTAAGTCATAGGGAGAAGGATTAGTCCATTAAGTTAACCATCGAGTCTACACATTCAACATGGCTGCTCTATCTTTCCTCTCAACCCCATTCTCCTGCCTTCTCCCCATAACCCCTGACACCGTACTAATGTACTCTGTAGAGTTCCTGGTTAATTGGGGGGAAAAGGACACAAGGTACTGGAGTAACTCAACAGGTCAGGCAGCATCTCTGGAGAACATGGATAGGTGACGTCTCAAGTTGGGACGCTTCTGATCAGAACCAGCTGGGAGATGGTAGCCTGGTGTTGGTCTGTGGGGTCATGGTCAGGGGGTAGGTGTGAGGAGGTGTCTGTCCTCAGCACAGTAGAGGTCAGCGCGGCAGACAACAACAGTGCCACCTTTGTCGGCGGGGTTAATAACAATGTTGGGAGCGTTCAGAGGGGTGAGATTGGAGCAGGTAAGGAGAGTGGAGAGGCCAAGATAGTTGACCTTGTCCCGGCAGTTGGAATTCTTAATTGATCTGACTTTTTCAATTTTGAGTTTTAGTAGTTTAGTTTAGTTTAGAGATGCGGCGCGAAAACATGCCCTTCGGCCCATCGAGTCCGTGCCGACCTGTGATTCCCGCACATTAACACTACCCTACACACACTGGGGACAATTTACACTTATACCAAGCCAATTAACCTACAAACCTGTACGTCTTTGGAGTGTGGGAGGAATCCGGAGATCCCGGAGAAAACCCACGCAGGTCATAGGGAGAACGTACAAACTCTGTACAGACAAGCACCCGTGGTCAGGACTGAACCCGCGTCTCTGCGCTGACAGCGCTGTAAGGCAGCGGCTCTACTGCTGCGCCACCGTGCCGCCCCATACGTTGAACATAATTGTGTAGAAAGTAATCCCCTTTACTATTGAGCATTTTTGTGTTTACAATTGTGACTTGGATTGTTGTGCATGAGTGCAGCGGTTTCATTGGCGGGGGGGGGGGGGGGGGGGGGGGGGGTGAGACTGCCGGCGTATCATGATTGACCAAGCAGATACAGCTAGTTTTATGTTCTCATCAAATTGAAATGATGCCCAATGATTCATGCCTGAATGTGTAGGAGGGTCGAGGACCCGAAACGTCACCCATTCCTTCTCTCCAGAGATGCTGCCTGTCCCGTTGAGTTACTCCAGCATTTTGCTGTCTACAGGGCCTGTCCCACTTACGCGACCTTGGCTCGCAAATTACGCGACCTCGTGGTCGCTTGAGGCGCACGGGCACCGTATGGCCGCGCGGGGCCGGTCCCACTTAGAAGCGCGGAGTTGTGCGGGGCTGGTCCCGACATCGCGCGGGGCTCCGAAATTCTTGCAGTGGCCGAAATCTTCTGCGCGCCGATGGCCTGTCGGCACGCAGGCGCATTGCGGTCGTACGCAGCGTCTTGACGTCACCGCCCGGCGTGGCGTTGCGTGATGACGTCACCGCCCGACGCCTGTGCAAGGCCCAAATTCAGTCGGCCCGCCTCCTGCCCAGTTGATTAGTAAGCATGACGCAAATGACGTCACGCGCGAACTTAGCGCGAACTTTGCATGACTCCGCTTCCGTTTGGTCGTGCTAAACGCACGCAATCGCATGCAGGTGGGACAGGCCCTTCCCTTTGATTCAGCCTGAATACAGCTCTGTTGGAATAGCCCCTCTGGACATGATTCTGTAGGTATGTTACAATACATACCTTCAGCGGCGCTGCAATTCTGACACCGGCCGTGTGCGCGATTTTGGCGCCTTTGAGGGGGGGGAGGAGTTAAAACGCGGGTTTCTCCTACCTTGTCCTGGGTTATATTTCGTTGGAGTGCAAGCTTTTGCTGAAGAATCGTTCCGACGGGCGTTTTGTGTAATTATTTTTTTTATTCGCCCGACGAGTTCAGCGCTGGAGTTATTTTAAAATCAGCTTCTAAAGCCGTCAACGCCGACAACGGGGACGGATTTCACGCACGGGACAGGTAAACGAAAGCAGTTTATTTTATGTATAAAAGTGCTCCTTATGAGGCCTTTAATTCACATTTTAAGTTGCGAAACGGTGATTTTTTCCCCCGAACGAACCGGCAGTATTTTTCATGCCGATACGGGTTTAAATTCACCGCAAATCAACGTTCCAAATGATCGCGTTCCAGAAAATCCCACTCGCAAGATGATTTAAATGGCCATTAATTTACAGGTATTAAACATTAAATTCCTTCCATTTGGCCTATAAATCCATGACAATGAGATTTAAAAATTATGTTATATTGTGAATTATTGTGTGAATGTTATTTGGACACTTAGGCTATTTAAAAATGTTAATCTATTCTTATGAAATTGATAGATGTTTAGATCGAGTAATTGAATTTTGTAATTAGCTACAATTAGGTAACTAACTAATTATATGCTTTAATTTCAGGTCATCCAAGTAAGATTGTTTCATATTTGTTTCAGAATGCTTCAATCTAGAATAATTGAAAATTTCGTTCAGCTCTCTTAATTTTTAAGAAAGTTATGGGCTTTTGACTGTCCTCGATCACAGCTTTTGTGTTAAGTCAATGGAAAAGCAATAGGGAACAAGATGCTAATTTCCAAGTATGAAAATGGCCATACCTTTTTTAATACTGAAGATATGAAAGTGAATTAGGTGTCAAATTAAACGGCATTTTATGCTGTATCTGATGGGATAAATTACAGACTTGATTTTTTAAATCTCAAAATGTTGTAACATTGCTAGATTCTGCTGTGGATTTTTGCATACTTCCATCATAAGAGCTGCATCGCTCGAGGTGATGTAACAGCAATTGTTCCAGAATATGGGTCGCTACATTTCGAGGAGTGGATCACGTGCCAAACATATTTTCAGTCGAACAAAGGCTGCAAATGGAAACCACGTCTTTAAAATGTTTCTTATAAAGCATGACTGATTTAGCAAAGCACTCTGAAAAGGAGTTAACATTGAAGACACAGACAGATGACAATTCTGAACAAGCTGAGAATTACATTCAGCACTCTGTATATTTCCCTTTGTGCTCTCTATTCTACTTGAGTTTGTCTTGATTGTATTTATGTATAGTATTATTAGATTTGATTAGATAGCATGCAAAACAAAGCTTTTCACTGTACCTCAGTAAACGTGACAATAATCATCCTAAACCTTCCGGTCTGACCTCTTGACAAATCCCCTTGTTTAATTTAGAGGTACAGCGCGGAAACAGGCCATTCGGCCCACCGAGTACATACTGAACTGCGATCCCCGTACACTAACGCTATGCTGCACACACTAGGGACAATTTACGATTTTTACTGTAGTCAGTTAATCTACAAACCTGCATGTCTTTGGAGTGTGGGAGGAAACTGGAACACCCGGAAAAAACCCATGCGGGTCACGGGGAGAACGCACAAACTCCGTACAGACGTCACCCCGGAGTCAGGATCGAACCCGGGTCTCTGGCGCTGTGAGGCGGCAACTCTACTGCTGCGCCACCTGAAGAGAGGAGAAGTGGACTGGCGTGAGACTGCTGATGAGGTGCAAGTACTTCTGATGAAAGAGCTGTGCTTTGAAGATCCAGGCAAGGACCGTAGAGACTTTAAAATTCATATTTTATTCAAGTGAAATAAATAAATCAAGAACTTCAGATGGTGGCTGCACAGGCATTGATTAAAGCATTAAAGAGATTTCTTACCACTTTCATTTGACAAAATGCTTTTAAAATTAGAAACTCGAACATTTACCCTTTCTTACAAGAATTGAACATTTCACAGTTCAAAAAAAATACTTGAAGTGAATATTGGAAGACTTTCAAAAGCATCTGAAATGGAAAATATAATACAATTTCTCAACACCTTTTTGGGGATAAGGATGGATGATCACTCCCAAGCATTTATAGTTTCGTATTGTCTGTTTTCTTCAAGAATATATCTGTCATTGCTAAATCCTGCATGAATCTATCCGCCTTTGCCGAAATAAGTTATTATTTCTAAGATGCTTCACTTTGTAAACAGCTCGGCATTTTTAATATCTTTCTAAGTGTCTTCATCCACCAAGTAGGGCAATTTACCAAATCTGATTAGATTAATTTAGAGATACAGTGTGGAAACAGGCCCTTCGGACCACCAAGTCCGCGCTGACCAACGATCACCCATACACTAGCCCTATCCTACACACACTAGAAACAATTTAATCTTTACTGAAGCTACAAATCTGTACGGGAGGAAACCGGAGCACCCGGAGAAAACCCACGCGGTCACAGGGAGAACGTACAAACTCAGTACAGACCAGTGGTCAGGATTGAACCCAGGTTTCTGTCGCTGTGTGGCAGCAACTCTACTGCTGTGCCATCATGCCAACCCTAAATTTGTTACTGTTTTGCTATTTTAGTTTAGTTTAGTTTAGAGATACAGCGAGGAAACAGGCCTTTTGACCCACCGGTTCCGCGCCGACTAGCGATCCCCGCACACTAACACCATCCTACACACACTAGGGATAATTTACACATACACCAAGCCAATTAACCTACATACCTGTATGTCTTTGGAGTGTGGGAAGAAACCGAAGATCTCGGAGAAAACCCACGCGGTCACGGGGGGAACGTTCAAACTCCGTACAGACAGCACCCGTACTCAGGATCGAACCCGGGTCTCCGGCACTGCAAGTGCTGTAAGGCAGTAACTCTACCGTTGCACCATTGTGACTGCCCTATTTAATAGCCCTGGTGTAGATAATGAATTCAGATTGGGTCCTGTGTCAGAGATGCCAGATCGCTTCAGCTATAAGACACTTCAGGGAACGTTATATATTTGTAGATGAACATTTAATAGATTATTTTATTCTGTCTCCTGATTAAAGGGCGCTCTTTTAGAAAGGAGGTGAGGAGGAACTACTTTAGTCAGAGGGTAGTTAATCTGTGGCATTCATTGCCACAGAGGGCTGTGGAGGCCAAGTCTGTGGATATTTTTTAAGGCAGAGATAGACAAATTCTTGATTAGACCAGGTATCAAGGTTTATGGGGAGAAGGTAGGAAAATGGGATTATGAGGCAGGGGTCAGCCATGATTGAATGGCGGAGTGGACTCGACGGGCCGAATGGCCTAATTCTACTCCTATAACTTGGGAACTTGTAAAGGAAACTCATAACAACTTCAAACACATTCATAGTGCTCGTTACATGTATATATGTAATCAATAAATGTTGATAGAGTAGAACAGTGCAGCAGGGGTACAGGCCCTTTAGCCCACAATGTCCATGCCAAACATAAGGCCAAGTTAATCTAATCAGCTTGCCCATGATCAATATCACTCCATTCTCTGCATATCCATCTGAAAGCCTCTTATACACCACAATCATATCTGCCTCGACCACCACCCCTGGCAGTGTGTTCCAGGTGCCTACCACCCTGTGTGGAAAAAGGCTTGCACCCCACATCACCACTACAATTTGCTGCTTTCATTTGAAAGCTGTACGTACCCCACTGGTCTTTGACATTTCCACCTTGTGAAAAAGATTCTGACTGTCATCATTGTATATGCTTCTATCAGGTCTCCCCTCAATAGACAATAGGCAATAAGTGCAGGAGTAGGTCATTCGGCCCTTCGAGCCAGCACCGCCATTCAATGTGATCATGGCTGATCATCCACAATCAGTACCCCGTTCCTGCCTTCTGCCCATATCCCTTGACTTCGCTATCTTTAACTCTGTCTAGCTCTCTCTTGAAAGTATCCAGAGAACCTGCCTCCACCACCTTCTGAGGCAGAGAATTCCACAGACTCACAACTCTCTGTATGAAAAAGTGTTTCCTCATCTCCGTTCTAAATGGCTTACCCCTTATTCCTAGCATACAGGATTCCAACTTCCAAGGATCCGGAAAAAAACACAATCCATCTTTGTTCAACCTTTTCTTAAAGCTACTACCCTGTAATCCAGGCAGCATTCTGGTAAGCCACTTCTGCAATCCTTGTGGCCTTCTTGTAATAGGGCGACCAGAATTGCATGCTGTACCTCATACACGGTCTAACCAAAGTCCTTAAAAGCTGCATTGTGACTTCGCTGTTGCAATGGTGGTGGTCTATTGCTCACTTGCAAAGTGCATTGGGTTGCATAGTAGCACAGCTAATAGAGCTGTTACCTCATAGTGCCAGAGACCTGGGTTCCATCCTGACTTCTGTTGTATGGCCTCTGAAGAAGGACCCTGACCCAAAGAGTCACCTATCCATGTTATAGTGTCATAGAGTCTTACAGCGTGGAAACAGGCCCTTTGGCCCAACTTGCCTACACTGGCCAACATGTCCCTTCACCACTTGTCCCACCTGTCTGCATTTGGTCCATATCCCTCTAAACCTGTATTATCCATGTACTTGTCTAAATGTTTCTTAAACATTGCGATAGTACCTGCCTCAATGACCTCCTCCGGCAGCTCGTTCCATATACCCACCACCCTTTGTGTGACTAGGTCACCCCTCGGGTTCCTATTAAACCTTTCCCCCCCTCACCTGATACCTATGTCCTCTGGTTCTTGATTCCCCTACTCTGGGCAAGAGACTCTGTGCGATTACCCGATCTATTCCTCTCATAATTTTGTACACCTGTCTCCCGAGATGCTGCCTGACCCGTAAATGTGTCTTTTGTAAATCAGCATCTGCAGTTCCTTATTCCGACTGTGTAGGGATGGACATGAAAGTGGGGCAACACAGAACTAGTGTGAATGGGTGATCGATGCTCGGCATTGACTCGGTGGGCCGAAGGGCCTGTTTTCATGCTGTATCTCTGAAAATAAACTTTTACATGCAAACAGCAGATTAAATTACAGCGTTAAAATGGATGTCTATATTTGGCACATTTTAATGATTTTTGCCCTATAACCTAAAAGTAACAAATAAAACCTACCATAAACCAGTGAAGAAGTCATCTAAATTTAGCACTATTGATTAGTAATCTGGACAATAACATATTAAATAACATATTATCCATTAGAACTGAAACAACGGGACTTATGCAGCAGTGTGATACGTTTAAGGTTGTTGAAGGATTATTTTCTTGGCGTTGTTATTCCTTGTTCATTCTGTATAGGATGCTTCTTTAGTCATTTGGTGAAGAGCAATAGAAGGATGTAAATTTACTGACGTAATCTGATTTTAATATGTTATTGTCCAGATTATAAAATCATGAGAAAACTGTGTTGGAGAGGTCAGAAAACAAAATTTTGGATTAAAACAAAACCCATGATCTAGACTCTAGATGCAGAGTGGAAACAGGACCTTCGGCCCACCAAGTCCACGCCGACCAGCGATCACCCCATACACTAGTTCTTTCCTACTCACTGGGGACTATTTACAGCAGCCAATTAACCTACAACGCTGCATGTCTTTGGGGTGCGGGAGGAAACCAGAGCACCTGGAGAAAACTCACATGGTGTACGTACAGACTCCGTACAGACAGCAACCATAGTCAGGATCGAACCCAGGTCTCTGGCACTGTAAGACAGTGGTTCTACCGCTGTGCTACCGTCTGGTTTAAGATACAAAGTCTGGAGTAATTCGGCGGGTCTGGCAGCATCTATGGTAGACATGGATAGGTGATGTGAGTCGGGACCCTTCTTCAAACTGATTGGAGAAGGGGCTAGAAAGCTAGAGAGGTGGGAGCGGGCAAGTGATAGGTGGATACAGGGCTGTCTAGTTTGACATGTTTTTTGTGCCTCATACTTGCAGTGTGAAAGGGGTACATTTAGCCTTGTGGTAATTGGACATGTGTTCTGAGAAATAGATTATGACTGGGTTAACATGATGAACGTTTGACGGCACTAGGCTTGTACTCACTGGAGTTTAGAAGAAGAGGGGGGGACCTCGTTGAAATGTACCAAATGGTGAAAGGCTTGGATAGAGTGGATGTGGGGAGGATGTTTCCACTAGTGGGAGAGTCTAGGTTAGAGGTATTAGCCTCAGAATTAAAGGACGTTCCTTTAGGAAGGAGATGAAAAGGATTTTTTTTAGTCAGGTGAATCTGTGGAATTCTTTGCAACAGAAGGTTGTGGCCGTCAATGGATATTTTTAAAGCAGGGAAAGACAAATTCTTGATTGGTATGGGTGTCGGGTTATGGGGAGAAGGCAGGAGAATGGGGTTAGGAGGGAGAGATCAATCGGCCATGATTGAATGGCGGAGTAGACTTGAGGGGCCGAATGGCCTAATTCTGCTCCTATCACATGATCTTATGACTGACTATGCTATTTATGCCCCCCATATTTTATATATGTCTATCAAATCAAGATCTATTTCTAGATAGGGTCGGCATGGTGGCGCAGCGGTAGAGTTGCTGCCTTACAGTGCCAAACACCCGGGTTCGATCCTGACCACAGGTGCTGTCTGTATGGGGCGCCACTAGGGGCGCCGTATTGAAGGCAGCCTCTGCCTACAGTCTGTTTGTTTTTTAAAATATTTTATTATTTTTAGTTAGTTTTAAAAGTATGTTTCTTTAGTTTCTTTAGCTTTTCTATGTGGGGGAGGGGGGTAGGGTAAGGGGGAAACTGTTTCCCAGTCACTTCCTGGCGAGGACGCAACTATTCTCCGAGTCGCGTCCTCCCCCCCTCCCCTCCTCGCGGCCTACCAACTGGATTGGAGCGGCCTTTCCTGCCGGGGACCGGACCAGTGCTCCAGCAGCGGCAGTGCAGCACTGGATTCACCGTGGAGCGGGCGATGCCTTACCTGGGATTGCCGTTGAAGCTCCGGAGTGTTGGGCCTTCTGCTTCAACATTGGAGCTGTAGTTTGAAGAGCTCCCAGCGTGGCCGGGGCTGACTTCAACATCGCGGAGTCCTGGGGCCCTTTGCCGAGGGCCGCCAGCGTTGAATCTCCGGCCAGTGCGGCCAGTGGACTTCGGGTGCCGCGGACTCCGGTAGGAGGTGGCCGATTCGGATGTCCAAGCCGTGGAGGATGTCCTCCAGTCCAGACGTCGGACTTCCATCACCACGGCGAGCGGGCCTGAACATCGGGCCGCCCATAGCGGCGACAGCGGGGGTTCGGCAGCCCCCCGACCACGGGAGGACAACAGAGGAGGATGACTGAATTTTTGGAGCCTTCCCTCACAGTGGGGAAACTTTGATCCCTCTGTGTGGGGATGTCTGTGTTGAAATCTATCGTGTTCTGTGCTCTTTATTATTCGTACGGCTGTATGGTGACCACACATTTCACTGTACCAATTGGTACATGTGACAAATAAATGTATCTTGTATCTATGGAGTTTGAACGTTCTCCCCGTGACCACGTGGGTTTTCTCCGGGTGCCCTAGTTTCCTCCCACACTCTTAAGACGTACAAGTTTGTAGGTTAATTGGCTTCGATAAAAATTGTAATCAGTCCCTAGTGTGTAGGATAGTGTAGCAATGTTACAAAATTAAAAAAAATAAAGTCTGCAATTTATCCCATCAGATAAAGCATAAAAAGAAGTTTAATTTGACACCTAATTCACTTTCATATCTTCAGTATTAAAAATGTTATGGCCATTTTCATACTCGGAAATTAGCATCTTGTTCCCTATTGCTTTTCCATTGACTTAACACAAAAGCTGTGATCGAGGACAGTCAAAAGCCCATAACTTTCTTAAAAATTAAGAGAACTGAAAGAAATGTTCAGTTATTATAGATTGAAGCATTCTGAAACGAATATGAAACAATCTTACTTAGATGACATGAAATTAAAGCATATAATTAGTTAGTTACCTAATTGTAGCTAATTACAAAATTCAATTACTAGATCTAAACATCTATCAATTTCTTATGAATAGATTAACATTTTTAAATAGCCTAAGTGTCCAAATAACATTCACACAATAATTCACTATATATAACATAATTTTTTAATCTCATTGTCATGGATTTACAGGCCAAATGGAAGGAATTGAATGTTTAATACCTGTAAATTAATGGCCATTTAAATCATATTACGAGTGAGGATTTCTGGAACGCGATCATTTGGAACGTTGATTTGCGGTGAATTTAAACCCGTATCGGCATGAAAAATTCTGCCGTTAGTTCGGGGAATAAAATCACTGTTGCGCATTAAAAAATGTGAATTAAAGGCTTCTTAAGAAGCACTTTTATACAAAAAAATAAACTACTTTCGTTTACCTGTCCCGTGTGTGAAATCCGTCCCCGTTGTCGGCGTTGACGGTTTCGAAGCTGATTTTAAAATAACACCAGCGCTGACATTGTCGATTTAATATAAATAAAAAATACACAAAACGCCCGTAGGAATGATTTTTCAGCAAACGCTTGTACTCCAACGAAATATAATACAGGACAAGGTAGGAGAAACCCGCGTTTTAACCCCGCCCCCCCTTAAAGGCGCCAAAACCGCGCACACGGCCAGTGGCAGAATTGCAACGCCGCTGAAGGTAAGTATTGTAACATACCTAGATAGTGCTAGCATACGGGGTGATCGTTGGTCGGCGTGGGCTGAAGGGCCTGTTTCTGCGCTGTATCTCTAAATTAAAGTAAAGTCAAATGGACATGAATAATTAAAGTAGCGTGCTTAATGAGGAGTGTGACAAATTTCACATTTTCTATTGCAAGATGAAGATTAAATATTTTAAGATGCATGATTTTAAAACGGTGGGAAGTAAAATAAAATCATGCTGCTCGAACTAAGGAAATGCAAATGGATATCAGAAGGAAAAGACTAGTCAGTTTTGATTGAAGTTTTGGAAAATGAAATCAGACAGGGCCTTTGAGGGATATCAAGCCTGCAGGAAGGAACTCAAGCAGGCAATTAGAAGGGCCAAAAGGGTCCATGAGATGTCAATGGCAAAACCAATTAAGGAAAATCCCAAGGCTTTTTATTTGTACATTAAAAACTAGAGGTTAATTCAGGAGAACGATAGAGGATGGAATTTATGCTTGTAGTAAGAAGATGTAGACGGTATAATATAAGAGTAGTTTGCATCTGTATTCACCAAGGAGAAGAACATGGAGAATAATGAAGGTAAATAAAAATGCTGGAGAAACTCAGCGGGTGAGGCAGCATCTATGGAGCGAAGGAATAGGTGACGTTTCAGGTCGAGACCCTTCTTCAGACGAGATCAGTGTGGAATATACTAACATACGAGGGCAGATTGAGATAAAGAGGGAGGGGAGGCGTTGCACTTTGGAAGGTCGTACGTAGGGGGAAGATGTACATTTGATGGCAAGATCCTGAAAATAGCATTGGTGTACAGAGGGATCTTGTGGTACAAGTCCATACCTCCCTGAAGTGGCAGCTTAAGTAGATAGAGTGGTATCTTCAGCCTTCATCAGTCGAGCTATTGCGTATAAGAGTCAGGAAGCAATGTTGCAGTTGTACAAAACTTTTAGTGAGGCATTTGGAGTATTTTGTTTTTAGTTTAGTTTAGAGATACAGTGCGGAAACAGGCCCTTTGACCCACGGAGGTTGCCCCGACCAAACGACCAGCGATCCCCGCACATCAACACTACCCTACACACACTGGGGACAATTTTACATTTATACATTGATACCAAACCTACAAACCTGTACGTCTGCTGTGCTGGAGTAACTCGGTAGCATCTCTAGTGATGTTTTAGGT